>AP025066.1:12980983-13530530 GCA_036186865.1 Eustoma russellianum | reverse complement strand
TTTGCATGCAAGTTGCTTTTTAATATTTCAATTTTTTTTATGTAATTTGTTAATTATAAATTATTTGGAAGAGTGTGGAGGATTCTAGATCCTCCTATGTCTTGGCCGAAATTCTTGGGTGTTTGGGGGGTATTTTGGTCATTTCACATTTATCCTACCCCACATCTATATAATTTACAATGTTATTTATTTCATTTAATTTTGATTTCAATCTTTTGCTTTGTGAGGATTGTTTATGTTTGTATAAGAACTAGTTTACTTCAAGGGTGATCAATGGCCCTTGGCCGAATTCACAAGGGGTATTACACACCTCGTGATGTTCGCTTGTATAACTATTTAGTGTCCGTCCTGAATGAACTTAAAGAATTTGAATAAGAAAGCGACAAATGTGACTCAAGTAACATGCTCGGGAAGGAATCATCGCTTTTACTTAATCATAGTCTCAAGTACATGATCGTTGGGGTACAACAAATACTCATACTGATTATAAATTATTTTATCTCCATAACAATAATGAATCAGGGACATATATCAAAATTGTGTAACATACTAACCAACAATAATGATAATAAAACCTCTTTTATTAATAATAAATGCATAACATAAATATCCAAATCATGGCCTAGGGCACATACACTAACAATCTTTTCTTACATGCAAAATGTTATAAGGCTGTTCTGGGATGAGTTAAGGTTCAACTAAGTGACCTTAGACAAGAATGGATCTTGGATGAAACTTAAGAATCATCAAAGTGACATGCAAATGCTAGTTGTAGTTTTACAAGCTTACTTTGTAGGATTTAAGATGAACTAGCATGAGAATGTGTTGCATGTCCAAACAAATTTTGTAAATTTTGTGTGTGACACCTCATAACTTTTGGCCCTAGTGGTGAAGATGATGATAAGTCTTGGCTTCAAGAAAGAACACTTGTTTTGGAACAATTATGATACTTGTTATGTTCAAACTACCAACTGTTTTGGTATGATGCAAAGCTGACCCAATAAAAAGAATAAAATCTGAATTTTCATGGAAAAAAGGTTTATGTGGTGACCAATAAGCTATTTCATAAGAATAAGACAAATTGTGGACATTTGACATAAAAGAATGGCAAAACATCAAACCACTGGAACTGGACAGAATTGACCACGTTTGGAACAGCTTAAAAATGGATCTTGTAGATCTTCAATAAAGCTGATTTTTGGTACAAAGTTATCCTTATGTGTGTAGCAGATATGAGAGTTGGAATTTTGATAAAATAAGCTACGGATTATTTTTAATAAAATATCTGGTGGAATTGCTCAGGCTAGATATTCTGGAACTTGGCAGAATGGTATAACGTGTTGAATGGTATTAAAATGAATCTTGTAGATGTTCAATAAGGCTGATTTTCGGTGTGATGACAACCTTGTGTGTATAGAAAGTATGAAAGTTGGAATTTTGGTAAAATGAATTAATAAAATATTTGGTAAAGCTGCTCAGACTGAAAAGTCTGGAACTGACCAGAACTGTACATCTTTTTGATTGGCTTGTAAAGAGATCTTGTAGATGTTCAATAAAGCTGATTTTCGGTGTGGTGACATCCTTGTGGGTGTAGAAAATATGAAAGTTAGAATTTTGGTAAAATAAGTTATGGAATATTTTTAATAAAATATTTGGTAAAACTGCTCAGACTGGAAAGTCTGGAACTAAGCAGAACAGTACATCTTTTTGATTGGCTTAAAAAGGGACCTTGTAGACGTTCAATAATGTTGATTTTCGGCATGGTAGCAATCCCATGGGTGTAGTGAATACGCAAGTTGAAACTGTGGTAAAACAAGTTTTGGATTATTTTTAATGATTTAATTAGTAAAACTGCTCAATTGAAATTACTGGAACAGAGCAGAAATTAAGTAACAGGTTACTGAACTCAGAAATGGACCTTAGAAACATGCAAATGGGCGAATTTTCTGTAGAATGTTAGTTTCACATGTTTATGACATGTGTGAGTTGGAATTTTGGAAAAACAAATCATGGTTTTGCCACAATTGAATTTTTAGTGAAATGGGTCACTCAAGTTTCAGCACATGACCTGTTTCAAAAAATTAATTAAATGACCTCTTTAAGGTTATTGGATTGATCTGAAAATTTTATGACAATCATCTAAGACATAAAGAAGTAAGATCATGCAAATTAATCAAGTCGGTCTTAACATTTTGGTGGGTAAATATGGACATGAAGTGGATGTATTAAAACTGAAAATTGGGCTGAACAGGGGATTAATTATAAAAGGCCCAATTTGATGGATTTGGATCTATATACACGGTTTGGGCTCATGAACATTAATCCTTAGGAGTTTATTATATTTTTCAGGTTATGGTCCAAATAATTAAGGTTTTAAGGCCTCAAAAGATAAGGAAATGTGGTGATTATACCGCAGAATTCAGCATGTACACTCAATAATGATTGGATGACTTAAGGACTTTATTCATCTTAGGAAGTTACGAAAATTTTACGTCATGTACATAAGACCCCACCAAACGCATGTATGACAAAATATTATGGAAATGGACCCGTTTGGTTAGCTTGACCGCCCCATGAACATGAAGTAAAAATCTAGAAATATTTAGTTTCCGAAATCATGCTTATTGACATGTTATAAGAAATTTTTACGACTATTCACGTCATGACTTGCATTGCATATCACTACATGTATCATGCATGATCATATGCCACATGAAGCTGATTTTATGGATTTTACTTATGCAAGCAGGTTTTACAAGTGACTATGTTTTCGTTATGCATGAAAGTTTTTATGGTCCCATGTTTTAAAGAAAGCTTCATGATTCCTTTGCCGGCCAAGCATGCGACTAACCCGACTCCAGACCCAGGGTTAATTGGTCTGTTGACATGATATGTTCTGGACCCGTTCAGATCCGGGGTTAATTGATCTGATACATGTTCTGGACCCGTTCAGATCCGGGGTTAATTGATCTGATACATGTTCTGGACCCGTCCCAGACCCGGGGTTAATTGGTTTGTTGATATGTTCTGGACCCGCTCAGATCCGGGGTTAATTGATCCGACACTCTGTTTTATGACACGTTATTTTATGGGACCAAAATGATGTTTTGACATGACATGACATCATGCATTGCATTTTGCATAGCTCACGAGCATGTAGACATGTTGCATGTTACAATTAATGGTTAATAAGTTATTATTGGTATAGCGTTACCTAAGATTATGCTTAAGCTATAACGTCAAGCAAACTCAGGATTAAAAACCAGGTATGAATTATTATTTGAGGTTTTCGGGGCATTACATTCATGTTATAATTCTTTATGTATTTCATGGTAGTCTATTGTATTCTTGCTGGGTGATTTTTATCACTCACACTTTTATTTTTTTCCAGAGCCAGAAAATGCTAAGACTGAGTGGATCGAGGATGAGCCGAGAGTACCCTATCCGTAGGCAAGGAGATCTGAAGAAGGCAAAGCTTAAGGACTTTTGTGTGGCCATGACGTTTGTATTATGAACTATGTTAAACTCTTTGGGGGTATATGTGATGTGTTTTGTGGACTATTACTTTTGGGGACTCCGTACTTTTGTGATGCACATTTAATTTGAAAAGTTTTAATTCTGCCTAAATTTTACTACCATGTTAAATATTAACATGAGAGTCCATGGCATAAGTTATGGATTTTTGCATGTTATGCATGACGCTTTGTACTCTCCTTAGTGAGGTACGGCGGGTGCACCGTATTCGGACGCAGTCTGGGTGCGGGGGGCTACATTAATCACATTTAATTTTCGTTTTATCCCGTAATTATTCTACGGAGGGTGCAGGGCATAACAGTAAGAACACCATTTATTTTATGTTATTCTTCTTCCGTTTCTTTATTTCCATGGTTGCACACTAACCCCCCATTTCTTGATCAAAAACCATGGGTCATAGGGGAGGAAAAAGAAGAGTTTTTCTTCAAGCTAAGTGATGAAATCTTCACTATTATAAAAGGTTAAGTGATAAAGGCTAGTATTCTTCCCAGATCCTTCATGATTTTCAAAGATCTACGTATATATATTCATATAAATTTGGATCATCCATGATGTATATTTAATGTATTAGTACCAAAATAGGTAAAAGTTATGTTCTTAAGTGATGTATAAATAGTTAAATGAGGTATATATACAAACAACCACTAAGAGCAAAAACATATATGTACAAAAGAAATGCAATGAACACTCTTATGTAGTACATATGAAAGATACAGAAGGAAAATGAAGATATATAATGTTAGGAAAAGTGTACTAAGAAGATGACTTTGATATATTTGTTCATGTATTTATTCATGATGATCATCACTATGTATTTTCTATGGTATGTTGGTTTCATATGTTTTTATGATCTTGTCTTAGTATGTTTATGTATGCATCATAAACATGTCTAACATACTTGGGCATACATATTGTTTTTGATGATCATCATTTCATATATACTTGTTTATACTTTCGGCCATAAGGCCTTTTTGTTGTCTACTTGCTTTATTTTCATGAATTCCATCCTTTGACTTCTTTATGTATTTGATGATGGTTTTGTAAGGCTTTTTATGGATGGAAATTAATATGTTATGGTTAATATAAATACTCAAACCAACATATAAGAATAAGAGGTGAAAAAGAAAAAGATTCATATGTTATATATGTATGTAAATATTTCATCCACTATGATTAAAGAGGAGAAAGAATAAGTTTTATGGCATGTATTAAATATAAATATGTTGGATATAATAAGAAATAGCCATAACATTAAAAGATGGAATAAAGAAATGAGGATAGGAAGGAAAATATAAATAAGTGTGAAAATATATATAAACATTCGGACAAATAACAAATATTGGAGATAAGTGTATGTATGTATATATATATATATACACATGGTTAAACATACATAAAGATGAATGAAATGGGACAAATATAGAATAAAGAAGTAAGATATATAAAAAGAAAAAATAATAAATATGTATATACATATGTAATCGGCCAAGTGGCTATTATAGTGTGTGTGTATATATATCCGGATTATAGGTATAATAAGTGTGAAATAGATGATTTTGGACATGTTATGGATATAAATATGTATAAAATAAAGTATAGTAGAAAATATGATTTCCTTATGTATATTATGATGGAATATGAAAATATACGTAATGTAACATGAAATTAGGGTTTTTGGTACTTAAAAGAAGTGAAAGATGTATATTTTAAGGAAATAATGATGGATAAAAATGAAGGATAAGGGGCTGTTTGGGCAGCCATGGCCGAGGGTGTACTTAGCAAAAATAAGGGTGTGTTTTCATGATGTTAGACATGGTTGATGTGCATATATGTATGGAACTTAGAATGTGATGATATGAGAAGGTTTAAGTGTTTAAATTTGATGAAATGTATAAGTTGGTCAAGGCATATGCATACATTGTTATCTTTAATAAAATATTTTGAAAATCTCATCCTTGCACGTAGAATTATATTGGATATCTTATGTCTGTTACAATATTTATATGTTCAGTGGTGCGCCATCATGACACCTGAACCGAGGTGGTTGATGTCATGCGGCATACATGATGTTATTGTTTGGAGTGCACATGATATTGGAGCCCAAGGGGGTTGATGTCATGGGCGTACCGACTTGACTGTTTTCTTTGTTGACGGACAAAAGATCACTAGCAATACCGATTTTGTTATAATCGAGAATTATGAAAAACAAAATATATATATGTATAAAAAATGTGTTAAATAAATAAAGGTAAATAATAAATAATATGTGTATTAATGAGGGTGTGCGTGTGCCGTGTAGTGTAGGACAGGGATGGGGGATGGATAATCTTAATTGATTTGAAATTTCAATTTAAGAAATTTCAACTAATTAACCCCTAATCACTCTAACTCCCCTACTTTTCCTCCACCTTCTTCCTTATCTATCCCCGTTCCCTTCTCCCCTTTCACTTCACCTGCTGGCCGAACCCATCTCACCCTCACGTTAAAAGAGAGAGAGAGAGAGAGAGAAATGTGCAGTGGAGAAGGAAGATTGAGAGGAAGAAGAAGTGAGAAATTAAAGGAATTTAGAGAACTAGCATATTGTTCCCAATTGTAGAATCCAGGTAGGTTGACTACTCTCTCTCATTTCGGTACGGAATTCGTATGCTTTAATGGTATATGTTGGTGTTTTTCTATTTTGATGGTTGGACTTGCTAGGTTTTAGTTGTTGATTCCAAAAGCGTGAAATTTTGATGCGTTTGCGGCCTTGTTTTGTGTTTATGAAGGAGTTTGATGAATTATAGATGCAAGCAGATTGTATACAGGCAAAATAGAATGAGAATGTGGGAAATTTTCATATATTGAGCCTTTAAAAATTTTTGTTTTTGCCTTAGAATAGGGTCATATAACCTACAAATAGGGAAAATTTTGATTTGGAATCAAAAAGTTAGCCAGAGAGATGGCGTGTGTTCCATACGCGCTGCTAGAAGGGCCACGAGTGGCCTTCACGTGCGTGCACAGCTCAGACGCGCCGTCTCATGTATTTAAAAAAACATTGCGTTCGGGCTAGCCTGCCAGCACGCACGGTCAGGGCCGGACCCTTAACGGGTTGGTTGACTGGCGGGCTGCAGGACCAGGCCTATTTGATAATTAAATTAAAAAAGGATAGGTGCGGAATAGGCAGGCTAACGGGACGGGCCAGATGGCCAGCGGGCCGAACCGTAGTAGGTCGCCCAATTAACCTGAGGTTATTAAAAAAAAGAAAATGGCGGGTTGCAGCAGGCCAGGCCTGACCGCGGGCCGGGCCAGAGGAAAAAAGAGATTAGGGTCGGATCCGACCCGATAGGAGAAAAAAGATTAATTAATTAATTTAATAATTTCTGGAATTTAGGAAATAGTAAGTAAATGATTTTAAATCTCTTAAACATATAATTTATGAGCAAAACAATTTTAAATAAATTCCATAAAATTAAAAAGGTTAAAATTAAATTATTTTGACTTAATTTCTGAATTTTTGTAAACTTAAAAAATTAAAAATAATTAGCAATAAATAGAATTTAATAAGGAAAAATAGTAAAACAATTCTTGAAAACTTAGACAAGCTAAAGAAAAATATGATTGGTGATAAGTAACAGTTTTCCATTATCCGGATAATTTACAAACCAAAATATTGAGTGCCGGAGATGGTGAGGACGGGCGGAAGGGCCCAGGCAACTTTGTTGTTGCATTCATAGCACGTACATTGTATTTGGAGTGGCCTGAGATGTACGGGCCTCAGGCACTCGAGTGGAGTGGGTTGTGGTCTACGGACCATGAGCACTCAGTTATGATAGATCTTGGTGTACGGGCCATGGACATTGTTTGGGGTGGATTGTAGTGTACGGTCTATAGGCATCCAGTAAGTCCCGGGAACATGCATTGCATGTAGTTATAGGGTCCTATTGCGTGACATGATTCTTGTTGCGTGTGACACGTGAGTGAAGGCAAGCATCATGTAGTGTCGCATTCTTATGTGGAGTGATTTATTACCGCACTTACTCTATTTTATGCTGATGTTCCATCCTATTTATGTGCTATATGGATATATCATTTCGGTATGCGTGTTTTGTATTGGTTTGAGGCAGGCGTCTACTGGGTGATTTTTGTCATTCACCCCTACTTTCCCAGGTGAGCCGGGTGAGGAGTATGACCATATCTTTATTGAGGACGGGGCGGACATAGCTGAGTGGGTAGGCTGATAGCTGCATCTAGGACATGAGGGGACCCTGCAGCTGATTGTTTCTTATCTAGTCATTGGGACCTTCACAAACTTTTCTTGTATTTTCATTTCCGTACTTTTGAAAATGTTTTGATGATGTTGGGCCTCGCCAACTCAGAACTTTATTCATTATGGTATCGATGTTCGTTTTGTTTTTAATTTGAGCTACAATTACGTTTCTGCGAAAAAAATTTCTATGCCTTTCTGATGTGTAAGAAGTTGATTCGACGTCTTGTAGTTCTCTTAGCAGACTACGGAGGGTGCACTGTTCCTGATGATAGGGCTCGGGAGCAGGGTGCTATAGGTGGTATCAGGCTTAGGCTTCAGATCTGCCTCGGAAACATAGGATTAACTAGATCACTTAGACGTAAGTTATGATCTTTTGTAAAATGACGATTTTACCCCTAATTAACAAATTAGACTTAATAGATGATTTTAGACCTAAGTTATGATTGGGTTATAGAAGGTGTGAGCCGATGGTGAGCTTTCTTTGTCTAGTAACCGTTTTACCCTCGTACCCCTGTACGAGCTCCGTAAGCGTCCAAACTCTTAACTTACTATTTACTAACTCAACTTTTCATGAACTTGAATTCCAGAAAATGCCTCCATCCCGTGAGCCAGCTCGAAACGGATGACACGATGGAGACGATCATCAGGGTCAGGGTACCATTGCCTAAGTCCTTGCAGACACTTTGGCCACTTTGACTACACTCGTGGCTCAACCGCAGGTGCAGATGGCCCACTTGCAGCAGCAGCAGCCCCCACCACAGCCACCCTAGGGCCTTTGATTCTTCTGCTGGGAGATGCAGAACTCCCAGATAGCCATGTTCAGGGGTACCACACGGACAGAGGAGGCTAAGATCTGGCTAAAGAACGTGTCTATGCAGTTGAGGTTGTTGTAGGTCTCGAATGACCTGAAGGTTGATGTGGTTGTGCCATTACTGGAGGGTGATTCCAAGGAATGGTGGCACAGTGTGGTACGCAGGCTGACCCCACCGCTGACATGGATGCAGTTCACGGAGGAGTACCAGAGACATTACATTCATGAGAGCGTCATTTAGAGAAGAATGACGGAGTTCTAGTTACTCACACAGGGGTCCATGTCCGTGGATCAGTACTCCTTAGAGGTTTCACGCTCTGGGTAGATACATGCCTTCCATCATGGATAACGAGAAGGAAAAAATGTTGAAATTAAAAACCGACTTAAATTCTCGCATCCAGTCGTTGATCATCTGTGCCTGGCCTACTACATTTGAGGAGCTACATGAGGTGTGCCGCGAGGTCAAGAATGATCTCCAGAGGGTAGCTGCTGTTGACAGGGCTAAGAGGCCAGAGAGGAGTTCCGTTTCGAGAGATTCGGAAGATGGTTGAAGATTCTATGCTGCCACAAGACTAGGCGATCATTTGGACCATCACAGCAGGGGCAGGGATTGGCAACTCAGCCATTGACGATCGAAGGAACCACTACGACGGAGGCATAGCCACTCAGGGCAGTTGGACCGCCACCCCATCATGTACACAATGTGGTCACCCGCATATAGATCAGTGTTAGAGGGCCTAGAAGATTTGCTACAATTGTGGCAAACCAGGACATTACGCCAGAGAGTGTCCTACATTGGCACAAGCACCCCCTCCACCAAAGAATCAGATGCAACAGAAAGGAAAAGGGAGGACTAACGCAGATGTAGAGGAGGCCGCTGACGTTGTCACAGGTACCTTTAATTTAAGCATTTCAAACCTTAAAATTTGTTCTAAAAATTACGTTCCTCTTTTTGTTATGTGCTATTCGTGTAACCCTGAAAGTTATAGGTGTAATTTTAATTAACAAAGTCCCAGCCAACGTCCTTTTCGATAGTGGAGCCAGCCACTCATTCATGGCTAAGAGGTTTGTCAGGAATCTAATATCCTACCTGAATGGCTCGAGATCCCTTATCGTGTACAAGCTGCAGGCGACCAGGTGCTCGTATCTCATCATCAGTACAAAGATTGTCAGTTGGAGATCAATGATATGAAATTCTCTGCGACCTTTATCCCAACTCAGATGATTGATTTTGATATTATCCTGGGTATGGAATTCATGGCTAAGTATCATGCTATTATCAATTGCCGGCAGAGGCATGTCAGCATCAAGACTCTAGACATGCAGGAAACCGTCTTCCAAGGAGAGGCTAAGCGGAAGAAGCTGCCCTATAAAATTTATCTGACTACAGCACATGCTTTTCGAGCGTTAAAGACAGGAGCTGAGGTCTTTCTTGTGTATGCTTTAAACTCTAATGCTGAGACTCCTTTGATCGAGTATATTCCAGTAGTGCGAGAATTTAAGGATGTCTTCCCTGAAGAGCTACCAAGTTTACCACCGAACAAGGAAGTGGAGTTCAAGATCAAACTTATACTCGGAGCTGAACCGATATCAAATGTACTGTACAGAATGGCTTCAGAAGAGTTGAAAGAACTTAAAGAACAACTACAAGAACTCCTTGACCGTAAGTTTATAAGGCCAAGTGTTTCGCCTTGGGGAGCACCGGTCTTATTTGTGAGGAAGAAGGATGGTAGTATGCAGCTTTGCGTCGGCTATCGTGAGCTTAACAATATCACGATAAAGAACAAGTATCCGCTACCAAGGACCGATGACCTCTTTGTTCAGTTAAAGGTAACACCTATCAATTTTGTAAATTTATGTATATTGGGTTTATCGGCACGTATATAACAAAATTGTGCGCAGGGTGCCAAATTGTTCACAAAGATTGGTCTCCGATCGGGTTATCATCAGCTGAGAATTAAGACGGAGGATATAGCAAAGATGGCGTTCCGCACTAGATATGGGCACTACGAGTTCCTTGTAATGCCCTTTGGACTGACGAATGCACCTGCCGTATTCATGGATTTAATGAACACAACATTCCGAGAGCAGCTGGATTGGTTTGTTGTGGTGTTCATCAACGACATCTTGGTGTACTCGCCTGATGAAGAGACACATGCTGAACAATTGCGAGAGGTATTGGAGATTCTCTGGAAGAACAGGTTACATGCAAAGTACAGCAAATGTGAGTTCTGGCTGAGAAATGTGACCTTCTTGGGCCACATGATTTCTGAGGACGGTATTTTAGTAGATCCAAAAAAGATAGAGGCGATTATGGAATGGCCCCGACCTAATGTCACTGAGGTGTGCAGTTTTCTTGGCATTGCTGGATATTACCGCAAATTTGTGGAGAGATTTTTGAGGATCGCAGCACCATTGAGTCGACTGGATCAAAAAAAGACCAAGTTTAAACGGACCTCCGAGTGTGAGAAGATTTTTGCTGAGTTAAAGTGGAGGTTGACGACTGCACCAGTACTGGCACAACCCTCCGGTACTGAAGGGTTTGTCATCTACAGCGACGCCTCGGAAAATGGGCTAGGTATATGTATGTAAATTTTTCAATTTATGTTGATGTACATAACTCTAGCCTAACACTTTCGTTGCAGGGTATGTGTTGATCCAAGGAGAAAAGGTCATCGCTTATGCTTTTAGACAATTGAAGTCGTATGAGCAAAACTACCTGACACATGATTTGGAGTTGGCTACAGCGGTGTTTGTGCTAAAGATCTGGTGTCATTATCTATATCGAGTCAAGTGTAGGTGTTCACGGATCAAAAGAGTCTTAGTATATGTTCACGTAGAAGAAGCTGAGTATGCGTCAGAGGAGATGGCTGGAGTTATTGAAAGATTATGAATTGACTATCAGTTACCATCCAGGGAAGGCGAACAGAGTTGCCGATGCCTTGAGTAGGAAATCGAGCCACACCCGCCAGACGCCATTGGAGAAGGAAATGGCAGAATTTGATTTAGACATTGTTGATTCTACAGCTAATGTTTTGGCAGCACTGATTATTACGCCATCCCTGATTGAGCAGATTAAGGAGGCACAGAAGGAAGATGTGGCACTTAAATTATTCGAGAGAGGATGTTGACCAGCCAAGCTGATGGATTTTAGATTCACGATGATGGTAGCATGTGGTATCGAGGAAGGTTGTGTGTCCCTGATGTTGGGGATCAGAGAAGAGAAATATTGAGAAAGGAACACAACTCCAAGCTGTCGATTCATCTGGGCACTACAAAGATGTATAATGATCTAAAGAAGCACTATTGGTGGAGCGGCATGAAGAGACACATAGCTAAGTTTGTTGAGAGGTGTCTTGTTTGTTAGCAGGTTGAAGCAGAGCACCAAAGACCGAGAGGTTTGATGATGCTATTGGAGATACCGAAGTGGAAATGGGAGCATGTGACGGTATATTTTGTTGTAGGACTCCTCAAAACAAGGAACGACAACGACATGATCTGGGTGATTGTTGATCGACTGACGAAGTCTGCTCTTTTTCTGCCCATGCTGAGTGATGTGACCTTGGAGAGATTGGTGACGCTATACATCGATGATATTGTCAGTCTTCATGGAGTTTCAGTCAGTATTGTCTCAGACCGTGATCCGAGATTTACTTCCAGATTTTGGTTAGCATGTCAGAGAAGGTTGGAGACGGAGCTACATTTGAGCACCGCCTTTCATCCTCAGGCAGATGGACAATCCAAGAGGAACATTCAGACATTGGAGGACATGCTAAGGGCGTGCGTCCTAGACTTCAAGGGAAACTGGGATAGTATGATCAAGTTAATTGAGTTCTCCTATAACAACAGTCACCACAGTCCCATTAGCATGGCAACCTTTGAGGCACTTTATGGTCGTAAGTGAGGTCCCCTGTTAATTGAGACGGGGTTGGTGAGTGTGCTATTACCAGCCTTGAGTTGGTTGAGCAAACCAAGGAGAAAGTAAAGATGATTCATGATAGGCTCAAGGATGCCTAGCACAGAAGCAAGAGTTGAGCGGATGCAAAGAGACATCCCTTGGAGTTTGAGCCTGGAGAAAAGGTGTACCTTAAGGTGTCACCCACGAACGGTGTAGCACGTTTTGGGGTTAAGGGTGAGTTACGTCCTCGTTATATTGGTCCGTATGAGGTGCTTGAGAGAGTTGGTATGTTGGCATACAGGCTGGCTCTACCCCCAATGTTGGCTCAAGTGCACAACGTGTTCCATGTGTCTCAGTTGCAGAGGTATGTCCCGGATTCGAGCCATATTCTAGATTCACAGTCCTTGAGGATTAGGCTAGACACATCATATGAGGAGACCTCTATCCGAATCATAGATCGCAAAGATTAAAAACTACGAAGGAGAATCATCCCCTATGTCAAGGTACAATAGAGCTATCATAGAGAAAATGAAGCAACATGCGAGTTGGAGGAGTAGATGTGAGAGCACTACCCCTACCGCTTTGATTAAGTTACGTCAAGTTTAAAGGACAAAACTTCTTGTAAGGAGGGTAGAATGTTATAACCGAGAATTTTGAAAAAAAACATTTTTTTATATAAAGATGATATATTTTTTGGAAACCCTCACTTATGGTGGAGGAAAACCATAGTACAATACTTCAGCATAAGAAAATAGATAATGAAGCGAGCTAATGATTTTCAACCTCCAATCATATATGATATGTCGCATTAAAACCTTGCCAAGTAAAACCACCCTTGTGGATAAAACCTTGGCGAAGGAAAAAGTGTGCATATTTATATTCTTGGAGCGTTGAAATAATACATCTGAAGAAGAAACTGGAAACCTATGTAAACTATGATCACTGCGCGACGAAGAAGTTGAGGATGGATTTCCCGCAACACTAGTCGACATTGGACGGATGATTAGGTAGCACAGAATAGCCATTGAACCTCACAGTATAGAGAAACAAAATCATAGCCAAAATAACAAACAGTAGCAGCAATAATTGTAAAAAACAGTAGATAGCTCGTACCCATGTCGCCTTGATTCAAAAAGAACCAAGGCGACATCCGATGCAAACAACCGACTCTTTTTCAGATGATCATGCTTCAAATGAGGGAACTCCAGCCGAGATGCAGCATTATGATAACATCGTGCATGCCACATAAATATCAGGTACCATGTAAAAATATATAAACACAATTGTAAGAGATACATAAAGAAGCAGCACATATGACACCAGTGTGGAAAAGAAACACGCACCATGTTGCTTGTGTCTGTTGGAGACACAGGCAACGCAAGGAGACGATTGCCAACACCATGTGAGACTGGAAACGACGAAGTTTAGATAGTTGAACATTCACAAGAATTGCTCCTCGAACCTCATTAGGCAAGCTATTAAGCATAGCGTAAAGACGGACACCAGCAAAGCTATACCTGTGATGAGCTAAGGTATGAGTTGCTGTATTGGACTCCCTCAGACAATATTGCAAAGTTGCATGATTAAGTGACAGAAAGAGTGTTACCCGAGCTACCTCCGCCGCTAATACACCCGTATACCATTGGGATTGAGACAACAATGAGATAATGGATAAACAATCCGTTTCAATAATAAGATGTTCATACTGGTGCATATAATAAATCAGCGCAAAGGTCATAGTCATCAACTCTGCATGCAAGGGGCTAACTAAGGGCAATGCAAAGCAGATGGCCAATATAAATTGTCCATGATGATTAGGCAAAACTGCACCACCTGCCGCTCCATATCTCCCCACAGAGGCATCAGCATTTAGCTTCATTTTGCCTTTGGGAGGCAGCTCCCGTTTGACAAACCTCCACCGCTTTGCCTTTAAAAAAGGCGAAAATGCTAGTGTCACCAGATCAGGCATTGTCTGGGCAAACTTCTTGCCATTTATTGCAGAGAACCATGAATACATAGAAGCACGTATTTTGTTAAATAATCGGCTGCCATCAAAATGTCCATCGCCAAACCTTATAGCGGCATATTCCTTCTAGGTTTCCCATGTAACAATAGAGGGGACAATCACTTTTAACTGACCTTCCATAGAAGCCAATGTTGAGCCTCTCCACCAATGTCTAAGATGTCCCCGTATTGAGTCTGCGTGTGGTAATGGTCCCGAGAAGATGCATGATACCTCGTTCTATATGGAGCGTATTCTTGAGCACGTCATAAAGATATGATCTTGAGTATCAGAACTTTGCCGACAGAATGCACATTGTGATGGAAACACTGTTTGCCATGTCTGCATATTGTCTACTATCGGTAACGAACCAGAGCCGCCATAAAAAGATCCGCATCTGTGGATGAGAGTTAGGCCACCATACATAACGACCTTCAAGAAAACGCACCTCTGTCGTAGTTATGAGATTATATGCGGATTTTATGGAAAATTGTCCATTGGTATCCGGTGTTCAATGAATGATCTCCTGCATTCGGACGAAATTTAGTTCCATGAAGGCATTTATGCTGCACAACCTTTCCCACATAGGTGAATCATATATATGTGAGTACACAGAATGACGACGTCCATACTTTGTCCTGATGTATTCAGCCCAAGCATCTGAGAATGATAATATTTCCATCATAACTGACAACCATAAGACTGTTGTACCGCTTGTAAACTCCTTATGCCAAATCCCCCCGCTTCCGTGGAAGTACAAATAGAATGCCAAGAATGCCAATGATGTCTATCTTTCTAGAGGAAATTAGACATTTTCCGATTCAGAATATTAATGACAGATGTCGTTAATCGGGAACTGGCCATAATGTGAATAGGCATAGAGTTGAAAACATGCTTGATGAGAACCACATGCCCCGCCATAGAAAGCAACTCAGAGGACCAAGATGTTAATTTATCATCAAAATTGTTAATCAACGAGACACAATACCTAGAACGGTTAATGCCTTTATAGAGGAAAGAACACAAATATTTGATCGGCAATTATGCCAACCGCATACCTAGAGTGTGCGATGCCACCGTCCTTGAGACACCCGCTCTAACCACAACTTGGCTTTTATGATAGTTAACCAATTGTCCAGACGTATTTTGATAAGATGTCACAAAAACCCAAACTTCTCTAGGTTCCTCTGTGAGCCATTTAAAAAGATTAATAGATCATCTGCATATTCTATATGGGAAACCCTTGAGACTCGGCCTACATTAAAACCCTTTAACATGCCGGCGACCATCAAGGCATTCAAGCCTCGTGAAAAACCTTCTGATGCAATAATAAACAAGAGGGGAGACAGCGGATCCCCCTGCTTGACGCCATGGGCCACCGGAAAGAAGCCCACCTGCTTACCATTTATAAGAATGGAACACTCAGTGGCAGCTAGATTACTTAATAAAAGTCAAATCAGGCGAGGACAAAAACCGAGATTCTGCAGTAGACGATCTAGATATTCCCAACCGATGCAGTCAAACGCTTTTTCCACGCCTAACTTAACCATCACATGCCCACCTCTAGATCGACGATCAAGCACGTGCACCATTTCCAGTGCCAATAGAACCTGCTCCATGATCCTTCTACCTTTCATGAATCCTGCTTGCTCTGAAGAGATAATCTTGGGTAATAATCCCGCAAGTCTAGTAGAGATCAAACGCGTGATCACCTTAGAGAGGAAAGTTGTCAAACATATAGGCCAGAAATCTCCAAAAGTCTGGGGATTCTGCATCTCTGGGATCAAGACAATGGTAGCGGAGGCTACATGCTTAGGCATCATGACCCCTAAGAAAAATTCCTGCACTGCCTTAAAGATATCAGTATGTACAAGCTGCCAAGAATGTCTATAGAAAGAGCCTGGGTACCCATTAGGACGGCCGCACTGGTTGGGCTAAGATCCCACACAGCTTCACGAACCTCCTATATTGTTGGCATTGCCTGTAGCATAGTATTGTCGTCATCAGTTAATATGGCTGTGATATGTTGTAGTATCGCCGATCCATCATCCACGGGCTCCGCTGAAAATGAAGAAGCAAAATAATTAAATGCTTCTGCTTCAATGTCCGCACTTAACTCACATAAAACACCATCCTGCACCGATATCCTTCTAATACAAAGTCGGCGCTGCTTATCCTTCACTGTTTGATGATAGAAAGCGGTGTTTGCATCTCCTTCTTTGAGCCATTTTATATTTTCCTTCTGCTTCCAATAAAGAAATGCTCGTGCCTTCGCCTGCCTTAGCTGTGCTACACTCTGATGATATAATTCTCTGGTAACCTCCGATGGAGAAGTATCATAGTGTCTCCCCTGTCGAAGTACCTGCTCTTCTGCTTGCGCAACCGCATCAAAAACATTGCCAAATACCTCTTTCTGACAAGAGCAAAAAGCAATGTTGGACGCCAAAAAAATTTGGCCCATCATCAGTAGAACAGCTGCCTGAAACAATTGAGACAGGTGAGGAAACGAGAAACCCTGCGTCACCGGAAATGGTAATTACACATGAAGTATCAGACGTGCAGGACCTCTCAAGATTAAAAGGGGTTGATGATTGCCTCTTAGGAGATCTCCCTGGGTCAGCCATAATAGTTTCTCATTCTGACAATGAACATGAACCTGCAATAGCTGATAATATGTTGGATGAACAAGGTGCAAGAGACTGTGACAATATTGCGCACCTAATAGAAGCCGCATACGTTGATACACATGGTGGCAAACATCCTCGAAAACATTGCCAGATACATACATATATATATGTATATATATATGTGTATATATATAATGTATTTGACGAGACCCAGACCATACCGAAGTCGCCTTGGCTCAACATGAACCAAGACGACGATAGCTGATGATTGCCACTGGGTAGTATACTTGTGCCTCGCTTGATAATGATTGTTAAACTCATGCATTCCCCCGTTAATGATGTCCACCATGGCAAAGCAAACGCAAACGCAAGCATCAAACAAAGATATGCATATGGAAGATTAGTGCGAATTTTGACGTGCATAGTGAAAGAATGTCTGAATAGTAAATGCACCAATGTTGCCTGTGTTTGAAAACACAGAAAATGACATGGATTTTTGGCTGATATAATGCCGGACATTTATCACACTCTGAAGGCCAGTAGATGAAGGTTCGTGATTAAAGCTCTGCGAACTTCACATGGCAATTCATGGATTGAACTGTAGAATTGCATTTAGGATGATCTGTAGCCGTATCTCGCCAGCCTATGTGCTGCAGAATTCTCTTCTCTTGGACAATATTGAATTGTTGAATGATTAAGACTGAGGAACTGTGTTGCACATGCAATATCCGACGCCAGGGAACCTTTTAATTGTCTATTTTCAGCCAGCAAAGTTATCATATATTGGCGATCCGTCTCCACTACTAAGTTGTCATATTGTTGTGCATAGTACAGCAGCGACATCGTCATTGATTGAATCTCCGCCTGCAGTTGCTGTAACAAAGGCAGTGGAAAGTAGATAGCCGAAAGAAAAAGACCTTGATCCGTTCGAAGTACCGCTCCACCTGCCGTAATTTGTTGTCTTACAGTGGCGTCAACATAAAATTTCAGTTTGCCCAATGGTGGAAATGGCCAATGAACTATAGTCAGACTCTTCATACGTAATGTCGGGGAGAATTGTTGAGCAACAAGATGAGGTATTGTTTTTGCAAATTTTTTCCCATTCATTGAGGAACACTATGTATATACTGCTCCCTTTATCTTTGTATACAACCGATCATAGTTGAATTGCTCCTCTCCAAATCTACAAGCTGCATACATTTTCCATATTTCCCAAGCTACCAGTGATGGTACTATTACTTTAAGCTGGCCCAACATTGTCTGTTTCGAGGACGTTTGCCACCAGCGAAGTAAGTGAGCCTTAATTGTGCGAGAGAATGGCATTGGTCCAGAGCGTTTTCCACCACCTCGAAAACATTTCCAGAGAATGGCATTGTATGTATCTGGCAATGTTTTCGAGGATTTTTGCCACCAGCGAAGTAAGTGAGCCTTAATTGTGCGAAGTAAGATGCGAGAGATTGGAGACTCGCCATCATTAGAGCGTTGTTTCATTTATTTTCATACAATGATGTTTGTAATATGGGTTTCCTCCGCCATAAGTGAGGCTTTCAATAAAAATATATATATATTTCCTTAAATATATATATATATATATATATATATATATATATATATGTATTTTTAATCTTTCCCTACTGTTGGCGACATGTGGGTGTTTTTTGATAAATCGTGACGACTGCAATATCATTTAAAAAGATAGAACAAAGAGGTATTTGGCAATGTTTTCGATGCGGTTGCACAAGCAGAAGAGCAGGTACTTCGACGGGGGAGACACTATGATACTTCTCCATCGGAGGTTACCAGAGAATTATATCATCAGAGTGTAGCATAGCTAAGGCAGGCGAAGGCACGAGCATTTCTTTATTGGAAGCAGAAGGCAAATATAAAATGGCTCAAAGAAGGAGATGCAAACACCGCTTTCTATCATCAAACAGTGAAGGATAAGCAGCACCGACTTTGTATTAGAATGATATAGCGGAAGGATGGTGTTTTATGTGAGTTAAGTGCGGACATTGAAGCCGAAGCAGTTAATTATTTTGCTTCTTCATTTTCAGCGGAGCCTGTGGATGATGGATCGACGATACTACAACATATCACAACCATATTAACTGACGACGACAATACTATGCTTCAGGCAATGCCAACAATACAGGAGGTTCGTGAAGCTGTGTGGAATCTTAGCCCAACCAGTGCGGCCGTGTAGATGGGTACCTAGGCTCTTTCTATAGACATTCTTGGCAGCTTGTACATACTGATATCTTTAAGGCAGTGCAGGAATTTTTCCTAGGGGTCATGATGCCAAGCAGGTAGCCTCCGCTACCATTGTCTTGATCCCAGAGATGCAGAATCCCCAGACTTTTGGAGATTTCTGGCCTATATGTTTGACAAATTTCCTCTCTAAGGTTATCACGCGTTTGATCTCTACCAGACTTGCGGGATTATTACCCAAGATTATTTCTTCGAAGCAAGCTCATGAAAGGTAGGAGGATCACGAAGCAGGTTCTATTGGCACAGGAAATGGTGCACGTGCTTGATCGTCGATCTAGAGGTGGGCATGTGATGGTTAAGTTAGGCATGGCAAAAGCGTTTGACCGCATCAGTTGGGAATATCTGGATCGTCTACTGCAGAAGCTCGGTTTTTGTCCTTGCCTGATTTGACTTTTATTAAATAATCTAGCTGCCACTAAGTGTTCCATTCTTATAAATGGTAAGCCGGTGGGCTTCTTTCCGGTGGCCAGTGGCGTCAAGCAGGGGGATCCGCTGTCTCCCCTCTTGTTTATTATTGCATTGGAAGGTTTTTCACGAGGCTTGAATGCCTTGATGGCCGCCGTCACGTTAAAGGGTTTTAATACAGGCCGAGTCTCAAGGGTTTCCCATATATAATATGCAGCTGATCTATTAATCTTTTTAAACGACTCACAGAGGAACCTAGAGAAGTTTTGGGTTTTTGTGACATCTTATCAAAATGCATCTAGACAATTGGTTAACTATCAAAATGCGTCTATACAATTTTTTTGGAGATCTAGCATATTGTTCCCAATTGTAGAATCGAGGTACGGTTCCTACTCCCCCTCATTTAGGTACGAATTTGCATGCTTTAATGGCATATGTTGGCGTTTTTATGTTTTGATTGTTGGACTTGCTAGGGTTTAGTTGTTGATTCCAAAAGCATGAAATTTTGACACGTCTGCAGCCTCGTTTCGAGTGTATGAAGGTGTTTGATGGATTATAGATGCAAGCGGATAGCATACGGGCAAAATGGAATGAAAAGATAGGAAAATTTCATATATAGTGTCTTTAAAAATTTTGTTTTTGCCTTAGAATAGGGTCATATTGCCTGGAAATAGAGGAAAATTCGATCTGGAATTGAAACGTTGGCCGGAGAGGCGGCGCATGTGCCACATGCGTTGCTGGAAGGGCCGCGAGTGGCCTTCACCCGCGCGAGTGGCTCACACACGCCGTCTGATGTATTTTAAAAAAACTGCATTCGGGTTGGCCTCCTAGCGCACGCGGTCTGGGCCATACCCTTAAATAAAAAAGGGTAGATAGGGAACAGGCCGGTTAACAGGCGGAGCCGGATGACCAACTGACCAGACCGTAGCAGGCCGACCCAATTAACTAGAGGTTATAAAAAAAGGAGAATGGCAGGTTGCAGCAGGTCAGGCCTGACCACGAGCCGGGCCAGATAAAAAAGAGATTGGGGCCGGGTCCGACACGGTAGGAAAAAAAGATTAATGAATTAATTTAATAGTTTCTGAAATTTAGAAAATAGTAAATAAATGATTTTAAATCTCAGAAAAATATAATTAATTACCAGAAAAATTCTAAATAAACTCTAGAAAATATAATTGGTTAAAGTTAAATTATTTTCACTTAATTTCTAAATTTTGGTAAACTTAAGTAATTAAACATAATTAGTAATAAATAGAATTTAATAAAGAAAAATAGAGAAAAAAAGTAGAAAATTCCTGAAAATTTAGACAAGCTAAGGATAAATGTGGTTGGCGGTAAATAACAACTTGCCATCATCTGGATAATTTGCGAACACAAATATTGAGTGCCGGAGATAGTGAGGACGGGCGGAAGTGTCTCAGGCGACTTTGTTGTTGCATTCGTAGCACGTGCATTGTATTTGGAGTGGTCTGAGATTTACGGGTCTTATACACTCAAGTGGAGTGGGTTGTGATGTATGGACCACGAGCACTCAATTATGATGGACCGTGGTGTATGGGCCACGGGCATCGTTTGAGGTGGATCGTATTATACGGGCTACAAGCATCTAGTAAGTCATAAGAACATGCATTGCATGTAGGTATAGGGTCATATTGTGTGAGTTAAGTTTTGTTGTATGTTACACGTGGGTGAAGGGCATGCATCACGTAGTTGCGCATTGTTATGTGGAGTGATTTATTTACCGTACTTAATCTATTTTATGCTCATGTTCCATCCTATTTATGTGCTCTGTGGATATATCATTTCGAAATGCGTTTTGTATTGGTTTGGGGTGGGCATCTACTGGTTGATTTTTGTCACTCACCCCTACTTTTCCAGGTGAGCCGGGTGAGGAGTATGACCATGTCTTCATTGAGGACGGGGCAGACATAGCTGAATGGGTAGGCTGATAGCTGCATCTAGGACATGAGGGGGCCCTGTAGCTGATTGTTTTTTCTATTCATTGGGATCTTCACAGACTTTTCTAGTATTTTCATTTTTGGACTTTTGAAATTGTTTTGACGATGTTGGTCCTCGCCCACCAAGAAATTTATTCATTATGGTATAAATGTTTGTTTTGCCTTTTAATTTGAGCTATAATTAACGTTTCTGTGAAAAATAGTTTCTACACCTTTTTGACGTGTAAGAAGTTGATTTGACGCCTTGTAGTTCTCTTAGCAGACTACGGTGGGTGCACTGTTCCCGATGCTAGGACTTCGGAGTGAGGTGCTACAGATTTACCGTTAGTAACATGTACAGGAGAAAACTGGGATAGACAAAAGGTTACTATTGATCATGTTTTTGCTTATGCGATTGCATATGAAATTCTTAATGAGGATCCTGAACCGAGATCCATTGAAGAATGTTGACATAGAAACGATTTGCCAAAAGGAAAGATGCAATCCAAGTAGAACTAAAATCTTTAGAAAGTCACAAAGTATTTGGACCTGTAGTTCGAACCCCTGAAGGGATAAAACCTATTGGGCATAAATGGTTTTGTACGAAAAAGCAACGAGAAAAATGAGGTTGTGCTATACAAAGGACGTCTTGTTGCGCAAGGTTTTTGACAAAGACCTGGGCTTGATTATGATGAAACATATTCCCTGGTTATTGATGCCATAACATTATGATATCTAATCAGCCTAGCAGTCACTGAAAACCTTGTTATGCAGTTAATAGACATGGTTACCACATACTTATATGGATCATTAGACAATGATATTTATATGAAAACCCCAGAAGGATTTAAATTGCCCGAAGCATATTATCAAAGGACGCATGGGTTATACTCAATCAAATTACAAGATGCTTGTATGGATTAAAACAATTTGTTAAGATGTGGTATAATCGTCTTAGTGAGTACCTTGTCAAAGAAGGTTATATAAATAATCCAATTTGTCCTTGTGTATTTATCAAAAGATCTGATAGTGGATTCTCTATAATTGTGGTATATGTTGATGATTTAAATCTTGTTGGAACTCTTGAAGAGCTCACTAAAACCGCAAATTATCTTATGAATGAATTCGAAATGAAAGATCTTGGAAAGACCAAATATTGTCTTGTCCTACCGATCGAACATTTGCATAATGGAATATTTCTCCATCAATCTTCATATACAGAGAAGACCTTGAAATGATTTTATATGGATAAAGATCTTCAATTAAGTAGTTATATGGTGGTACAATCATTAGATGTAAAGAAAGATCCATTTAGACCACCAGAAGAAAATAAAGAATTATTAGGTCCAGAAGTACTGTATCTTAGTGCTATTGGTGTTCTTATGTATCTTGCCAATCGTTCAAGACCATATATAGTATTTTCAGTAAATTTATTGGCAAGATATAGCTCTAAACCAACACGAAGGCATTGGAATGTGGTCAAACATATTTTACGCTATCTTGGAGGAACGCCCGATATGCGTTTATTCTACTCCAAGAATTCCGAGCCACAATTACTGGGTTATGCTGATGCTGGTTATCTATCTGACATAAGGGAAGATCACAGAGTGGATATGTATTTACGTAAGGAGGTGCAGCCATTTCATGGAGATTAGTGAAGCAGACATTAACAGCCACCTCTTCCAATCATTCTAAGGTTATGGCATTACATGAAGCAAGTCGTGAATGCATATTGTTGAGATCGATGATTCAACATATCCAAGAGTCATGTGGATTATCTTCACCAAAGAAGACTCCGACAATATTTTTTGAGGATAATGCTGCATGTATTGCACAATTTAAAAATGGCTATATCAAAGAGATAGAACAAAGCATATATTGACAAAATTTTTCTACACTCATGATCTTGAGAAAAATGGTGAAATTGATATCCAGCAGATACAATCAAGCACGAATTTTGCCGATTTCTTCACCAAAGCACTAAAAATTGCTACGTTTGAAAAGATGGTCTACAACATTTGAATGCGTCAACTTAAAGAACTCATGCCAGAATCAGGGGCAGTGTGATTACTACAAACACTGTACTCTTTTTCCTTTATCCAAGTTTTTATCCCACTGGGTTTTTCTTGGCAAGGTTTTAACGAGACAGTTTATTACACAAACCAAATATATGAATGTGTACTCTTTTCCCTTCGTCTAAGTTTTTATCCAACTGGGTTTTCCTTGGCAAGGTTTTAAGGAGGCAATGTATCACACAAACCAAATATATGAATGTGTACTCTTTTCCTATCGTCCAAGTTTTTATCCCACTAGGTTTTTTTTGGCAAGGTTTTAACGAGGCATATACTATAAAATTTGGACATCCAAGGGAGATTGTTATGTATATAATAGAATTGTGGATGTCCAAGGTGACCTTGTATGTGTCTAATGTGTCAGGAACCACAAAAGGTATTACCCCATTAATTTCATTTACCTCCAAATGTCCTATAAATAGGACATGGTATTATAACATTGGATACACTTTAAAAATTAATTGAAAATTCTTCTATCCTCTCTTATCTTGTCTACTTTATATTGCATTATTTGAAACTTGATTTTATAACAATTTTATGATGATGATCATCCAAAAATGGTGGTGTTTATGACATGCATTGTAGTATAGTTCATGATACACCTAAAACACACTATATCATGGCCATAATCAAGTAATTGCATCTTCATACATGTGAAAACCAAAAAGAGTGAGGATTATCCAACATGCACATACGGAGATGATGATTGATGGGGTTCTTAGTACACTTTTTAGGAAAGTGCACTCATTTTCCTACAATTTTCATAAAGGTGATGAATGGATGATAAATCCTAGTTCTCCATGTCATTCATGCCTTCAAAGGCCTGTTTATGTCTCATTTATGTTATGCATGCTACATCTAAGTATCATCCTAGTCATATTGATGAATCCATTCAAGGAAAGCACATATTCATACACAACTTAAACATGCAAGACTCCTTTGTATATATAAGTGATAAATGCTTCATTTCAACATATGCATGCATGATCCATTCTTTAATATGAACATAGGAGACTTATTTTTAAACATGCTTGAAAAAGTTAAGAAGAATACTTGCCTTGATACTTGAGTCATACACTTAAGAGTGCAAGATTTCTTCTTTGGATTTGGCTTCGATACACAAGGCCTATATGGCCATGATGATGGAAGAGTTAGTCATTTTTGGAAAAGAAATATACTAAGAATGTTCTAAAATCCAATCTTAAGAAATCTTACCTTTGAACACCTTGAAGGTTCCTACTTTGTTAACTTTAAACAACTTCTCCTACTTCCTTGATGTTGTTAATAGGTTGAGACTAGTTGAGGAAAGTTGAAGACTTTGTAAGGATATTACGATAAGAAAAGGATGTGGAAAAGAGAGATGATGCCTTTACCTTTAAGGATTCTTGGCTTGAAGCTTGGTTCCTACATAAAGATGGAAAATTTTCTCTTCCTTTTGGCTTTTAGGTCTTTCGGTTTTAAGGAGGATAAAGGGAAGAGAAAATGTTTTGGGTTTTGAGGGAGAGAAGGAGGGTAGAGGGAGAGAAATGTTTATCCTTGAGTGAGAAAGTTGAAAATTGAAATGAAGTGAAGTAATCGCTTCACATGGCAAGTTTTATTCCTATTCTCCTTGCCTTGGCCGTGATTCCTAGGGGTGGAAGGGAAATGATGGGTTTTCTTGGATGATGGTGGTAGTGCAAAGGACCTCATCATGATATATGTGATTTAAAGAAAATGACTAACTTGTGTAAGTTTTGCATGTAACTCCATTGGTTGAGGTTATCATGGCGTAGGATTTTATGTTTGTCTTCTATTTTCTTATTTGGCTGAAATCCCTATGAGTAATGATATGGAGATTCTTCCATCTTGTCTTGTATTGAAGAAAGGGAACTATGAATGTTATAAGATGGTTTTAAGCTTGCAAGAATTGTGATTGGATACTTTAGGAAGTGTGTAAGCAGTAAAAGAGGAAATGTAAGACACTTGGCCCTTGTCATGAATAGGGCGGTCAAGTGGGGCGAGGAAAAAAATTAATTTGCATAAAAGAAAATAGATTAGTTCCTAAAAAAATTAATTTGCACTAAAATTAATTTGCATAAAAAAATTAATTTGCACTAAATTAGAACAAAGTTAATTGGAGGAAATGAATTAAAAAAAGACTTTTAAATCTTGCTTCCCTAGCTTGGCCGAAATTTTTGGGTGTGGTGAAATAAAGTTTCGCATCCTTGGGTTATAGTTGGGAAGAGGAAGAAAAGATGTTCGTAAAAGGTGTAAGTTTGCATGAATTTCAATTGGATGGAGGAGGGTTTGTGTAAGAGAATGTAATGATTAAGGAAAGAAGAAAAATGGAAAGAATTCTTGGGAAAGTTAAGGGGTGGTCAGTTGAGGGAAAATAGGGTGCAAGTGGGTAATGTTTTATTATTTTAACCTTCTTTATGTGATAATTTACCTTCTTCTTTCTTTAATTCTTAAATAAAATTTGTACTATTTATTTATATATGTTATTAGTTAATCTTATACATATTATATCAATTTTTAATAGTTCTTAAGTTTTAATTAGGTAAACTGTACATGTTATACCAAGTGAAGTACAACGATCGCACTTAATGTTTATCATAATTTCCTTCATTTTCTATCTCTCATAGTCTGGAGGTGCAGGTCGTAACACATTTCATGCATTCTGGTGGGAGAGTCTCCCATAATATATGTAACCGCGGTATTGCTCCGCCATAGTGAGGGTATTATTCTTGATAAAAATCTGGACGATACTGCCCATCTTTCTATAATATTTTTTTTATAAAGATGATATATTATTGGAAAACCCTCACTAAGCATAAGAAAATAGATAATGAAGTGAGCTAATGAGTTTCAACCTCCAATAATATACGATATGTCGCATTAAAACCTTGTCAAGTAAAACCATCCTTGTGGATAAAACCTTGGCGAAGGAAAAAGCGCGCATATTTATATGCTTGGAGCATTGAAATAATACAGGTAAAGATGAAATTGTAAACATATGCAAAAATACAATCACTGTGCGACGAGGAAGATCTGGCAGCTCCAGTCGACAATGAACGGATGATAGAGTAAGTCTAGAATAGCCATTGAGCCATGTCACCGTGATTCAAAAGTAACCAAGTTTGCATCCGAGCCAGCAGGAAAGTCTGTATGAGATGATGATGTAGCAAATGTGGGAATTCCGTCCAAGTTGCAGCAGGATGCCACAGTATTATCGAGTAATGAGGTTGCTCAAAGCTACATGACACTGTGACACTCCAAGACAGCGGGCACAATTGATGATGTGCAAAGATCCTTTGATTTAATGAAGCAGAGAATGGACGCCAAGCATTTAACCCAGTCCAGCGCACCTCAGTACCAAACATGGGAGTAGACAGCAGTATCGCATAAAAAAGGCAGGACAAAGAAGTAAGAGATAAAAAGCACATACCCATGTCGCCTTGATTCAAAAAAAACCAAGGCGACATCCAGAATGCAATGCATATCCTGTAAACCAATGTGATGAAAAAACGATGATGATATAGAAAGAGACGCACCAGGGTTGATTGCGTCAAGTGGAGACACAGGCAACAAAAAAGATGCATCGCCAACACCTTGTGAGACATAATCAATGGCGCAAAGCTGGCAGCTTCAGGTCCAAATGTATTGCCCCACGAACTTCACAAGGAAGTTCCTGAAGAGCCTGAAACTGTGAAGGCCAGCTGCTCTATAACCATGGTGCGCTAATAGATGAGCTGCAGTGTTCGCTTCCCTTGGACAATACTGAATGATGGACTGATTAAGAGATAGGAACATGGTTGTGCGACAAATATCTTCCGCTAATAATCCCGTGATCATCTAAGAGTCCATGAGCAAGGACAGAAGGGATTTGCAATCGGTTTCTATAATGATGTTATGATATTCCCTTGCATAATAAATCAAAGCTAGTGTAAGGGTCATCATTTCCGCACGCAACAGAGTATACATAGGAAGTGAGAAGCATATGGCTAAAATTAGTTGACCCTGGTGTCCTCTCAGAACGGCTCCGCCAGCTGCCTGCGATTGTCCCACCGTCTCATCAACGTTTAACTTGAGTTTTCCTGAAGGTGGCAATTCCCAACATACTAGTCTAATTCGTTTTGTGCGCAATGTAGGCGAAAAATGAAGGTCCACGAGATGAGGCATAGTCATCGCAAACTTTTTTCCATTTATTGCTGCACACCATGTATAGACAGTTGTCCATACCTTGTCAAATAGTCTGGCATAGGCAAAGGTTTCTGAGCCAAAACGTATTGCTGCATATTCTTTCCATATTACCCATGTCACAATCGATGGCACTACGGCTCGCAGTTGCCCGATCATGGTAGTTTGATTAGAAATACGCCACCAGCGGTATAGATGGCCTTTAATTGTATTGTTGCATGGCACAGGACCGGAAAGAATCGTGGATATTTCCACCCATATCGGTTGGACCCTCGGACAGCTAAGAAAGACATGATATTGGACATCAGAGTGCAATCCACAAAATACACATTCCGAGAGAAGTATTGTGAGCCAAGCTCGTAATTGGTCAACCATGGGCAAAGATCTATTCCATAGCCTCCATAAGAAGAGTTGTAAAGCTGGAGGGGATTGCTTCCACCAAATATATCGAGTCTCAGACCGCTGAATGCCTGTTATTCTAATAACATTATATATATAATTTGATTATAAATGTAATATGTGTGAATATAGATGATTTTGGACATGTTATGGATATAAACATGTACAAAATAAAGTATAGTAGAAAATATGATTTCCTTATGTATATTATGATGGAATATGAAAATATATGTAATGAAATTAGTGTCTTTGGTACTTAAGAGAAGTTAAAGATGTATAATTTAAGGAAATAATGATGGAGAAAAATGAAGGATAAGGGGGCTGTTTGGGCAGCCATGGCCGAGGGTGTGGTTAGCAAAAATAAGGGTGTATTTTCATGATGTTAGACATGGTTGATGTGCATATATGTATGGAACTCAGAATGTGATGATACGAGAAGGTTTAAGTGTTTAAAGTTGATGAAAATGTATAAGTTGGTCAAGGCATATGCATACATTGTCATCTTTCATAAAATGTTTTGAAAAGCTCATCCTTGCACGTAGAATTATATCGGATATTTTATGTCGTTTTACAATATTTATATGTTCAGTGGTGCACCATCATGACACATGAACCGAGGTGGTTGATGTAATGGGGCCATACATGATGTTATTGTTTGGAGCGACGTTTGATATCGGAGCCCAAGGGGGTTGATGTCATGGGCATACTGGTTTGAGTGTATTTTTTTTGACGGTCAAAAGATCACCGGCATACCGAATTACCGTTAGTAACATGTACAGTTTCACAAATATCATATGAAAAAGGTCACTTTTATGAAAAGGTATGTTTTTACGTGTTTTAGAAAAAGGAAGATGATTACATGATTAAAGTTTATGTTTATAACATTGTTTACGGACATCTCATCATAAGAGTATCGCATTGACATGATTTGTGTAGGTCTTGATGCATTTAGATGACAAGAATAGGTATGATGATATCTTAGACTTGGATGAAGATTCTAAGTATGGAGACATATGCTAGTAGCATTTTTCTAGGGACTTGATAGCCTAGAATGTTACATGATACAGATATATGTGTTACATGTTATTTATTTACCTTTCCGTTATGCATTTGTCTATTTAAATTGGAGATGTGAAATATTATGTTCTTTATTTATGTATCGTTATTTTACTACCCCATCTCCCATGTATGATCCACATGACATAACTAGAAGGATTACTTGCTGGACGATTAGTTTTTTATCCCTGATACTTGCTTTATCACATTTCAGAGAATAGGGACCTTGACGCCTTGTGCATTGAGGAAGGACCCCAACTAGAGTACCCGTGAGCAGAGATGTAGGCCTGCGTTATGTATTCGATAAGTTGCGCATTTTGATCATGATGTATTTAGACTATTTCGAGACATTGTACATTATGACTGTACGCACTTTGAACGCTTTGTATTATTATGCATGTCGTATGTTTCTCTTTATGTTGCTTCCGCTATCTCGATTTACGATTCATGTCGATATGCACATGTATAGTATCAGCACCTTGTACTTCTCGTAGTAGAGTACGACAGGTATATTGTGCCGAAACCCTATTTCCGGATGGGGCGCTACAGGTAGTATCAGAAACTAGGCTCTAGATCCACAGTGGAAACAATAAAGTAAACACTTAGAATTTATGTGATGATCTTAGAACTTAAGTGATGAATTTAGACTGAGAGTTCAACCTTAAGCTAAGCTAACTAGAATGGTTTAAGGTTAACGGATAAAAATAACTTTGCTTTAAGTAAGAAGAAAAAAATAGAATGGAAACCCTACATTTAGAATTATGGTTTAAGGAACATGGAAAAAAATTTGAAATAATATGTTATTAGGTATTTATGAATTATTGAATTGACTTAAATGTTTACAATAGGATGTCGTCGTGATAAAGAGGTAGACCACGCGCTTATAGGCCGGCACAGTTTCCCCCTCCTCAACAGCCACAGGTACCTCCGCCGGTAGAGCCGGTGCCACCATTTGCTGATCCTATAGCCCCACCTCCACAACAGCTGGATCAGGGAGATTTTCAGCAAGACGTTCTACAGGCCTTGGTACAGATAGGATAGGCCGTCAGGAATAACAGTCACCAGCATCATACGACACCTCCACCGCCACCACCGCCACCACCTCCACCGCAGCATGGTATCCGTTTCTTTTATGTAGAACTGAAGAGGGCCCGTGTGCCTAATTTTGAGGGTGGATCTAATCTAGATATAGCCGAGAGATGGCTAAAAGAGCTGTAGAATAACTTTGATCTGCTACAGGTACCTGACGAAATGAAGGGTCAGGTTATCCGACCTATTCTAATTGCCGAGGCCAATCATTGGTGGAGTACTAGTTTACAGCATCTGCCCGCAACAGCTACTTAGGAGCAAGTTCTGAGGGAGTTTCGGAAGTTCTACATCCCACCATTAGTCACTTTGCAGAAGATAGGGATGTTCGAGTCCTTAGATCAGGCACCCGACATAACAGTGGCAGATTACGCCAACCAGTTTACTGCTTTGGGGAGATATGTCCCATCCATCATAGGGGACGAGCAGCTGAAGATGATCATGTTTGAGAGGGCTTTACATTCACATATCCGCACTTGGATCATGAATGCAAATCCAAAATATTTCAGGGAGTTACTTGATGCATGTTATCGCGTGAAGAACGATATTCTGAGGCGAGATGTAGAGATGAAGGGGAAGAGGCCACTAGAGTTTGGAGGTGATCGGTCCAGACAGTGGACCAAGGTACAAAGGGGACCCAGTGGCAGATCTCAGCCGAAATAGCAGCCTTTCAGAGGTAGCCATAGTTTCAGTGGGCTCCACGGCCACCACAGCAACAACCACAGTAGTATGGGTAAGACCACATATAGCCATTCCTCCCTGCCCTGCTTGTCATAGAGTGCACACCAGATAGTGTCGAAGGTTGACCGGTGCTTGTTTCAAATGCAGTAAGACCGGTCTATGATGAAGGACAGTCTAGTGCCGAGGGATGGACAGCAGAGGAATTCGCAGCTGCAGAGAGGTGGTCCACGGGCCAATGCCCGAGTTCACATGATAACCAATGCTGAAGTCTTAGACGCGCCTGATGTAGTGACAGGTACACTTAATTTCTTAATTTTACTGTTATTAATTTATACCTATTTAGAATTCCCGCTTGAAATATTAATTGCATCAGGTGCTATATTAGTGAACAACATACTTGCGAATGTATTGTTTGATAGTGGCACAAGCCAATCTTTCGTGTCTAAGAGATTCACTAAGAACCTTAGCAGCAGTCCGATATGGTTGGAGATACCTTCTCGTGTTTAGGGAGCGGGCGAGAAGGTCCTATTTCACATCACCTGTAAAAGGATTGTGAAATGGAGATGGGAGGACAGAAGTTCGAGGCTACCCTAATTCCTATACATATTGGGGACTTCGACATTATTCTAGACATGAATTGGATGTTCAAGTATCATGCTTCAATCAACTGCCAGAGAAATCACATGGTGATCAAGGATCTGACCTGAGAGGAGGTTGTCTACCAGGGAAACTCTAAGCTGAAGAAGATACCACAGGATGTATATCTGACTGCAGCACACGCATACCAAGTGTTGAAGAAGGGAGATGAGGGTTTTCTGGTATATGCCCTCGGTGATGATTCAGAGATGCCTACACTTGACAGTATTCCGGTGGTCTATGATTTTTCTGATGTATTTCTGGATGACTTGCCTGGTTTACCTCAAGAGAGGGAGAACCTCCGGATAGGGTGATTAAGTTCGAGATAAACATTGTGCCCAAAGGAGATCTTATCTCTAAAACGCTATATCGAATGGCTGAAAGAACTGAAGGTCCAGTTACATGAGTTGATCGAGAAGAAATTTATCCAGCCTAGTGTATCACCATGGGGAGCTCAGTCTTGTTCGTGAAGAAAAATGATGACAGTATGAGACTGTGCATCGATTACAGAGGGCTGAATAAGATCACAATCAAGAATAAGTATCCACTGCGGAGGATCAACAACTTATTTGATTAGTTGAGGGTAAGTAATTTAAATACTTAATTAATGCTAGTCTGTTTAGATCTAATTTGTAACCATTTCGTACAAGGTGCAAAAATATTCAGTAAGATCGATCTTCACTCCGGATATCACCAGTTGAGGATTAAAACCGAGGATGTGGCTCAGACAGCTTTTCGCACTCGATATGGACATTATGAGTTTCTTGTGATGCCATTTGGATTGACCAATGCCCCCACCGAATTTATGGACCTGATGAATATCGTTTTCTGGGAGCAGCTAGATAAGTTCGTGTTTGTATTCATCGATGATATTCTTGTCTTCTCACCGGATGAGGAGGCTCACACTGAGCATCGAGGATGGTACTTAGTATACTACGGGATAAGCAGTTCTACGCCAAGTTCAGTAAGTGTGAGTTCTGGCTGCACAGTGTAGCGTTCTTAGGGCACGTTGTTTTTGAGGACGACATATTAGTGGATCCCAAGAAGATTGAGGCTATTACTGAGTGGCTGTGATCGACGATGTGGCAGAAGTTTGGAGTTTCTTGGGAATGGCCGGATATTATAGGAAGTTTGTTGTAGGGTTCTCCAGGATTGTAGTTCCGTTGACCAGATTGACACAGAAGAAGACTAAGTTTGATTGGACTGCAACATGTGAACAAAGCTTTGCCCAACTTAAGAAAAGACAGACATCAGTTCTAGTGTGGGCACAACCCGTATCCGGTGAGGATTTCATGGTGTACAGCGACGCGTCTAAGAATGGGCTAGGTAAATGATTAAACAAATTCTTTATTCTAAAATTTCATAAAATATACATCCGTTAACCTTTTTCTTGTAGGTTGCATATTGATGTAGAATGAGCAGAATATTACTTATGCTTCGAGACAGCTTAAACCCTATGTGCAGAATTACCCTACCCATGATTTGGAGTTAACCGCAGTAGCATTCGCATTGAAGATCTGGAGGAGACTACTTGTATGGTGAAAGATGTGAGGTTTATATAGGTCATAAGAGTTTGAAGTGCCTATTCACACAGAAAGAGTTAAACATGAGACAACGGAAATGGCTCGAGTTGATAAAAGACTATGATCTGGCGATTCATTATCATCTGGGGAAGGCAAACAAGGTAGCGGATGCACTACGTAGGAAATCGAGTCATGTACGAAAAATGCCTTTGGAGAAGGAGATAGCCGTGTTTGGTTTGGATGTGGTTGATTCGACTACGAGTATTTTGGCTACATTGATGGCCACTTCTCCTTTGAATTATCAAATTAAAGAGGCGCCCGAGAGTGATACCAGGTTGATGAAGATTGTTGAGAAGTTTAAAGAATAGCCGGTGAAAGACTTTTAGATCATGATGATGGCAGCCTTTGGTTCAGTGGGAGGTTGTGTGTACCGGATATTGATGAGATTAAGTGGGAGATCATGACTGAGGCTCACAGTTGGCGAGTATCTATTCATCCGTGAGCCACCAAGATGTATCGCGGTCTTATAAAAAATTGTTGGTGGAACGGCATGAAGCGTCAGATTGCGGAGATTGTAGAGAAATGTCACACTTGTCAGCACGTTAAGGCAGAACATCAGAGACCTGCAGGACAATTACAACCAATGGAAATTCAAAAATGGAAATTGAAGCATATCACGATGGAGTTTGTTACCAGACTCCCTAAGACCCGTAGTGGTTTTGATACGATTTGGCTAATCGTCGACCGATTCACTAAATCGGCACATTTCTTACCTATGTCGATCAAGACGTCTATGGAGAAGGTAGCAAGTGTGTATATTGATGATATCGTCAGCTTTCATGGGACACCTGTCAGTATTGTACGTGATCGAGATCCATGCTTTACTTGCGATTCTGGAGGGCTTATCAGCATGCTATGGGTACTGAGATCCGGATGAGTACCGCATTTCACCCGCAGACCGATGGGCAGTCGAGCGTACCATACAAACATTGAAGGATATGTTACGTGCCTGTGCTTAGGACTTCAAGGATAGTTGGGATAAATCAGTGAAGTTGATCGAGTTCTCGTATAATAACAACTATCATAGTGCTATTGGCGTGGCACCATTCGAGGACTGTATGGGCCTAAGTGTCGATCTCTGTTATATTGAGATGAGGTCAGCGAGAGAGCTATTATAAGACCAGAGTTAGTGGAGCAGACCTTGGAAAAGGTCAAGTTGATTCGAGATAGATTGAAGACTGTTCAAGACCGTAGCAAAATCTGGACAGACACGAAGAGACAACCGATTGAGTTTGAGGTGGGCGAGAAAGTATATTTGAGGGTTTTGCCGACCAAGGACATGATGAGATTTGGGATTAAGGGGAAGCTGAGCCCTTGATTCATTGGCCCCTATGAGATTCTGGATAGAGTCAGACTGTTGTTTATCGGTTAGCCCTACCGCCTACATTATCACAGGTGCATGACATTTTCACGTATCTCAATTGCATCATTATGTATACAATCCGAGTCATATACTGGAGCAGCAACTAGTGACGATTAGAGAGGATGCTACATATGGGTTCCGATACGGATTGTTGATCGCAAGGAGCAGATATTGAGGAGGCGGTTGATTCCGTTTGTTAAGGTACAATGGAGAAATCATACCGAGAGAGAAGAGACATGGGAGCCTGAGCAGCAGATGAGGAAGCAATATTCGCGACTTTTCGATTAGAGGACTTAAGTTTCGAGGACGAAACTTTTCATAAAGAGGGAGAATGTTACGTCTCAAAAAATTTCATTACTTTGTTACGTGTTTCTTATCGTAATTGCATACGTGTAAATTTTGCTCTTGTATTAAAATTTACAAAATATCAATATGTGACAAAATTCGTTAACGGATGTTACGATTTTGTCATAAGAATTAAAACAATACAAATATGTAACAACTTAAACCCTAGGATAAATTAAAGCAAAAAAGAAAATACATGACACAAATATTTTAGATACTTAAATAAAAGAAAAATAAATTACAACATAGAAGTTATTTTGGGGAAGACAAAAAAAGGAAAAGGGGGGATAAAAAATCAGCCATGACGGCGTAAGATAAATGGAAGAAGTCTACCATATTTTCTTACAAGAAACCATCACTTTTTCACCCTCTCCCAATCACTCCACTTTATCCATTTTGCCTCTTTCTCACTCTTTCCCTCTTGGCCAAGACTTCCATAGATAAAGTAGGTGTTTTCGCTCTTTCTTCCACACTTCACACTTCATCAAATCACAAATATCCTTCTTCTTTCTTCAAGCAAGAAAAAAAGTCTTCCAAGCCTCATCCTTCCTTATTTATCCAAGAATTACCAAGAGAAGAACCAAGGTGTATTCTTCTTCTTTTCACCTCACACAACCATCTAAAACAGTAACCATAATATCCTCTTCCATCCAAGAACTAAGAAGATCAAATGTAGTTGAGTTAAGAATCAAGGATCAACAAGGTAAGAACACCACTTAACTTAGGTTATTCTTCTTCCATTTCTTCATTTCCATGGTTGCACACTAACACTCCATTTCTTGCTCAAAAACCATGGGTCATAGGGGAGGAAAAAGAAGAGTTTTTCTTCAAGACAAGTGAAGAAATCTTCACTTTTAAAAAAGGTTAAGTGATAAAGGAAAGTATTCTTCCTAGATCCTTCATGATTTTCAAAGATCTATGTATATATGTTCATATAAAGTTGGATCATCCATGATGTATATTCATTGTTTATTACCAAGAATAGGTAAAAGTTATGTTCTTAAGTGATGTATAAATGGTTAAATGAGGTGTAGATACACACGACCACTTAGAGCAAAAAGGAACATATATGTACAAATGAAATGTAATGAACACTCTTATGTAGTATATATGAAAGATAAAGAAGGAAAATGAAGATATATAACATGTTAGGAAAAGTGTAAGATGACTTTGATATATTTGTTCATGTATTTATTCATGATGATCATCACTATGTATTTTCTATGGTATGTTGATTTCATATGTTTTTATGATCTTGTCTTAATATATTTATGTATGCATCATAAGCATGTCTAACATACTTGGTCATACATGTTGTTTTTGATTATCATCATTTCATATATACTTGTTTATACATCCGGCCATAGGGCCTTTTTGTTGTCTACTTGCTTTATTTTCTTGAATTCCATCCTTTGACTTGTTTATGTATTTGATGATGGTTTTGTAAGGCTTTATATGAATGGCAATTAATATGTTATGGTTAATACAAATATTCATACCAACATATAAGAATAAGAGGTGAAAAAGAAAAAGGTTCATAGGTTATATATGTATGTAAATATTTCAGCCATTATGATTAAAGAGGAGAAAGAATAAGTTTTATAACATGTATTAAATATAAATATGATGGATATAAAAAAATAGCCATAAGATTAAAAGATGGGATAAAGAAATGAGGATAAAAAGGATAATTAAATAAGTATGAATATATATACACATTCGGAAATAACAAATTTTGGGCATAAGTGTATATATGTATATATATACACTGCTAAACATATATAATGATGAATGAAATAGGAAAAATATAGAATAAAGAAGTAATATATATTAAAAGAAAAATAAATAAATATGTATATACATATGTAATAGGCCAAGTGACCATTATAGATTTTTTCCCGAAGAAGATTTTATATTATTTAAACCTCACTTATTGTGGAGGAATACCATAGTACATCAAGGTTCATCATATGAAAAAAGTGAATGTAAAGAACTAATGAGTGTCAATCTCCAATTATATATGATATGTCGCATTAAAACCTTGCCAGGCAAAACTACCATTGTGGATAAAACCTTCGCGAATGGAAAAGCGTACATATTTATACAATTGGAGCAAGTACATAATACAAAGCTCCTCAAAAAACATATAAGGAGAGGGAGTCTAGCTATGTCAACACAAGCCCCCGAAAGATGTCGTTCTGCAGAGAACCCGGTAATCCCAATTGCTTGAAGGCAGATATAGAAGCACCAAGAGAAATCAACAATATGAAGAGGAATATATGTCGACGCAATGTCCTGATTCAAGTAGTCAAGCCGTATAAGCTCCAACATACCAGTCGCTATGAGTCCATGTAAGAAACAGATAACAAGGAGGTGAGCAAAAACAAGAGGATAATGACCACATATAAATAGGAGCCGGCCCATGGACAGAAAATACCCATGTTGCCTGCATCCGCAGATACAGACAACAAAAAGCAGAAAAGAGCTAAAAACCACCAGTGTAAAGAAGGAAAATGAGAATCAGCCATAGAAAGAAGATGAGATTACCCAGGTCTCCCATGTCATATCATGATACGGGCAACACTTATGAAAAAGAGCATTAACCATGACGCAAATAGGGAATTTCATCTGTCTGAACTCTAGCTCGAACCAGTGATGGTAACTTTGAAATGCTCCGAAATATTGAGAGATGATTCCGGATCTGGCCATACTGAGCTAAAAAGTAAGCTGGTTTGTTCTCCTCGCAGGGTGTATAAGACAGAGATAAGGACTAAATATGCAAAAGATCGCGGAAGAGAATGGCTATACGCGAGTGACCCTGATGTACCTGACGCAAAGCCTCTTGTGCATCCACATCAACATCAATAGGAGTCCAAAATTGTGCGTAAAATAAGAATGCTAAAAAGCTGCATGTAGCTCTGCCTCCGCCGGAGTCAGAAGAGGTAAATGAAATGAGATTGCTCCCACGGAGGAGCAACGAAAATCTCGTAGAATTGCTCCTTCAGCAGTAGATATGCTCCCATGGGCCACATCAATGTTCAATTTGAATCGGCCAGAAGGAGGTTGCATCTAACAAACAACCTGACATGTTGGTGATCTCAAGATTGGCATGAGTCCAAAATGAACTAAAGCTGAATCGGAAACCAAATAAGAAATTGATCTTCTAATCATCTCCACATCAATTCGCTAAGACCACACTCCCTCGCTAAAGGTGATTGATGAATAATTCCTCCAAATCTCCCATGTAATTATACCCGGTATAACAATACATAGACAACCTTTGAAAGAGTGAGCTTGAGTTGAGGTCCACCATTGTAATATGTAGAGCAGGAGAGTTACTATGGCACCCCGCCCGGGATGAGAAGTACAAGGCGACATCCTCATACATGTACAAATCATAATAACATGTATTGATAAGCGGAAACAAAATGACATAAGCATAAATAAACGTCAACATGAGTACAACCTAATACATTCGCGTGAGTGTCATAAAGACATCCATAATACAAGATATCAAAATACAGAGCCGAATATTCCAAAACACAAAAAGGGGTTGATCAGCTCCATACGTGTAATCTCTGGGTTCGTCTTCAATGAACTCTAGTTTAGGGTCCGGTGGACCTGCGTGGTGAAATAAAGGGGTGAGCGATAACGAATAGCTCAACAAGTAGTTTCGCCTAGGTTCGTCAAGTGGATCATACATGGGGTCCGGGATTGTGGGTGATACAGTAAGGTGTGACCCAAGTATCATAATGCTCAATGTAGACAGAAATAGTAAAGCATAAAGTAAATGCTGGAAAATAAAGCATAGTGTAAGTGCAGAAATAATAAAGTAGATATCATATCATGCATTACTACAACAGATTGAAAACATCATAAAAGGGACATACTTTACTGCTATACAAACTTGTCTTAGTTACCTCGTCCTGGTGTGCGATCTTCCTTGGATTGTTCTTGTTATTCTGTAATCATACATGTCTTGTTCTCAAGATTCGTGATTTAGAGTTATTCGGGGGTACAAGAGACATGATCGTGATGTATGCGTCGTGAAACTTTTTGAAAAATGGAAACATTTCATGTCATACTTTCATAAACATGACATGACATAGGTGGCTATAGCACTTTGCATAACATAAGAATGGTACCCACGACATACCGAATGATTCCCCGAGTAGCCATGAGTACCGCCTATGAATCTCGATGGTCCAACCACAATGTGACATCATACGTACATAGGACTAACAGTGACACACTGTAGTAGAGAACCCGAGTCCCAGATGTGGTGTTAGACTCTGCCCTAACGTATTTTTTCCCTAACATCCTCCCCCAGGACCAGACATCAGGCAGCTCTCCATACTGAACGTCCTAGACGTAACAGAAAAGGCAGAGAACCCTTATCCCGGGCAAGGTGTTACACTCAGCATGCATATCATGCGTATAAAGATAGGTAGAGAGCCCTTGTCCCACACAAGGTGATTACACTCACCTATCGATACATGCGTAGTTTGTATGGAATCATTCGTCTTGCGGTACGAATTCTTTTTAAATCATGTAGATTTAAAACATTTCATCAAGAGTTCAGATTTGTAAACATGCTTTGTTGTACAGAAAACATGAGGACAATATGCGTGATGTGGACCCTTTTTGGTAAGTATCTTCATGATTTTTTATTTATTGGCCGAATTCTTATTAGTGCATAAGTGAGCATGTATAGAATTAATTTAATTCGTTGGTTGGCTAATTTGCCCTTCTTGTGTCGTGTAATATCATACATATATAATTAGTTCTTCTGATTAAGATAGTCAGTCCCTTGTGATAATTGCATACTTACATTACACATATAATGATTAAGAGGATGCAAATGGTTGTAATAATCATCTTGGAATGAGATATGTCTTTTGAGCCGTATATCATGACTTGATGAATTTTCATATTTATAATGTTGGAAATTCAAATTATATCGTGTTATCATTTAAACTAGTCTTATGACATACTTAATACATATTTACATGATAGGTCCAAAGTTATCTCAAATATGGACAATGGCCGAAAATTTGGGCTGAGGGCCGAGAGGCCTTCTTGCTCCAATTTAACTTTGTTAATTTTTTTCTTGTAAACTTTCATTGGACTTTAATTGTCTTAGACATTTATAACTTATGCTAATTTTATGGTCTCATGGAAGTTAATTTATGTTTGGACTTTGTGAGTCTAAATACCAAAAAGGCCTTTGGGCCGAAATTAGTGTGGTCCATGGTTTGAAATTTTCACATTATGTTCTTGTGGCACTTATGGCCATTTTCCTTTTTATTGCATGTCATAATTACAAAATATACTTCATTGTTAATTTGTGCATTTATCTTACCTATTTTATGCCCATCACCGAAAGTAGGGGAAATATTTCCAAAATGCTCTTCTACATAAATAATCAAACTTGATGCCAATGTTGATCATAATGTATATCACATACTAATGATGGCATGTTCAAGTCATATCCTACACCTATGATAATGCTCACAAAATGACATGTGTGATGATGACCATACTAGAAATGACATGCAAGAACCTAGAATGTAACATCTTATGATGATGGTCATGCTACACATGACAGGCAACATATGAAGCATAAATAGAGATATCTATGTCATTTCTTTTTTCTAAGACCATGATCATCAAAATACACATCATGACGATGGTGATGAAATCATGGACTATGAAGGGGGTCATGGCCGTCCCCTATGAAAAGGAAAATTATGATGCTAACATGGATGATTTTCAAGATAGCATCTTGGTGTACATGCATGTTGGAATAAATATTTTTTTCATTGTAATAAGACTAGCATTCTTCTATTTTCATCAGAAATCTCTTCTACTACATATGAATATGTAAAAAATGGCATGCATGTATTAAAATGACAAAGGAGATGATTCTTAGCACACTTATTAGCATAATGTGCTCATATGTCCACCACTTTGCAACACAATGTAGAGATAATGGTAAAGATGTCTTCTTCTTGACATGCACGGTCTAAATAGCCTATTGGTGACTAAATTCCATCTTGCATGTTAGATTAGAGTAGAATTCTAAGCACACTTGATAGTTTCACTCAATAAAAGAACACAAGCATCAACAATTTCAACATGCAAGCCTTCTTTAATATCAACAAACTTAGAGACCATAATTTTAGTTGCATGCATGATCCAATAGTTAATGGTGAGCATGCTAAACTTCACTTTTAATTTCCTTGAAGAAACTAGGAAGAATACTTGCCTTTGTAGCTTGAATCTTACTCTAAGGGGTGAAAGACTTCTTCTTTAGCCTCTTGGTTGGTAGTCACAGCCTTGAATGGCTTGAATGCTCCTACTTGTTTCACTAAGATTACTCCTTCTTCCTCTCTTATGGAGGCTCTCGGTTATGGCCTTATGGATTTGAGTGCATGCATACTTGTTTCTCTCTTAAAAATGGGAAGAGTTCTTCTTCCCTTGGCCTTGTTGTTCTCGGTTGAAGATGATGGGAGAAGGAAGATTTGGTTTTGTAGAGCGAGAAGGGAGGGAGAGGAGGGTGATGGAAAATTGTTATGAATGAGATCACTTAGTGTAAAATGAAGGAAGGAAACAAATTGAAATGTATTTTATGGCTTAGAGGGAGCCTTGGCCGGATGGAGTGATGGGAAGGTAATGATGGGTATTTCTTGGATGAGGGAGATAGTGGAAGAGAAAAGCATTTGCATGAAACTTGAGTGGGCAGATGTCTTGTTAGTGTAAGGCATGCTAAGAGGAGAAAGTAGAAATTGAAAGAAAATTTGATATATAAGAAGAGGAGAGGCCGGATGGGGTAGTGGGATAGGGTGTGAAATTACAGCTTCAATCTTGCTCTCTCTTTTTTTATTCCCTAAATAAAGTTGTACTAATTCTTCTATTCAAAGTTCCTTAGCCTATACTTATTAAGTTTCTTTGTTAGTTTCAAAATTACTTTAAAGTAGCACATATCCACGCCTTACATCTTATTACCACTTCTTAATAAAACTTGTAACGGAGGTTGAGTGTAAACTTAGAGCAATCAAATAGACTTGCCCCCGAGGGAGAGCTTTCCATCAAATAAACTTAGAGCAATCAAATGATGCTGAGTCTGAAGAGAGCAGGCTATAAGCTGACCTTAATGTAAATTGCCCTGAGGGATCAGCAAGCCAACTCGGACCCTCGGCCGTGTGCGGCACTTTGGGCTGCATGTAAGGATGAATTTGACAAACACGCTTCCATACAGAGGAGTCATAAATATGTGCATAAACACCGCTTTGGCGACCATATCTTGCACGGCAAAAATCAGCCCATAATGAATTAGACTGATGATATTTCCACCACAACAGACTATCATATGCACGCTGCACCATTTCAAGGTTACGAATCCCAGTACCTCCATCATCTGTGGGACAAAAAAGGCGCTCCCAAGACTACCAGTGGTGATGGCCATTCCAAAAGAAATTCAACATTTTTCGATTCAAAGCCCTTAAAATACTTTTTAGCAAGCGTGAACTCACGATAATATGTAAAGGCATGGAACAAAGAACATGATGTATTAATACTAGGCGACGAGCCGAAGATAACAACTTAGATGACCACAAATTCAATTTAGAATCAAAATGTGCTAGTAATGCTGCACAATAATCAGCCCTATTAATACCTTTATAGAGAAAAGAGCCAAGATACTTGATAGGCAGAGAAGCCAAACACATGCCCAATGCTTAAGATAATCACGTTTCGAAACCCGAGCCAACCACTACTTGACTGTTATGAAAATTTACTAACTTCCCCGATGCCCGCTGATAAGAGTCTAGAAATTTTTGGAATTGGCGTAGATTATTAAGTGAGCCATTTATAAAGATGACAAGATCATCTGCGAATCCTAAATGCAATATCTGTGGAACTCGACCTGCCTGAAATCCTTTTATATCCCCAGCCGACACAAGAGATTTAAGCCCTCGGGAAAATACTTCAGAAAACAGGATGAACAAGAGAGGTGATAAGGGGTCACCTTGTTTAACTCCCCGAGAAACTGGAAAAAAACCCACTGGCTTACCATTAATCAAAACTGAGCATCTGGTGGCATTCAAATTATTCAAGAGTATCCTCACTAACCACGGGTGAAATCCCATTTTTAACAAAAGCTGACTAAGATGTGACAAACTCACCCTATCAAAAGCTTTAGCCATGTCCAGTTTGATAATAACATGGCCTTCGTGAGATGGTTGGTCTAAGACATGTACCATTTCCTGTGCTAAAAGAATATGCTCTGTAATATCTCTACCCTTCACGAAACCAGCCTGTTCGGGGGATATATATCTCGGAAGTAGGATTGATAGGCGTGTGGCAAACAACCGTATGATAGCATTGGATGGAAAATTCGTTAAGCAAATCGGTCTATAGTCCAAAAATGTTTGTGGGTTGGATAACTAAGGAATAAGTGTAATAAGAGCCGTTGTAACCTGACTAGGCGGTCGAATACCAATAAAAAATTCATGAACTGCTTTGTGAATATCCTCATGTATAACAGGCCAAAAATGTCAGTAAAAGGAGCCTGGAAAACCGTCTGGACCAGTCGCACTTGTTGGGCTAAGATCCCAAACTGCTTGCCTAACTTCCTGTAACTCCGGTAAGGCTCAAAGTGCAATATTGTCCTCTGGCGTCAATATAGTGGGGATATACTGTAGAATAGACTTTGGTGAGGAAGTAGAATCTACAGCAAATAATGTCTGATAATACCGAACCGCCTCTTGCTCAATGTCCTTGAGATCGGTACTCTCCATCCCATCCTCTCGTTTGATTCTACTAATAGCCTGCTTGCGTCGCCTATCCTTTACCATCTGATGATAAAATCGGGTATTGGCATCACCCTCCTTCATCCATTTGACATTTGCCTTCTGCTTCCAATATAAGAGGGATTGAGCTTGTGCAAGACGCAGATTGGCCATACTCCGATGATATACCTGCCTCATGTCTTCTGATAGACTAGAATCGAAGTCTCTTTCACGTCTCATTGCCTATGTCTCGGCTACTGCCATAGCATCAAAAACATTGCCAAACACATCCTTGTTCCACTGTCGTAAATGATGCTTGAGTTGGCGTAGTTTGGAATAAAATCCCCATATGCCACCCACTGTCTGGTAAGACTTCCAATGATGACTAACAAAACTATCAAAGTTCGAATGTGTAGACAAAACATCCAAGTACCTAAAAGCGGTCCTTGTGTGTGGGGTATCAGCAGAACATTCCAGATAGAGCGGGCAATGATCTGGAGTAGTACAATTAAGATGCTGATACGATACCGCGGAGAATAAATAAAAAAACAGGAGAACAAAGAAAACGATCCAAACAACGCCAAACTCTGCATAATCCGTGCCATCACACCAAGTATAAGGGGATCCTTGATAATTGATCGGTTGGAGAGAGTAGGTAGAGATACAATCATTAAAATCCTGCAATATACGAAGGGGTGGAATGGTCCAGCCCTTATGCTCATTAAGCGTCAAAAACGTATTAAAGTCACCACCAATAAGCCATGGTAAATCAAATATGGCATGAATGGATAAAATGTCCGCCCAAAGGGGGCGTCGTGCCGTGATGGAGCGTAAGCCATAGACAAAAGTGCACCGAAATGAATCACCTGAAGGCAACCAACAAAACCACATAGAATGATTTTGTATTCCCAGACACTCTGCTTCCAGTTGAAAAGCTGCATCTCTCAAGAATATCCACATATGATCATTACATACCGACGCTGCCTGGGAAAATCCAAGTTGAAGACGATAAGAGATCAACGATGAAAGTCTAGTCGTAGGCTCAATAATAACCAATATATGTTAGTAATAGCGACAAATTAGTGAAAGAAGACGATCAATAAAGGTTCCAATGCCTCAAACATTCCAAACTATAACCTTCATTGAGAAGACAAAATATCGAAGGATTTAGAGAGAGCTGCTCGTGATCGTGTAAATGGTGGCGATAGCATCTCATGGGGCTTATGATGTCGACGCAACAAATTAAGAAGTACGCGAAACCCTCCATCCTCACCTAAAATAGGGGGAGTAGCCGGCGGATGATCCTGGGAACCTGCCGCAATGACCACATCCTGGATCTCCTGGTCTAATGCCATTAATAAATTAGAGATGTCATCAACAGTAGGAATCACATTTATCTGTGTGTTGTCAATATTAACTAGTGCCTCAGTATCCGAATGTGAATATAACTCAGGGGCAGTAGGCAAGTCTTTCAACATAATATCATATATTCCTTGCAATCGCGAAATATCCTGCGAATGAGAGATTGGTATATTTCTAACAATATCAGGAGACAACATTACCGACTGCTGAGGTTCAATGGCCGATGGGAAAACATTGGTGGGGTGAGTCTTGGTCGTAGTCTCAGGCTGTGTTTTTTAGGAGTCCAGCATTGTAGTGGTTCTTTAGACATATGCAACGGTTGCTTATCCCCATCTCCATCAGCGGTAGATGGCTGTTCTTTGTCTTTCCCACAACTGGTCGATTTATGTCCGAGTCTAAAGCATGAAGCGCAATATAACGAAAGATCTTCATATATAACCGACTGATTAGGAATACAATTTGATACCTGAATAAACACTCGAGAAGGCAGCTCTTGGGAGATGTCGATCTCCACACACATTCGCGCTACTGAGGTCCGAATAACCTCTGCTATTGCCGCATCTAACTTCATAGGCGTTCCAAGCATCCAACCTATGTGGAACAAATCTTCCTTTTGATGAAAATGAACTGGTAAGCCAAAGAAAAATACCCATATAGGTACAATTGGAACATCATCAACCTTCGGATCATAAGTGGGGGTCCATTTAGTGACACGCACGTATTTGCCTGTGATGGTCCAGCTTTGTCGTGCAAAACAGCAGAGATAGTCCGCTTCTTGTTCAAAATGCAGCAGTATATGAGTTTCATGGAGAAGGCCAGTTCGAACCATACCTGTGAAGCTGATGGTTCTATGTTTGCTTGGATGGTGGCCATTGGTGGTCGTTGATACCAAATCGTTCCAACCAGCATGAAATGATAAGGAGCCGCAAGACAAGATATTTCCTCATTCGAAAATTCAATCATGGGGCTCCCTTTATACCTCTGAATTAACTTAGGAGCGATCATTGGCTTAATGGTCTCCGTGAATAGAGACGCGAAGTTTTTCCCTATAGCCGATCGTTCAGGCTGTGATGGTAGTGGCTGAGGGGCCGATGTCGATGCCATTATCGGAAATCGGTTTGACGGTGATGGAAGATGAGAAGAAGGGTAGAGTAGACAGAACAGTCAGAAGAAAACGGTGGCGGCCAAGCCGCCATCTGTCGATGTGCGCTCTGGAGATGGTGGGAGGAAAGCATAACCAAAATACATATATATATATGTGTGTGTGCGTGTGTGTGTCTGTATACATACATACATACATATATATATATATATATATATATATATATATTTATTTATTCTATGTAACTCGCAGTTCCGCCGGCATCTTTCTCCCCATATCGTTCTCCATTCATTGATTCCATTGTTTCACCCGTTTTGATCGGCTTGCGTATCGACGATCTTCATGGCTTCATCCGCGCCGACATTCGCAGATATCGTCGCCGGCTCTTCTTCGGCTCAAGCCATCAGCATTTTGCCCAAAACTGTTTCTCGATATAAAGGTATTCCTTTAATCTCGTTTTCAGATTCGGAAATTGATGACCTTGCTGCTCCTTTCAAATATTCACTGGTGGGTACTTTTTGGTATGGGAGACCTCCATTGAAGGTGATTAGATATGTTTTTGAGAAAATCGGTTTTCATCAAGATCTTCGCATTACTCTTATTGATCAGTCGCATATACTGCTAAATTTTACCAATGAAGCGGATTATTTACGTTGCTTTTATCGGCGTTCATGGCTTATTTCTGGGTGTCATATGCGTATAACAAAATGGACTGTTGATTTTGATCCATCAACGGATGTGCCGATCGTTCCGGTTTGGATAGCCTTGCCTGGACTTCCAATCCATCTTCATCGCAAAGAGGCATTGTTTGAGATTGTTAAGCCCATAGGCTGTCCAATTAAACTTGATGTTGCAACAAAAGATGGGCTGCGACCTTCGGTTGCACGTGTATGTGTGGAAGTTGATGTTTCGAAGGACTTACCGCCAAAGATCTATCTTCAAGCGAAGGGCTGGTTTATATTACAAACCATAATTTATGAAGACTTGCCTTTGTTTTGTACCTCCTGCAGACGTTTAGGTCATGCAGCTGGGTCATGCACACCGCCATCAGAGTCCGCCATACCACCTCCCCCACCGCCCCCTCCGCGGCGACCACCAGCTCAGCGCTGGACTCCGGTTAAGAAACGCCCCACCACACAGCAAAATCTCCCAGACACTACTCCACCATCTTCGGACACACAAGCTCCTCCGACCTCCATCACTCCAGATGCAGCTCCTCTGCGATCTCTCGATCCAGCTGCAGCTCCTCTCGCAGATTATCACGACGAGCTTATGGAGCCTATGCGTGATACTCAGGATTCTGGGGAATTAGGGCATTCGTCAGATAATGACTTGCTAGAGACAGCTCCTCAAGAGATACCCATGGTTCCAGCAGAGGTTGCCTGCCGCATCCAGCAGCTACCTCCTTCGCCTGACACAGACACTTTAATCTCTCGCCTGCAAGATTCCACAGAAGACTTTATACAAGTGGTTCCTCGTAGAAAACGTCGAGCTAAGAAGGATCTTCCTCCACTGCCTCCATCCTCCATTCTTACGCGCAGTGCTTCACATGCGATCCAGGGAAGTGACTCTACACTTTTACAATGAATATTATGATATGGAACATCAGAGGCTTTCGGGCCTCCAAGCCACGTTTGCATCAATTAATTCATGAGCATCGGTTAAACATACTTGTTATTATAGAACCTAAACATACATCAGACACTATTTCTCGTTATGCTTTGGAGTTCGGTTTTTCTAATTCCTATGCGTCGACTTCTGAGAGTATTTGGTTTTTCTGGCGTAACTCTCACTTTGAGCTGGTCACAGTGCAGGATGAAGAACAGGTTGTGCATTTTACTTTGACATATCGGCCTCTACAGTATACTTTTGTTTTGTCGGCAGTATATGGCAATCATACTCCATCTCTACGTCAATCTTTATGGTCTTCTTTATGCACTTTTTCTACGAATTCAACATTGCCTTGGGTTCTCGGTGGTGATTTTAATACATTCCGATCTCTATCCGACCACGAAGTCGTTCGCGACCATCCTTATCTGTTTTACAAGATTTCAATGATTGTATAGAGGCATGTGCTTTGATGTCACCACCTTTCCATGGCTCTAGATTCACCTGGTCTGATGGTCGCGGTCTCGGTCGGGTCCGCCGGCGTCTTGATTGGTTGTTCCTGAATACTGGTTTCCATGATAAATTTGAAGATATTCAACTTACTCATCTTCCCAGAATTACTTTAGATCATACCCCGCTGTTGCTTAAGTGCCGAAACATTACAGCTACATCTCATCGTTCGTTCCGCTTTTTGGACTCTTGGCTTCTTCATCCAGATTTCTATACTTACATGCGCGATGCGTGGGCTTCATATCCTACAACAGGTGGTATGCATGGCTTCTACACAAAGTTATTTAAATTCAAAAAGGATGTGCAACAATGGAATAAAGATATATTCGGCAATATATTCTCTCGAGTTCAACACGCTGAAGTTCTCCTTACTCGTGCGGAAGAACGTTGGGACACGCAACCCACAGAGGCCAATCGGATGGAGTATAATCGTGCTAAGGCAGATTTCCTGCAGGCTTCTTCTTATGAGATGCATTTTTGGAAACAAAAGGCGAGAGTTAGATGGTTAAAGGAGGGTGATGCAAATACTCGCTATTATCATACATTGGTTAAGGGCCGCAGATTACATCTTCAGATTCAACAAATACAAAAAGCGGATGGCACGATTTGCACAGCCCCTGAAGATATCAGCGCAGAAGCTGTGTCCTTTTATACTGCTTTATTTGCACAAGAACCTGTTGTCAACTGTGAGCAAATTATTCGGCACATTCCCATACTTGTCTCTGCAGACGATAACTCTGCCCTAACGCAGCTTCCATTATCAGATGAGATAAAAGATGCAGTTTGGCACTTGGACCCCCATAGTGCATCGGGACCTGATGGTTTTGATGGAAATTTTTATAGATCTTGCTGGCCCATTATTCATAAGGATGTTGTTTTGGCGGTGCAGGAATTCTTTCTTGGGGTGCCCCAGCCTAGAGTTATGGCTAGCGCATTGATCACTTTGATTCCAAAAAAATCCGCACCGGCCACATTCATGATTATCGTCCAATATGCCTCACTAATTTTATCAGTAAAGTCTGTACCAGAATTGTTGCTAGCCGCCTGTGTAAATTATTGCCACGACTTATCTCTCCAGAGCAGACAGGCTTTTTACCAGGTACTGACATTTCTACGCAGGTTTTACTAGCTCGTGAAATGATCCATATGCTAGACAGAGGTGGCTCACAGTTATGCCTCAAATTGGATATGATGAAGGCATTTGATAGAGTCAGCTGGGAATATTTGGAGCTAATATTCAAAGCGTTCGGTTTTTCAGGATTATTCACTCGAATAATTTTGAATCACTTGCGGGCTACCACTTTAGCGGTGTTAATTAATGGACAGCCCTCTTCTTACTTTCGGCCACATCGGGGGGGTCAAACAAGGAGATCCTTTGTCTCCTTTATTATTTATTTTAGCAGCAGAGGGTTTTAGCAGGGGCTTGAAAGCATTGACAGCAGCAGGATAGTTGCAGCCTTTTCGATTGGGCCGCGTTCCTTTCACTATTACACATTTAGCATATGCAGACGACTTATTGATCTTTCTTCGAGGCACTCAGCGAAATCTTCAACGGTTCCACACATTTCTTACGCAATATGAAGCTGCTTCTGGTCAGAAAGTTAACTTTCAGAAAAGCAGTATTATTCCTTCTGCTACAGTAACACCACATCAGCGACAGACATTTGCGACTACTCTGGGTATACGTCTTTCCAATCTTCCATTCCGCTATCTTGGCTCTTATTTGCATAAAGGGATTCCACGAGCACATCACTGTGTTATGTTACTCCAACATATTGATGATAGGCTTCAAGGGTGGCACTCCAAATTATTATCTACTGCAGGACGCCTAGTCTTGCTTCAATCAGTCATCACGGCATTACCCATTCACATTATGGCGGGAGGTGGTATACCAAAGTCAGTTATTAAGATCATCCATCGCAAGATGGCCACTTTTTATTGGGGTCCTCGACATCATTGGGTCTCCTGGTCTAAGCTTACTAAACCACAGGCAGAGGGCAGCATAGGACTTCGAGATTTGAATAGTTTGCAACAGGCTTTCTATTGCCGCATCTGGTGGTCATATCATCAGAATGCCACCCTATGGAGCCGATATATGCATGCAAAATATGGACATCGTCGTGATTATCTTCCTCGCTTGCCAGACTCTCCTATTTGGAAAATTATATGTCGAATTCATCCTTTTTGCTTAATATACACTGATCGGCAGAATGATCAGATATCGTGGTTGCCGAATCAGCTGGGAGACTTCTCGCTGAAAAGTGCCTATGAGATATGTAGAACTGCGTCTCCAAAGCTGCTTTCTGCCTCATTTATTTGGTCGAAACATCATTCTCCGGCTATCAAATTGTTTCTATGGCGTATTTTCAATTCTGCTTTGCCTTTTGAGGATTATCTTGGTCGATACATAATGGCTCGTCCGACACAATGCCCCTTCTGCAAGAGTGAGTCGGCTTCGGTGGATCATGTGTTTTTATATTGTCCTTCTGTGCGCTCGATTTGGTGCTATTTTGCAAGTGAACTACATTGTCCCCTTCCCACATCAATACATCTTCGTCAATATCTTCTTTCATGGTGGTATCGCTCGTCCCTCTCCACACTTATTGGAGTTTACAAAATCGACATACCAGCGATAATTGTTCATCGTATCTGGTGTGCTTATACTTCCCTGATCTATGGCGACAGCGCACATATCACAGCGTCTTCTCTTCGGTTCTCTATACAATATGAGATTACTTTGTGGCACAAAAAGATTGCGGGCTCTAAGTTGTCTTCTACATCACGACATATTTTCCGTTGGCTGCCTATTGTTCGGCCTCCTCGTCCATTGATTGTTCGCTGGATCACGCCGCCCACAGGTAGATTGAAATTAAATGTTGACGCAGCTGCGGGTCGCAGTTACGCAGCTAGAGGCGCAATACTGCGTGATCACAGGGGGTCCTGCGTTGGAGCACTTTCTTTTCGCCTCCCTTTAAGCACACCCTTCCAAGCAGAGATTCAAGCAGCAGTTTTTAGTCTCTTTTATTTCTTACCGCTCTACCGATCCATCATACTGGAATCGGATTGCTCCCAATTGATAGACCGGTTGACTCGACCATTCATTGTTCATGGTAATCCACATCTTCAATGGCTACAATCACTTGTTCATACACATCGTCTCTCTTGCTACCACGTTTATCACGAGGCGAACCTACCAGCACATTATTTAGCGCAGCATGCAATGATCCACCCAGGCACGGAACGTTTTGCCTCGAACACTCTACCTTCATTGGTCCGTGCGGCGGTCGCGCTAGATCTGACCTCTGTTAATTTGCGGGTGCCATGACTACAGTCTTCCATAAGGATTGGCCAGAGTTCCCTTCTACTGCCTGTTACCTTAGAGTGACAGGCAGGCACGGTATGGTTGCACATCCATTACTCTATGTTTCATACTTTATACTTTTAATGTGTAACAAGCCTTTTTGTTTCATGGGAGTGTTTTGGATCTATCATCAACTACATTCCTACTTATCGTGTGTGGACAAAATGAATGGCTCAGAGTATTGCTGCGTAGGCCTTCCTATGGCGGGATTTTTACCATTGTCGCCTTGGTCTTTAGGACAAGGCGACTCGGGTAATCATTTTCATACTTGGTTCATGTTTCTTCTTTTGGACACTGCTGCTATATTCATGTTCTATTCTTGTTTGTGCGAGTTTCAAATCACAATGGCGAGACTCATTTCAGATGTGGGCACTGCATTTTCGGATCTGATAACGTGGCAGCCAATGGCTATTATTTCTTCTTTGTCGCCTTGGCACTTCAACTGCCAAGGTGGCTTTGGTACGTACTTGCTCGATCAGTCTTTGATTGCTCAGTTTCATGCTTATATTGACCACTACTCTTTCTGGACGTTTTCTGAGGTTTGGATTCTCACGTCTCCTACAAGACACAGATGCGGACACCTAAGCTCAATCGGCGTATTACTGTACACGACAACAACATTCAAGGATTTGTACCATAATTTATATTCTCATCATATCAATGACAGTCATATAAATATGTACGCTTTTTCCTTCGCCAAGGTTTTATCCACAAGGGTGGTTTTTCTTGGCAAGGTTTTAATGCGGCATATCATATATGACTGGAGATATGTCATTATTGTTTCATTATTTCATTATTTTGAGTACTCTGAAAGTGTAATATGGTTTTCCTCCGCCATATGTGAGGCTTTGCATGAATAAATAAAATTTTCGTTTTAAAAAAAATATATATATATATTTATTTATTTATATATGTGTGTACATATATATATATTTTAGATGAAGGACGGACGGTACCGTCCGGGGTTTTATTGATATAATTAGCCCTCACTTTTTATGGTGGAGGAATACCGTGGTTACATAAAGCCCTATAATCGACGGGAGACTCTCCCAAATTAAAAATGCAAAAGTAAAGACATGAGTCATAAAAGTAAATGTACAAGAAATAGCAAAAGCTACTAGTCGCTATATTTTTGCCGTATGTAGAGCTGATCTTCATAATGCCTTGAGTCCAGCCGAATCTTGAGCAAAGGTAAGAGATATTCCGTGCCGCAAAGTGAATGAAGAAATGGATAAACATGATATTTGATAATAGAAATGAAGAAATTGTGCACAGAAAAAACAACCTACCCACGTCGCCTAGGTCAGTGAGACCAAGGCAACCATCCAATATATACCGCCAATCCAAATGGGAGACATCTGAGGTATGCACAACCATGTGATTATAGATCAGAATAAACAAGCAGATTAGATTTTGAAAATAAAAGCATATAAGTAGTAATGCGAATGTAAAGAAATATATGCGTACCCATGTTGCCCGTAGTCAAGTAGGCTACGGGCAACTGAAAATTTTGAAGGCCAACCCATATGGGAGACTATAGATGGTAGCAATCATGGTGGCCATGGTCCATTAGGTATGACTAAATCATGTTGTCGGAATGTTGGGAGTGTAACATCTACAAGAATCACACTCGCAATGTGCATCGGCAATGAAGCCATCGAGTCATAGGTCGTGAAGCGCTGGATGGCAAGCTCTAGCTGAGCCAAGAGATGAGCAGGCATGTTTGTTTCTCTCGGTGTATGGACAATGATGAGAGACAGTTAAAGGAGCGCAGTACGTAATTGTGCTAAATCCGGAGCCAATGAAAGAGCCGAATGCACGGTTAGGCGAAGTAACTCAGCACGGTCAACATCCACTATAAATCTCCGTAGCGTGGAAGATAGTGTAAAATCGCAAGGAGAGCAGCTTGAGCTTCAACCCGCAAGGAAATATCCAATCGCAGCGGATAGGATATCCCATGGATGAAAGCTCCCGTGGAATCCTGAAGCAGTGTGCCACCACTGGCATGTATCCTACCAACAGCTGCATCTATATTTAGCTTCAGTCGCCCAGTTGGTTGAGTTATCCAACGAAGGATACGTGGCCGAAAGAGGTGTAACGGAGGTGAGAGACCAGAAGTGACCAACCGTGATACCGTAGAGGCGATGCGTGTTCCAGACATACTGGATGCCCAAGTGTATAAATCTTGCCGAATAAGACGAATAAGTAAGCGAGGAGACCAATCTTGATCATCAAAAATAATAGAAGCATACTGCTTCCAAATATTCTAAAGTATGACCCCGGGCGATATGATTTGCATGGCACCCAAAAAAGTAGATGACGCCGAGCACCATATGTAAAGGAGGTATGAACGCCATGAACCTGAAGCAAAGGAATTTATATCCAATAGGGTGCAGAAATAGGTCCATATAATCAAAACCTCAGGGCAAGTAAAAAATAAATGTAAGGTAGTCGCTTGAGCAGCACGGAAAAACGGGCAGATAGAAGGCATAATTGTCGTAAACCATAATATGTTACCAGACAGAGGGAGCGCTTTATTATAATACCGCCATAAGAATAACTGAACAGCAGGACATTGTGTGCGATGCCCGATGTAGTCATAGGAAAGAAGCGTCAAACATGACGGTCGCAGCAAATCATAAACCGCCCGTGTGTAAATGCCCCGGATGGTGTAGGCCATATCAGTATAGAAGCAGCGGTAGTGAGTTCTAAGCATAAAGGATGTACAGCACATATACGCTTCTATCCTGGAGAATCATATAATCTCGTCCTGAATTCATCCCAATGGCTATAACGCGCCCGCATATATTGATCCCATAACGAGTCACTACAATGATAAAGATGCCAGATCTTACAAGAATAAGTAGTTTGAATAGAAGATAAGTCCTGAATCCCTAGACCCCCTTCTTGGGTAGGTAAGCAGACTTTTTGCCAAGATAGCCAATGATGTTTGTTGGACCCCTTGCGAAAAAAATATGTTTCTCCTCGGAGGTGGTGTGCCAGCCACAAGATGAAGCGGTAAGGAAGATAACGCAGATTTAATGAAAATCACTCTGCCTGCAGCACTGTTGCCAACTATGCAATCTCTTGTCGACATAAGAGATTAAATCTACATAGTGTGAAGTGCGTGCAATGCCTTTATGCAAAGAAGAGCCCAAGTATTTAATTGGAAAAGAAGACTGGCGTATACCTAAGATCTCAAGTAGGACATTGCTTCGATGTTGAGAAATAGGAGAAGAAAATACCACATTGCTCTTATGATAATTAATACGATGTCCTGATGCCTGTTCATACTAAGTTAAGAAATGTTTTACATGCTGCATATTACGCCGATTGGCCGCCACAAAAATTAATAGATCATCAGCATACGACAAATGGGATATGGGTAGTGTGAGTTGGCCCAGAGGGATTGGCCGAATATAATTGCACAAGACAAAAGATTGTAGGACGCGCGTAAAAACTTCTGCAACAATAATAAAGAGTAACGGAGATAAGGAATCACCTTGCTTCACCCCCTAGTCGACTGGAAAAAACCACTGGAGACACCATTTATAAGGATAGAGAAAAATATACTACTAAGATGGTTATGTACCAGTTTAATGAAGAAATCCGAGAGACCAAAGCGGGTCAAAACATTATGTAAAAATCTCCAGTTGACCCGATCAAAAGCTTTTGCTAGATCAAGCTTAATCAAACAATTGGAGGACTGTGGAGTATGATCGAGCCAGTGAAGCATTTCATTGGCAAGAAGGACATGTTCAGCAATGCTCTTTCCCTTTTGGAAACCTGCTTGCTCAGGTGAGATAATAAGATGAAGCAACAGGCTCAATCGGGAGGCTAGAATGCAGGTCTGAATTTTGCTTAAAAAGTACACAAGGCAATCGAACGATAATCAGCAAAGGTTGTTTGTGTTGTACCTTTTGGAAGCAGAACAATCATAGTATGTGCTGCCGCTTTTGGGAGCAGAAAGCCCAGAAAAAATTCCTGAATTGCCTTGTTACATCACTATGAATAATATCCCAGCATGTACGATAGAAACATCCATTATACCCATAAGAACCTACAACACTTTGGGGATCAAGGCCCAAAAAGCCTGATGTACCTCTTCCTCAGTGGGCATAGCCGTGAGAGAGGCATTATGAGTATCCGTAAGTATATGAGGGATGTTGTCCAATAGTGAAGGTTGAGATTGTGTAGGTTGCGCTGTAAACATTTCCGAATAAAATACAACAATAGCCTGCTGAATAGATTGTGGAGTATCACAAAGTGTACCATCCAGCTGATGTACCTGATGTATATATTGCTGGTGGTGTCTGTCCCGAACTATTGCCTGATAATATGTTGTATTTGCGTTGCCCTCCTTCAACCATTTTACTCGAGCTTTTTTTTTGCCAAAATACAGATTCTTGTGAACAAGCTAATCGAAAGTCTGCTTGAGCCCCGTGATATGCTTGGCGGTTTATCTCAATAGGAGAATGATCATACTCCATCTCAGTACGTTGTACCACTGTCTCTGTATAAGCTACTTTTTGAAATATTTTACCAAAAACATCTTTATTTCATATGGACAAATCTCGCTTGAGTAAGTGCAGCTTATGACAAAAGCCACCCATACCGCCAGTGGTGGGGTACGAGGCCCATTTGTGAAAGGTAATAAACTGAGGGTGTGATGTCCAAACTGAAAGAAAGCAAAACTAGCGTGGAGAGGCAGCCATATCAGAATGACAAGATAACAACAGAGGGCAGTGATCCGAGGTAACCCTGCTTAAGTGACTGAGCTTAACCTGAGAAAATACATCATAGAATAATGCATTACAGAAGACCCAATCTAGATGACGTCGAACCTGCCCCAGTCCTCGGCTTCCCAGCCATATAAATCGGGTGCCTAAATGAGGAATAAGATGCCAAGACAAAGATCAACAGTGGCGATAAAGTCATCCAACGACGATAGTGACGGTCTACCGCGGCCCTTATGATCATCCAGGGATTAGAAGGCATTAAGGTCACCTGAAATCAACTATGGCTGTCGCATATCAGTTCCAAATGAGATTAGCTCAGCCCTTAAAGTGCGTCGATCAGTTATTTGTAAGGAAATCCGACAAGATCACTGCAAAACGCGCAACAGAAAAACAAAACTTGATCTCTGATTTCCTACCAAGGATCCATGTTGTTTGTTTAATCGATGAAAGAAACGTAAAAATTACCTCCAAAAATTCAAAATCTGTAGGTAAAAGAGGTGCGAAATCACGAACACCCTCTGTCGATATCCACACGAATGCTTCCGCCCGGAGTGCTAGCTCTTGAACGGCGCGGCTGAGAACTCTGTTTTTCTCAAAAACGTTTTTCCTTTCATTTTCTGTTGATTGCTTGGTGTACCAGATACGCCAAGCTACATACATATATATAGATATCAAAATCCGATTCCAGATCGGATTTATTAACGTCTATCATAATTCGTACCAGATATGGATTCTGTTAGGATTAGATAAAACCAATCAAAATCCATATCAGATATGGATTCTCTATTATTATCCGATGATATAAATATATATACATAAAGAAAACGAGATTAATAATAATAATAATTATTATTATCCAATATTAATATTATTAATATTAAAAATGATAATAATAATAATAATTAATATCCAATATTAATATTATTAATATTATTAATCTCAGCAATATGCATTCTTGTGTGTGACCCGATAGGCCCATATTAATTGGCAGTTGATTAAATCTCTATTAAACCAACAAGTCATAATTGGTCTCTAGCAAGACATTACGACTACCCAATTAATACGAGTAAAGTCCAACTAGTCTAATAATAGCACATGCATTAATCCCTTTGTCACATGATATCTAGTTTGAACATAAGTCATGGTCAGCGTCATACTTATATTGTTCAAACATATGGTTACTCGATCTCTAAGTAAACTGATAAAACAAACGATATTGATCACACTATCAATTCATTTGAGCACGGCCATGCATTTCACAGTCTCACTAATTGAGGGGCCCAAAGATATCTCTCTCGAAAGAGAGGGACAAATTCTATCTTGATTGTTCAATATCCTCTACATAATTTCTATCACATTCAATCATGACTTTTATTATTATCCAGTTACGAATAACGTTTGATCATGTCAAAATATAATAGTCCTTATGTTGGAAACTATGACAATCTCAAGTCAAAGGATTAAAACATAACTATCACGAGATTTACTTATGACGCTAATCTATGTAGTAATCTCATGATGGGTCTATCCAATACACTGTTCTCTAACAAGTATCTATGAGATTGATTCGTATCACCATACACATAATCATCTCATGATTATCAAATCAATACTCATACTGATTATAAATTATTTTATCTCTATAACAATAATGAATCAGGGACATATATCAAAATTGTGTAACATACTAACCAACAATAATGATAATAAAACCTCTTTTATTAATAATAAATGCATAACATAAATATCCAAATCATGGCCTAGGGCACATACACTGACATTATTGTGTGACGACCATAGACACAAGAATGCCAGTAATTGACATTGGTCAGGGCAACACGGAAATTAAAATGGAGATTTGTTCCGTTAAACAAACATCCTAGAGGAACAAAACATCGTTACGCCAGGAACACCAGACATGATCAACACATACTTAGAGGGATGAAGTAAATCCAAGATGTATTTGTGCACGATGCAGCCGAGATGAAGGTTGTTGCGGCTCAATAATAATAAGAAAAGCTACTGAATACTGCTGCAATAATAAATGTAAACGACAGAGGAAGGCGCATAAACCTCGAATGTTCCAAATGAGAAAATGCATTAAGAACCATATGCGATGGAGCTTGAAGCCCACGCACAATTGTGGGTTACGACTTGGCGCGGGGGACGGATAACTTGTGCAGCTGGCTGGCAGCGGCGCCGCTTAATATGCATTACAAAGCCATGGTCATCTGAAACTGTTGGAGGCTGTAGCATTTGTTGAAATAATTCTGTATTTGATGGAGGTGGGCCTAAATGGGCCATACGGCGTGCAATATCATCGGATGCTATTTGATATGAAGATCACATGTCTGCGATATCCAAAGAGGCAGAAGGCTGGTGATTTGGCAGGCTAACTTGTGTGTCCGATTGTCCATGAATAAGATCTTCTCAGCTTGAGGATGATTGCTATAGATCCTCATTAGAACGACCCAAAATTCTTATATCCTGGGAATAAGTTGGAGGAGGGATGCCTGCTGACGTTGAAGCATGTTGATGGGGCAGAGAATCTGCAGGCACTTCTGTCGGATCCATATGTGTTGCATTGGGCACGGAAGGCTGCACATGGACGATATCTGTAGGCCTCATCGTCGACAGAGGAGCAACAGGAGCCATGGAGATCTTCTCCTTCCAAATCTGGGCGGCTGGCTGGGCGGCAGAACTGCCTACTTGGGACAGCTGCTGGTTTTATGGCCTAATATACAACATGTGGAACAGAACAATGGGACATCTTCATATATCACCTGCTGGAAAAACTCATATGTCCGACTCTGAATGTGCAATTTAGCAGGCAGTTCTTTAGAGACATCTAACGCAAGGCATATACGGGCAACTGAAGGACACATCATTTTTTGTGTCGTAGTGTCTAATCGAGTTGGCGTGCCAATCATAGATGCAATCGTAAATAAAGATGCTTGATGATGCAAATAAATAGGAAGAGCAGGTAAAGAAATCCAGACAGAAACAATGGGTGCATCATACCGTGGATCAAAATCATATATGTATTTCGTAACACGCATTGTATATCCCAGAATAGTCCATGTTTGGCGGCAAAAACAGCTGTTGTCGTCCCGCTCTTGATCAAATTGTATGAGTATGTGCGTCTTATCCCGAAGGCCGAGAGTGAATGATCCAGAAAAACCAATTTTGTCAAAGGCCTTTTTCAATGCAGCCACTGATGGCAAGCCATGCCAAAACAATCCTACTAGAGTGTGTTGAAAAGGGGCGATCAATGATTCCACCTCTTCATCGGAAAAATTGATTAAAGGACAGCCCTTATATCAAGAATGTGGTTTTGGCTGAATAGTCGAAGGAGAATTACTTCGGAGTATGTTGGCGAAGGACAGCGGGGTCGCTGGAGCTGCCGGCATCAGCGGCGATTGCATGGGCGCGAAGGGTTTCACGGGTCGCCACGGAAGGGAGTGGCCGACCGAAAGAAAATTATGAACATTATATATATATATTATGTGTAAATAATATGTGTGTCTGTGTGTGTGTGTGTATATATATTAGGTGAATGACGGACGGTACCGTCCGAGTATTTTATTAATATAAACTCTCACTTGTGGCGGAAGAATACCATGGTTACATCCATGTCGATATCTACGGAGGGAGACTCTCCCAAACTAAACAAAAAACTGATGGAAAACATACAGAAAATGCAAAATACGAGAAAGAAATGAACTACATAATGCATAAATGAATAGAAGCTGAAGAAGTGGGCTACTGGACAAATATGCTTCCGACGATCCGAGCCTTGTGAAGCTGCACACCTCCGAGCATGTGATAATCCTCCAACGGAGTAATATGTACCTCAATAAAAAAGTGATAGCAGTAGAAGTCATGCAGAAGCTGTACCAAAGAACACTATAGTATAGAGATAAGAGTAAAGAAGACGCAAAGAGTGTATCCAGGTAGCCCGTCACCAATATCAGCACAGGCAACAATGATAGTAGAAGAGGCCAGACACACCATCAATATGATTGCAACCATTGAATGAGAATATGGACCTCAGCAAGATAAAGCAATGTGTCATCATGCAGGTAGCAAAATAACATACGTAATGTAAAAGAAGCAAGCATAAACATACCCAACCGCCTACATCAACAAGATGTAGGTGGGCAGATTCCATTAAGCTTTTAGAGGCGGACATAGGGTGTATGTACATCATTATAAAAACTGCCGCGAACCACTGGGGGAATATCTGAAGTCCTGGTAAAAACACCTGTCTGGCGCCTCACAAGTCCATGTTGCGCTAGAAAGTGTGCCGTATAATTACATTCCCGTGGCACATATGACAATGTAGTACCCGTGGTGTTGTACCCCGCCCAAAATTAGTAAGGCATCTAGGGATGGGGTGAAACTAGGCATGTGAATAATACCTCGAAAGGGAGATATCTTCGGCTTACCTACAATTATTTAAGGTAAAAGGGAATTAGCATGCCCCTTAAGTGTAAAAATAAAAAAAAATAAAGCAAGCGAGCCGTTGGAGGTCTATGTAAGGATGCTAAATTAATTGACCTGAGAAATTTATAACAATTAGAAGAAGTATTTTTTTTAGGTAACTATAAATGAGAAGTCGGACTATGTGACACGCCTAGATACTTATGGTATGGGCATATGTCCTGATATACATATATACCACAGGACGGGGCTATGGTATAACAATTGATTATGGTTCCACCAAAAATGTACTCAAGGGACAACAAATAAAGAAATAATACACAAACACGTGTATATAGATATACATATGAAGGTGAGCATGCTATGAATTAGGGGTAAGATACAATTGGATACATACATGTTCCGGCCATGAGGTCATAAGAATCAACTAGTGGGTCAAGATTCTCTCATATAAACCCAAAAAGGGGGCATAAATAAGCCTTTAATAAATGTCATAATGATGACTTATGGAATTTTCTCCTCCTACCGCCATTAAGGCCGCTGGCATCCTTTTGAAGTAAGACCAAAAGGAGCTTTATCAATTAACTAAAGCAATTCTTAAGGTCTAATAGGATCAACTTGGCAAAGAATAGGTTACATGACACACTTGTAGAAAGCACTAGACATACGCAGATTATACATGGAAATATATGTGTAGGTGTACCTGTATTGGGAGAAGTTACAATAAAAATGGCTTAATGGGTTGCGGTACAACAAAAAGTTACGTCAGAAGCCTTATATGGAAAATACACAAGTCTATGCATACAAGAAATCTCTCTAGGATGTAACTATAAGATTTATAGATTTGTGTATAAAACATATGCAACGCACGTATACTAATATATATATATATATATGCGGACCCTGGTATGTATATACGACAATAAGTGATTTTAGGAAAATATGTTCGGTCACAATGCGTATTCTAAGGATCATGACTTATTTTAAATTGTAAGAAAATAGAACAACGTATAGGTGTATATGCACATGCATAAGAATATGTACATATAGCTACATACATATACATGAGGGTAAGAAGTATGAAAAAATACATGTGGGCTATGTACATATATATAAATATATGTATTTCAGCCATATGTATAAAAGTGCGGCCTAGTGGATTTATGAAAGAACACTCAAATGATTGTGATAAAAGATAGATAGATAGATATATATATATATATATATATATATATATACATGGCGATTGATCATGATCGGCGCTTAAGGCGGCTTCCGCCGCTGCCGCACTGACAGAACCATTCAGCGGATTGATCATTATCCAATTTCCTGCGCTGTTTTTTGTGATTGATTGTCATTCAACGGATCGAATATTATTTTGCGATTTTCGCCGTTTTTTAGATCACTCCACGGATCGACATTATAATTTCCACGGATTCCTCGCTACAGACTCCGTTTCCTCCACTGGTATTTGGGATTTTCGGTATTGCTAGGCATTCCACGAAAGCTCCTTTCCTGGCAGAATTGTTCCGCGCTGTTTGCAACCCCATGGCATCCACAGCATCGTCGTTCGCAGATATTGTTACGGGATCATCTGCTACTGAAAAAATAAGCATCGCACCCAAAACGGTCTCACGGCATAAAGGTATTCCGCTGATCTCTTTTCTTGATTCCGAAATTGATGCATTGGCCGCTCCTTTCAAATATTCTTTGGTTGGCACATTTTGGTATGGAAGACCACCGTTGAAGGTGATCAGGGAGGTGTTTGACAAAATTGGATTTCAGAACGATTTGCGTATCACACTTATTGATCAAACACACATCCTGTTAAATTTTCGGCAAGAGGCAGACTATCTTAGATGTTTCTATCGTAGATTATGGCATATATCAGGCTGTCACATGCGTATTACTAAATGGACTGTGGATTTTGACCCAATGACTGATGTTCCCATTGTTCCGGTGTGGGTAGCCTTTCCTGGTTTGCCGGTTCACCTGCATTGTCGAGAGGCTTTGTTCGAGATAGTGAAACCGATTGGTTCACCCCTTAAACTAGATGTAGCGACGTCAGATGCGCTTCGGCCGTCGGTGGCCAGAATCTGTGTAGAAGTTGATGTGTCGCAGGAACTGCCTACCAAAATATATCTGCAGGCAAAGAAACGACTTATACTGCAATCAGTGATTTATGAGGACATGCCAAAATATTGTTCTACTTGTCGTCGTTTAGGACATGATCACGATATATGTACACCAACACCATCGCCCCCTTCGGCTATTCTGCCACCTCCGCCACCACCTCCGTCTCGACTGTCGAAGCAACGATGGACTCCTATTAAGAAGAAAACAACGGTACCCCAAACCGAGGAACCCTCTTCCTCCCGCCCTCCCACTGCAACGGAGATCACCCCAGTTACTACACAGTCATTACCAGCTCATGCAGTTCCATCGGTTTCTGGGTTGAATACACATGAGGCTGAGGAAGATCACTCACCTTCTCCGGCACCAGTAATAGCGCCGCAGGTTCCTTCGAGCCCCCCTATCGCTGAGCCAGTTGATACTTTCTGTGATGCTCCTGATCATCAGATTCCAGAAGACATCCAACCTACTGAATTTGGTCACTTGTCTGACACAGAACTACCGATGGAAGCACACGATGGCCCTCTAATAGTCCCTCTGGAAGTTGCACGTCGCATGGAAGGACTAAATTCTTCAATGGATGATGACATGCTAATATCGCGGTTACCGGATCAACCGGAGGAGGCACCATTTGTGCCGGTTGTCCCACGTCGAAAGCGCCGCACTAGAAAGGAGTTACCTCCACTACCGCCGTCGAATATTCTTACACGTAGTGCATCTCAGATCATTCAGGGAAGTGACTCTAACCTTTTGCAATGAATGTGTTAATATGGAACATTCGAGGCATGCGTACATCATTGCCTCGACTACGGCAGTTAATTAGAGAATATCGTATAAATTTGCTTGCTTTAATAGAACCCAAATACTCTCCCACACAAATACATAGGTTTTGTTTGCGTCTTGGTTTTTCCCACTGTCTTTCTTCACAGTCAGAGAATATATGGTTTTTCTGGCGGAATAATGAGTTTTGTCTGCTTGGCACACAGGATCATGACCAAGTGCTCCATTTGACTATTTCATCTGTTGCGCAACAGTCTACATTTGTTCTCTCTTTGGTTTATGCCAGACATACTATCACACAACGTCAATCCTTGTGGCGTGCTTGGAGGATTTCTCCACAGATTTGCGATTGCCCTGGTTGATCGGCGGAGACTTTAATACGTTCCGTTCCCTGGATGATCATAGTGGCCGCTCTACCCCCTCTTTATATGCTTTACAGGATTTTAATGACTGTATCGAAGCTTGCTCACTTATGTCCCCCTCATATTTTGGCACTCGCTATACTTGGGCGGAAGGCCGTGGATTGGGCCGGGTCCGCAGACGCCTCGACTGGATATTTCCTAACTCTTTGATGAATGATATGTTTGATGGGCTAAAGCTCACTCACTTGCCGCGGGTTACGTCGGACCACACTCCTCTTTTGATACAATGTCAGACAAGCGTCCAATCACCTCGTCGAACTTTTCGGTTTTTGGAGGCATGGCTGCACCATCCGGATTTTGATAATTACGTCAGGCATGCATGGCAGTCATATCCAACAACTGGTGGTATGCGCGGGTTTTACACCAAATTATTCTCTCTAAAGAAAGATATTCAGCACTGGAATAAGACTATCTTTGGAGATATTTTCAGCAATTTGCAGGCAGCTGAAGCAGCACTAAATCAAGCGGAAAATTCATGGGATGACAGCTCTACTGAGGAAGCGTGCGAGACATATTTTCAAGCAAAGGCACAGTATTTACTTGCCTCTAAATATGAACTCTTATACTGGAAACAAAAAGCTCGGGTCAAATGGTTACAAGATGGGGATGCTAACACCAGATATTTCCATTCTCTGGTCAAAGGTAGCCGTTCTCAGCTATGTATTCGTCAACTTCAAGATTCACAGGGAACATTGTTGACACAACAAGAGGACTTGATGAGGACAGCAGTGGATTATTATACGGAGTTATATGCCCATGTTCCGACCGACAATCATACGGAAATATTATCCCATATTCCATGTTTAGTCACGGAGGAGGATAACTTCATGTTAACACAATTACCCTTGGAGTCGGAGGTAAAAGCGGCGGTATGGAGTTTGGATCCTCATAGTGCGTCAGGGCCTGACGGGTTTAATGGGCAATTCTATCGTTCATGTTGGCCGATAATATATTCGGATGTGCTAAAGGCGGCGCAGGAGTTTTTCCTTGGGGTACCTCAGCCAAGGACTATGGCGAGTGCATTACTCACTCTCATTCCCAAAGTTCAGTCACCTCAGACGTTTGCTGATTTCCGTCCAATTTGTCTTACTAATTTCATCAGCAAAGTCTGTACCCGTATTATTGCTACTCGCTTGAATCAGCTCCTTCCAAAATTAATCTCTCCGGAGCAAACGGGTTTCCTTGCGGGAAATGATATCTCTACACAAGTTCTTTTGGCTCGGGAAATGGTGCATATGTTGGATAGAGGTGGACCACAGTTGTGTCTGAAATTGGATATGATGAAGGCTTTCGATCGGGTTAGTTGGGACTACCTTCAACTGCTTTTAAGAAAGTTTGGGTTTTCTGACTTCTTTGTTAGACTTATTATTAATCACCTTGGTGCAACGCGAATGTCAGTATTAATTAATGGGCAGCCATCTCCATATTTTCGACCTTTTAAAGGAGTTAAGCAGGGGGACCCTTTGTCGCCTTTATTGTTTATCCTATCATCTGAGGGTTTTAGTCGCGGACTGAAGGCACTGGTTACAGCAGGAAGCATTAACACTTTTCGCTTGGGTAGAATCCCGATGGCAATTTCGCATTTGGCCTATGCGGATGATCTACTTATCTTCCTGCAGGGCAATCAGCGGAATCTTCGTCGTTTTCACGCATTTCTCACTAAATATGAAGCTGCTTCGGGACAGAAAGTTCACTTTGGTAAAAGCAGTTTCATTCCATCATCCAATATTACAGCAAGACAATGTCAAATAATAAAAGGAATCCTAGGCATGCGTCAAATCTCTTTGCCGTTTCGTTATCTGGGTTCCTATCTTCATAAGGGCATCCCTCGAGCAAGTCACTGTTCGTCATTATTACAGCATGTGGATGATAGATTACAAGGTTGGCAGTCTCGACTTTTATCATTCGCGGGACGGCTTGTGCTATTACGATCAGTTATTGCGGCGCTTCCCTTGCATATATTGGCGGCAGGCGGCATGCCTCAGTCAGTTATTCGAATGCTAGACAGGAAGATGTCGTCATTCTTTTGGGGAGATAGACGCCATTGGATCGCCTGGAACTCTGTGACCACTCCCATCGCGGAGGGTGGCTTAGGCCTTCGTAATCTTCGTGAGCTGCAGCAAGCATACACATGTCGTATATGGTGGAAATATCAATGCCAGGATACATTATGGAGTCGATATATGCATCTTAAATATGGAAGAAGGGGGGACTATACTCCCAGATTACCAGATTCTGCGATTTGGAAGTCTATCTGTCGCATTCATCCCCTCTGTTCCTCTCAGGCGACTGGTTTAGGTTCATTTCCATCATGGACGCCCACACCTTCTGGAGTGTTTTCACTTAAATCGGCATATGATATATGTAGAGTTTCGCGCCCAACCTTGCTCTCGGCGACATTCATTTGGTCTAAACACCACTCTCCTTCTATTCGCATTTTATTATGGCGCTTTTTCCATTCAGCAATGCCATTTGAAGATTACATAGGAAAATATTTAGTGGTGCGTCCTACGCAATGCCCTTTTTGCAAATCGCATTCAGCCACGGTGGACCATATATTCATTTCATGTTCACGCATTCGGCACTTTTGGAGTTTTTTTGCTGCTGAACTTCATGGCGTACCACCGACATCTCTGCCTCTGCGCCAATATTTACTCTCTTGGTGGTATCGGTCCAATTCTACATCACTGGCGGGGGTTTTGAAGCTTGTCATTCCTGTGATAGTTTTATCCAATATTTGGCATCAATACGCGCAACTTATCTATGGGGACACGACCAACTTTTCGACAACGGCGTTACGCAACTCGATTCACTTTGATATACATGTTTGGGCGATGAGTATCCAGGGCACCAAGCTAGCAGCGGGTCCTTCGCCATCCCTCTATTGGTTCCCTCGGCTACGTGCTCCTCGGCTTCGGGTAATCCGGTGGGCAACACCCCCTTCTGGGCGTCTCAAGTTAAATGTGGATGCAGCTGTTGGACAACATTATGCAGCAGGAGGCGTTATATTAAGAAATCATGAAGGGCGTTGTATCAGGGCCCTTTCTTTTCGTCTCCCTCTTAGTACACCACTGCAGGCAGAGATTCAAGCTACTCTTTTCGGCCTGCTTTATTTTCTACCTTTATATCGTTCGCTTATGGTGGAATCAGATTGTGCTCAAATGCTAACCTTGTTAGGTAAGCCCCGCAAACCAGTGGGCAGTTATCATCTCCAGCAGCTTCACAATATGGTTAGCCAGCATAGGGTGGAACTGCTTCATATCTATCGCGAGAATAATATGCCAGCTCATTATCTTGCTCAACATGCAATGATGCATCCCACGACGGGATTGTACAACCATCATACTCTTCCTCACATGGTTAAGGCATCTGTAGCACTGGATCTCACATCGGCGCAGTTACGCTCAATTTAATGGATTGCGGATATCTCCACTTCTCTGCCCGTGTCCTAACAGCCACGGGCAGACCTGGTACGCATATTTCCTATTTTACACACGGTTGCTGTATAATTTATTTGTTGATACTTTCTAATATTATTAACTGGGTCAATTGCTGCGGTGACTGCTATGAGTTATATTTCGCGTGCGCTGGTTATACTACAAACCATGCTGACTTTCATGCGGATTGGCACTTTTACATCTTCTCTGCCTGCACCAACTTTGGTGTAGGCAGGCATGGTTCGTTTTCTTTCCTATGGCGTTTCGGATCACGATTTCCATTTTTTCATTCGCTGCTGAGTATATCTTACTTGATTTGTACATCTTGGCTGTTCATATGTTTACACACTATGCTTGGTGAGGGGAGATATCTGGGGAACAGTTATACTAATTGCATTGACGCACATCTATGTACGGCGACGATGTGGATGATTTCATGGGTACAAAACATCGCCTGGCTATTGCATGTGGATTGGCTCTCCTTCCATAACCCTGCTTGCCCATCTATTGGTGCAGGCAGGTTGGGTATGTGTTCTTTCTCCTGCCTTGATTTTTCCCTATGTAACCTCAATAAGGTTTACACATGGTTTTATTTCGCTATTGCATGGCTCGTCATTGGGATTTGGATAACATGGCTGATCAACACAACTTGGAGGATTTCAAGAATGGATAGTTTTTGGATGGAGCATCACACTGGAGCGTTACAGTGGCAATATTCCAATATAGTCCAACTCAAATGGCCATTTGTTTTCAACAACTGCGGCATACAACGTCGTCGAACATCTGCATACATAGGCTTTTTATTTACTGTATTGTACAGATTCGATATCAATGAGAGTCGTATAAATATGCACGCTTTTTCCTTCGCCAAGGTTTTATCCACAAGGGTGGTTTTTCTTGGCAAGGTTTTAATGCGACATATCGTATACGACTGGAGATATCACATTATTAGCTTTTTGATCTTTTTATTTACGTATTCTGACGATTGTAAAATGGTTTTCCTCCGCCACAAGTGAGGCTTTGATATAATAAAATCGCTGTTTCTATAAAAATATATATATATATATATATATATATATATACATTGTTGAAGAAAAATATATATGTGTAGTGTACATGCATATTTCGGACATGAGGCCTTAGGGGGTAAGTTATTGCAATCAAAAATTATTGAGAGCCTTAAATGAGAAATGTAGTTGGGATGTAAGGGGATTTTTCATTTAAGTGTGTCTTTTCCCCTCCCCATGAGGAGCCGCTGGCTACCTCCCAAGAAGAGTAATCTCTTCTCTTTTAACACAAAAGCCTCCTTAATTCCACACATTTGAGTAGCCCTTATCCAAGGAATAGTTTTCAAAACATTCCCTCCCTCCTTTCAAAAGAAACCGGGAAAAGCATTGAACAAGGAGGAGTCCAAGAACCACTACAAACTCAAGGATTATCTAAGTAAGACAATCCTCCACAATCTTTAGAAAGTTACGTTCAAAAGAATGAAGTTTACATGACATCACTCTTTTGACAAAACCGTAAACCTCATGGTTTAGGCAAAGGTTTTGAGACACCAAACAAAGATAGTGATTTAGCAAGAGTGGATTTCTCTCAATCCATCCAAGGTGCATATGGTAAGACCCTCCGTTCCTCCTCTAAGTTGTATTATGTAACTTAAGGGATGTCTAACAAATACCCCTAAAACCGTGTGTGATAGTGGAAAATAGGAGGAAGTACTTCTTGTGCCAACAAGCTCAAACAAGATACAAAGACTACAAAGGCAAGTACACTATACCCTTTGTGGCTTGAATGTGAGAGTGTTTGCATGATTGGCTAGATATCCTTAAGATTTAATCTTAGTTGTGATGTGCTAAGTTTTGATGCCTAAACTTTTGGCCTAGGGGCCAAATGGTGTGTAGGTATGAGTTTTTGTTTAAAGATGGAATCTTTGTGGTTTTTATGCACCATTATGTGTTAATCCAAGTTGAACATGCTAAAGATCTTTTCTTTTCCATGGAAAGGGCATACGGTGGAGAGGGTTAAGGAAATAGAGGTGGTTTTGGCATGAAATGATAAATTATGTGATAAAGTGGAGACAAAGTTATGCTTTAGTGTGTTAAGTCTAACATGTTCTTTGTGGATGCATTATTTTGCCTTGCATGAACCGAAAAAGGGCTGTTGGTGACTGGGGTGTGTATGCACCAAAAATTGTTGTTAATGTTGAATTAGTGAAAATATGGTGTGCTTGGCCAAAGAATGATGCATGTACAAACTGTTTTGTAAGGGGTTTGCACATGAAGTTGTAGCATGTTGAATCTGCAAAATTTCTCATAAGCGGGTGTGTTCGAAAGTTAATAAAGGGTTTATGATAAACAATACAAGTTAGGGCCATTTAGGGATGAAACGTGACCAAATCTGAAAATTACTGGAGCAGAGCAGAATTTTGTGGGCTGTGTTGTGAGACTCGAAAAGAGACCTTAGGAACTTTCAATTTAGTTTATTTTTTGGTATGACATTCATTTTATGTGTATATTGGATGTGAAAGTTGGAATTTTGTTAAAAGGAGTTATGGATTATCTTTAATGAAATTTTCACCAAAACTGGTCATGCTGGAAATTTTACTGGACTGGACTGGTTTTATATGACATGATGAGTCACCTAAAAATGGACCTTAGGAATATGTAATTGGGCTAATTTTCGGTATGATACTAGTCAAGGTGTCTACTACGCTCGCGAGTTGGAATTTCTAAAAAAGAAATTACGGTGTGGTCACACTAAAATTTACAGTAAAATCGGTCACTCCAGAAATCTGCAGGTAGCGGTTTTAAGGAAAAGAATAAATGACACCTTTAACGATATTATAAATCCTCGAAATTTATTTACCAACTACTTAAGACACAGGTGAACCCATCTATGTAAATCACATATTTTTAGAACGACTAATTGAGGGATATATACCACAAATAAGTGGACGTCACTAATCTGAGATTTTGGGCAGAATTGAGGAACTGGTCATAAGGCCGTACTCGAATGGACTTAGGCTAGTTACACGACTTGGGCTTACAACCACTAATTAATGGGATGTTATATTAAGCTGGCCCAATTTAAAAGAGGTTTAATGGGCTTACTTGAAAGACTAAAGGAAAGGGGCGCTGGATTACCGAAATTCAGCAACCTTATTTCGTGATTTAGTAAACTAATTGTCTTACGCATTTGTATCGTCACGAGAATTTTATTATGAACAAATAAGGCATTTTTATGCATACGCATGACAAGCATTATTGTTAGTGGGCCTAACCACAAGGGGTTTTGGGCCGAGTTTAAGAAGTGTTCAGACTGGAAATTTTTCCAGCATAGCTACGAGTTGAACACATGTGTATATGTAATGCTTTATGTCATGGTTTGCATAATACATGTCATGCATTGCATCATCATCATTTACATGATTTATGGCATTGGTTTTATGCGAAAGAATAATGAAAAGCGTTTTTAAAGAAAGATTCTGTTTTAAAAGAACGCTTCCCACCGGTACCGTGTGTGTGTATGTGACTGGCCAGTAAGGACCTGCCCAGATCCGGGGTTAATTGATCTGACAATATGACCGTTCAGGCCCGGAGAGAATAGACCTGATAATGACCGTTCGGGCCTGGAGAGAATAGACCCAATAAGTGATGACGCTACAGTTCCGAATCCGGGAATAATAGATTCGAAGGGCAGACGTTACCGCCTCTGATCCGGGAAGATAGATCTGAACACTCTGTTGTTTTCCGACGATGATGATTTGAAAGAAAAGCATGATAGATCATATTCTCATTTTTATCATGATGCATCACACGTACATATGTATGCATGTCACGTTCATTAAGTCATCATGTAGTGACACATGATACTTAGGCTAAGTTGTTATAGCTTGGTAGCTCCTAAGTATGATCTCATTTAGTGGTGATTCTTGTTATGTTATGAATTGATGCGAGTTACAGTCTTTTATTGTTATGTTCTTTATTAAGTAGCGATTTTGTTTAAGTTATGATCTTGATGCATTAAGTGTTGATCACCATCGGGTATTGAATGGAGGACAGGTATGTTTCTAAACTGAAAATTTTGGAGTTCGGTTCTTGTATGCACTTTCCATTTAATCCTCAATTATTATAGTATACTTGCTGGTGACTTTGTCATTCACCCCCTATTTTTCCTCCCAGAGGCTGCAGGGAATAAAGTAGAGTGGATTGAGGATGAACCTAGGGTCCCCTACCCGTGAGCGCAGCGAGGAGTGGACAGATTTAGGAGACATGACTGGCCAGCTATGACCGATGACTGATGATGTATTTGTGATGGAAAACATTTGCTTTTGTGACCTTCGCTACTTTTGATCTGGGTTGTAAAACTAAGAATGGTCTTGTGGATGTTTTTAATTTGAAGTTTTAAATTCTGCCACGGTTTCGCCTACTTATTTACGTGTAAGTGCAAAAATCCATGCATTATGTCATGGATCATGACATGTATGGGACGATGCCTGGTATTCTCCTTAGTGAAGTACGGCGGGTGCACCGACTTCGGATGGGCCGGAGTGCGGGGCGCATCAGGTGGTATCAGAGCTAAGGCTCCAGATCCGGGCAGAATATAGAATTAAGTTATGATCGTATTCCACTAAGTTTGATCTTAGATCTAAGTTCTGATCTTAGATGAGAGTTGACCTTAGACTAGGATGACTTAGACTAGAAAGTTAGGGTTTCAACAAAACCCTTGGTTACGGACTTACATACGAACCATATCAAATCTATTTAAGTGCCACTGGGAACTTTTATTAAGTTACAAGTTAAATAGTGTCACTTATCCTGGTATGTCCGTAAATAAACAAACGCTATGTGGTGCAGATGACCCCACAGACTGGTGCGTGGACATCATCACTGTCACCTCCGAGAAGTATTAGATTTTATTTCTGGCAATTAGCGAAAGCACAAATTTCGAGATTCGGCGGGGAATCCGAACCTGAAGAAGCTGAAAAGTGGTTGGACGAGGTTGAGGACCACCTTGTTAGAGTTCGGGTACCAGACGAAATGAGAGCACTAATAGTTCGGCCATTCCTGATCGGTAAAGCCAGCCAATGGTGGAGGAAGAAGGTCCAGTCACTGTCTCGACCTACAATCTGGGCGAGATTCCTAGAAGAATTTTGTGGAGCTTACCTCTCACTGGAGTTGGTGATTGAGAGAATTGAAGCATTCGATACACTAAGACAAGAATCGGGCACCCCGATATCAGGATATGTCCGTCAGTTTACCCTGTTAGGACGCTATGCTCCTTTGACCATGGAGGATGAACAGTGGGAGATAACTAAATTCGTACGTGGTTTGAACCCTCGGATTAAAGCTAGATTAGGCAAAGTATACCAAAATACTTTCGATGGACTGATAAGGGACTGCTATAAAGCAGAGCACGATATCCGGATGATGGAAGAACAAAGGAGATTGATTAAGCGTATGAAGGGAGAGGGTAGAAGGTGACAGCCGTATCCATACAGAGCCACGAATAAGGTGATCAGAGATGCGAGCCTAGATCGAAGGATGATGCATCCAAGTATCTCAGAACACCCAAACTATTGACTGGTACATTGGATTCTCCAAACTAAAGTACCTACATTTTGTCTTACTTATTCCAAATAAAGTGAGTCATAAAGGAATAGGATAAGGAACCTTGAGGAAATATTCAACACAGGCAGTAATGAAGGGACAGGGTAAACAACTGAAAGTTGTATAAGGACCTAGGGAAACATGGATGCGTAGGCCCCACTATTCCCAGTTTCGAGGACGAAACTTATTTTAGGAGGGGAGAATGTTGTACCCCGCCCAAAATTAGTAAGGCGTCTAGGGATGGGGTGAAACTAGGCATGCGAATAATACCTCAAAAGGGAGATATCTTCAGCTTACCTACAATTATTTAAGGTAAAAGGGAATTAGCATGCCCCCAAAGTGTAAAAAAAAGATAAAGCAAGCGAGCCGTTGGAGGTTTATGTAAGGATGCTAAATTAATTGACCTGAGAAATTTATAACAATTAGAAGAAGTATTTTTTTAGGTAACTATAAATGAGAAGTCGGACTATGTGACACGCCTATATACTTATGGTATGGGCATATGTCTGGATATACATATATACCATAGGACGGGGCTATGGTATAACAAATGATTATGGTTCCACCAAAAATGTACTCAAGGGACAAAAATAAAGAAATAATACACAAACACGTGTATATAGATATACATATGAAGGTGAGTATGCTATGAATCAGGGGTAAGATACAATTGGATACATACATGTTCCGGCCATGAGGTCATAAGAATCAACTAGTGGGTCAAGATTTTATCATATAAACCCAAAAAGGGGGCATAAATAAGCCTTTAATAAATGTCATAATGATGACTTATGGAATTTTCTCCTCCTACCGCCATTAAGGCCGCCGGCATCCTTTTGAAGTAAGACCAAAAGGAGCTTTATCATTAACTAAAGCAATTCTTAAGGTCTAATAGGATCAACTTGGCAAATAATAGGTTACATGACACACTTGTAGAAAGCACTGGACATACGCGGATTATACATGGAAATATACGTGTAGGTGTACCTCTATTGGGAGAAGTTACAATAAAAATGGCTTAAAGGATTGCGGTACAACAAAAAGTTACGTCAGAAGCCTTATATGGAAAATACACAAGTCTATGCATACAAGCAATCTCTCTCGGATGTAACTATAAGATTTGTAGATTTGTGTATAAAACATATGCAACGCACGTATACTAATATAAATATATGCAGACCCTGGTATGTATATATGACAATAAGTGATTTTGGGAAAATATGTTCGGTCACAATGCGTATTCTAAGGATCATGACTTATTTTAAATTGTTAGAAAATACAACTACGTATAGGTGTATATGCACATGCATACGAATATATACATATAGCTACATACATATACATGAGGGTAAGAAGTATGAAAAATACATGTGGGCTATGTACATATATATAAATATATGTATTTCGGCCATATGTATAAAAGTGCAGCCTAGTGGATTTATGAAAGAACACTCAAATCATTGTGATAAAAGCTAGATATATATATATATATATATATATATATATATATATATATATATATATACATTGTTGAAGAAAAATATATATATATGTAGTGCACATGCATATTTCGGCCATGAGGCCTTAGGGGGTAAGTTATTGCAATCAAAAATTATTGAGAGTCTTAAATGAGAAATGTACTTGGGATGTAAGGGGATTTTTCATTTAAGTGTGTCTTTTCCCCTCCCCATGAGGAGCCGCCGGCTACCTCCCCAAGAAGAGTAATCTCTTCTCTTTTAACACAAAAGCCTCCTTAATTCCACACATTTGAGTAGTCCTTATCCAAGGAATAGTTTTCAAAACATTCCCTCCCTCCTTTCAAAAGAAACCGGGCAAAGCATTGAACAAGGAGGAGTCCAAGAACCACTACAAACTCAAGGATTATCTAGGTAAGACAATCCTCCACAATCTTTAGAAAGTTACGTTCAAAGGAATGAAGTTTATATAACATCACTCTTTTGACAAAACCGTAAACCTCATGGTTTAGGCAAAGGTTTTGAGACACCAAACAAAGATAGTGATTTAGCAAGAGTAGATTTCTCTCAATCCATCCAAGGTACACATGGTAAGACCCTCCATTCCTCCTCTAAGTTGTATTATGTAATTTAAGGGATGTCTAACAAATACCCCTAAAACCGTGTGTAATAGGGAAAAATAGGAGGAAGTACTTCTTGTGCCAACAAGCTCAAACAAGATACAAAGACTACAAAGGCAAGTACACTATACTCTTTGTGGCTTGAATGTGAGAGTGTTTGCATGAATGGCTAGATATCCTTAAGATTTAATCTTAGTTGTGATGTGCTAAGTTTTGATGCCTAAACTTTCGGCCTAGGGGCCAAATGGTGTGTAGGTATGAGTTTTTGTTTAAAGATGGAATCTTTGTGGTTTTTATGCACCATTATGTGTTAATCCAAGTTGAACATGCTAAAGATATTTTCTTTTCCATGGAAAGCGGCATTCGGTGGAGAGGGTTAAGGAAATAGGGGTGGTTTTGGCATGAAATGATAAATTATGCTATAAAGTGGAGACAAAGTTATGCTTTAGTGTGTTAAGTCTAACATGTTCTTTGTGGATGCATTATTTTGCCTTGCATGAACCGAAAAAGGGCTATTGGTGACTAGGGTGCGTATGCACCAAAAATTGTTGTTAAGGTTGAATTAGTGAAAATGTGGTGTGCTTGGCCACAGAATGATGCATGTACAAACTGTTTTGTAAGGGGTTTGCACATGATGTTGTAGCGTGTTGAATCTGCAAACTTTCTCATAAGAGGGTGTGTTCTAAAGTTAATAAAGGGTTTATGATAAACAATACAAGTTAGGGCCATTTAGTGATGAAACGTGACCAAATCTGAAAATTACTGGAGCAGGATAGAATTTTGTGGGCTGTGTTGTGAGACTCAAAAAGAGACCTCAGGAACTTTCAATTTAGTTGATTTTTGGTATGACACTAGTTTTATGTGTATATTAGATGTGAGAGTTGGAATTTCGTTAAAAGGAGTTATGGATTATTTTTAATGAAATTTTCACCAAAACTGGTCATGCTGGAAATTTTACTGGACTGGACTGGTTTTATATGACATGATGAGTCACCTAAAAATGGACCTTAGCAATATGTAATTGGGCTAATTTTCGGTATGATACTAGTCCAAGGTGTCTATTACGCTTGAGAGTTAGAATTTCTGAAAAAGAAATTACGGTGTGGTCACACTAAAATTTACAGTAAAATCGGTCGCTCCAGAAATCTGCATGTAGCGGTTTTAGGAAAAGAATAAATGACACCTTTAACGATATTATAAATCCGCGAAATTTATTTACCAACTACTTAAGACATAGGTGAACCCATCTATGTAAACCACATATTTTTAGAACGACTAATTGAGGGATATATACCACAAATAAGTGGGTGTCACTAATCTGAATTTTGGGAAGAATTGAGGAACTGGTCATAAGGCCGTACTCGAATGGACTTAGGCTAGTTACACAACTTGGGCTTACAACCACTAATTAATGGGATGTTATATTAAGCTGTCCCAATTTAAAAGAGGTTTAATGGGCTTACTTGTAAGACTAAAGGAAAGGGGCGCTGGATTACCAAAATTAAGCAGCCTTATTTCGTGATTTAGTAAACTAATTGTCTTACGCATTTGTATCGCAATGAGAATTTTATTATGAACAAATAAGGCATTTTTATGCATATGCATGACAAGCATTATTGTTAGTGGGCCTAACCACAAGGGGTTTAGGGCCGAGTATAAGAAGTGTTCAGACTGGAAATTTTTCTAGCATAGCGACGAGTTGAACACATGTGTATATGTAACGCATTATGTCATGGTTTACATAATACATGTCATGCATTGCATCATCATCATTTAAATGATTTATGGCATTGGTTTTATGCGAAAGAATAATGAAAAGCGTTTTTAAAGAAATATTCTGTTTTAAAAGAACGCTTCCCACCAGTACCGTATGTGTGTATGTGCCTGGCCAGTAAGGACCCACCCAGATCCGGGGTTAATTGATCTGACGATATGACCGTTCAGGCCCGGAGATAATAGATCCGATAATGACCGTTCGGGTCCAGAGAGAATAGACCCGATAAGTGATGACGCTACCGTTCCGAATCCGGGAATAATAGATTCGAAGGGGAGACGTTACCGCCTCAGATCCGGAAAGATAGATCAGAACACTCTGTTGTTTTCCGACGATGATGATTTGAAAGAAAAGCATGATAGATCATATTCTCATTTTTATCATGATGCATCACATGTACATATGTATGCATGTCACGTTCATTAAGTCATCATGTAGTGACACATGATACTTAGGCTAAGTTGTTATAGCTTGGTAGCTCCTAAGTATGATCTCATTAAGTGATGATTCTTGTTATGTTATGAATTGATGCGAGTTACAGTCTTTTATTGTTATGTTCTTTATTAAGTAACGATTTTGTTTAAGTTATGATCTTGATGCATCAAGTGTTGATCACCATCGGGTATTGAATGGAGGATAGGTATGTTTCTAAACCGAAAATTTTGGGGTTCGGTTCTTGTATGCACTTTCCATTTAATCCTCAATTATTATAGTATACTTGCTGGTGACTTTGTCACTCACCCCCTATTTTTCCTCTCAGAGGCTGCAGGGAATAAAGTAGAGTGGATTGAGGATGAACCTAGGGTCCCCTACCCGTGATCGCAGCGAGGAGTGGACAGATTTAGGAGACATGACTGGCCAGCTATGACCGATGACTGATGATGTATTTGTGATGGAAAACATTTGCTTTTGTGACCTTCGCTACTTTTGATCTGGGTTGTAAAACTAAGAATGGTCTTGTGGATGTTTTTAATTTGAAGTTTTAAATTCTGCCACGGTTTTGCCTACTTATTTACGTGTAAGCGCAAAAATCCATGTATTATGTCATGGATCATGACATGTATGGGACGACGCGTGGTACTCTCCTTAGTGAAGTACAGCGGGTGCATCGACTTCGGCTGGGCCGGAGTGCGGGGCGCATCATGTGGAAGCCAGCAGCCCTTGTAGACGAGCGTAGTCACTACCCAATGTAGCTGTCAAGCCATTGTGGTTTGAAACAAGCTGCAGGAGTTCCAGACAGTCTATTTCAACCTCCAAAGAGATATGTCCTGCCGTGGCAAAGAAGAGTAGGGAAAAAAGAAGAGCTTGCAGTTCTGCATGCATAGGCGACAATACTGGCAGCGAAAAACATATAGCATGGACCAGAGACCATTCACATCGCGTAACACCGCCCCCCAGCTGCTCCTTGACGGCCGGTTGCAGCGTCAACATTAAGCTTTAATTTTTCCGAAGGTGGCAATCTCCATCTTAGAACCTGTACTTGTTTGATATGTATAGGGGGGAGTAATCAGCATCAATTAAAGATGGAACTGAAGACACAAACTTACAATCAGAGACTAACGAGCACTAAGTGAAGATGTCCTGGCGAATCCGTTCCCAAAGCTGGACTAGCGAAAAGGCTTGATCCCAAAACTGTATCGAAGCATATTCTTTCAAGATTTCCCAGGCTGCTACCAACGGAACTACTTCATTGAATTGGAAAACCATTGTTGTGCTGGTAGCTTTACGCCACCAACTCAGCAAGTATCTTTGCAAAGTAGTAATCATTGGCGGTGGCCCTCCAAAAGTCACGGACAAGTGATTCCACACTATGGTAATGAGCGGACATTTGTAAAAGATATGTTCTTGTGAGACCGATGCAGCACGACAAAAAACACAACACATGGGAAAAGCAGCCGACCACATCCGGATGTTCTCCGGCAACGGTAGAGCATTATACAACAAGCGCAATAAAAATACCCTGGCAGCTGCTATGGCGCCTGGCCACCAAATGTAACGGTTGAAGGGCAGAGGAGCAGCTCTCGACCGGCACATGACGTATGCAGCACGCAAACTAAACTGTCCATTCTCACCTACGCTCCAAACCAAACCATCAGACGAGAGAGTTCTGTGCAAGCCACAGAAAGAATCAATATGACACAATCTCTTCCAATGTGTAGAATCATAAATATGAACGTACATACCTCGACGATTGCCATACTTGTGCCGCATGAATTGTGACCATAATGACGAAGATGTATGATACGTCCACCATAATTTACACTCAAATGCCGTTTGTAATGCCTCAAGATTACGAATCCCCAAGCCTCTCTCTTCTTTGGGGAAACACATTGCCGGCCATGCTCTCTAATGATGTCGTTTCTTCCACAAAAAATTTGCCATCTTCCTATTTAACTCAATTATTACGCTTTTGGGAAGTCTAGCTGCAGACATTATATGCAAGGGCAATGTGGACAGCACTGACTGTATGAGAGTCAATCTACTTGCCATATTTAGCAATCTTTGTGACCAACCTGTCAACCTTGCATCAAAGTGATCAATCAAAGATGTACAATATTTTGCTTGGTTCATACCTTTAAAAAGATAGGAGCCTAAATACTTGATAAGCAAGGCCAAGATTTTCATATGCAAGATTGCGGCTGTGCGCTGGATCGAAATACCCTCACCGGCTACCATCTGACTCTTGTGATAATTAACCAATTCGCCCGAGGCACGCTGATGTTGTTCTAGAAACTGCTTGAATGCTTGCAAATTGCCAGAAGTACCATTCAGAATTATCAACAAATCATCAGCAAAAGAAAGATGCGAAATCGGCTGAGTTCTTCCTCCATTGAATCCCCATATTACACCTATCACCAAACGAGCCTTAAGTCCTCTAGAAAACCCCTTTGAGGCTAGAATGAATAAGAGCGGTGACAACGGGTCACCTTATTTGACTCATCTGGAAGGCCAAAAATAGCCACTTGGCTTACCATTTATCAACACAAAACATCTTGTAGCTGCTAAATTATATACAATTATATGTACAAAGTGCAGAATAAAGCCAAATTGCAAGAGCAACTTTTCTAAATATTGCCAGGAAACACGGTCAAATGCTTTACCTATATCTAGCTTCATCATAACTTGCCCCCATGGCATTTACGATCCAAGATGTGAACCATCTCTTTTGCCATCAGTACTTGTTCCAAAATACCACAGCATGGCATGAAACCTGCTTGCTCCAGGGAAGTCAATCGGGGTAACAAGGTAAGAAGACAAGTAGAGATAATTCTAGTTACCACTTTAGACAAGAAATTTGTCAAACAGATAGGCCTGAAATCCGCAAATGTGTCTGGGTTTGGAACTTAAGGAGTCAGACAGATTAGCGACACCGCCATCACACTAGGCATAAGAATACCCAATAAAAATTCCTACACCATAAGAAATACATCAGCTCCAATATCCTCTGAAAACAGCCTATAAAACAAGCTTGGGAACCCATAGTGTCCCGGTGTACTCGATAGGCTCAGTTGCCACACTGTTGTACGAACCTCGTTCGCTTGAGGTTGAGATAATAACTGTGCATTGTCTGAGTCCATCAAAATCTGTGGGATATGCTGCAATATTATTTCATAATCCATGGTTGCCTTTGCCTGGAACAAATGCTCATATAAGCGAACAACCTTAGATTGAATATCTGAAGCATCCTCACACACTGTACAATCCGGCCGTTTGATGGAAGAAATAGACTGCCGCTACCTACGGATCTTCACTATTCGATGAAAGTAAGCGGTATTGGCATCACCCTACTTTAACCATTTGACATGAGCTTTCTGCTCAAGAAGATGGAAGTGGCAGAGATGAAGATGTTGAGGTGGATGTGTGGGCATACAAGGCTAGACCGGATCAGAAACGAGGTGTTTCGAGAAAGGTTAGGCGTGGCTAGTATAGCAGATAAGATAAGAGAGGGAAGAATGACATAGTTTGGCCATGTCAAGCGGAGACAGACAACAGCGTCGGTCAGAGCAATTGAAAGCCTCATTGTAGAGGGGAACAGGAGTAAAGGCAGACCCCAAACTAACTTCGGATGAGCAGATTAGGCATGACCTACTAGATTTGCACCTCTCTGAGGACATGGTCCAGGATAGGAGTTCATGGAGACATAAGATTAAGGTTAACGAGGTATAGGCCATATATAGGGGCACCTTAGAGTATATTTAGGGACATAGATAGGCGTAGACACTATCTACGCTTTAGGTTGACTTTGCATGTGTTTGTTTATGTTTTACCGTTGTTTTGCATTACATGTACATATATACGTTATGTACATTTTAATATCGAAAGCATCTTCTTCGTATTTCTTGAATTTCCTCACTGACACACTATCACATCATATCTCTATTATTATGTAATTTATGCAGGTAGAGCCGGGGGTCTCACTGGAAGCAGACTCTCTATCCCTTGGGACAGAGGTATTGTCTGCCTACCACTTACCCTCCCCAGACCCTAACGATAGCTTTTGCTGTCGTTGGGATATAATGGGTACGGATGATGATGATGATGATGATGATGATGATGATGATGATGATTTCTGCTTCCAGAAGATATAAGCTCGTGGTTATTGCTGTAGCAGGTCAGCCTTAGCCTGATTATACTCCTGACAGGTTGTTACAGCCGTTACTTTACAATAATAATAATAATAATAATAATAATAATAATAATAGTAGTAGTAGTAGTAGTAGTACTAATAAAAATAATAATAATAATAATAATAATAATAATAATAATAATAATAATAATAATAATAATAATAATAATAATAAAAGTAAATAGATGATAATAATGATAACATAATAAATGAAAATAAAATAAAGTAGGAAAAAAATGATGATGATAATGGTGAAGGTGAGTGTCGTGCGAGTGAGAGAGGGAAAGGATAGAATTTTGAGGGGGAAGAATTAGGGGATAAATGTTATTATAATTGAAAATAAATTTTAAACAAATCAATTCCTATCCCAAGCCCAAATTTGATCTTCTACCAAATTCTATCCTCTCTCCCCCATTATAAATGATTCCCTCCCCCTTCTATACGCAAAAACGATCGGCTATAACCAAAAAAAAAAAGAAAAAAATGTGAGGTAAGGACAGAGGGAAGAAGAAATGAGGAGAGAAGGATGTAGGCTAGCACAATCCCAAACTCAATCATTCCGGTTAGCAAATTTGTCGTATAAGAGGTAGGTGCCTCTTTCCCCTCAAAGGAATAGGATTCAAGCATGCCCTAATGTATATACTAGGTGTTTTGTTGCCTTTAATTGTTTAAATGAGAGCATGTCAATTGATTTTGCATGTGTTTGGTGGGATTTAAATTGTTTATATGAAGGTATGATTGGATTTGTTGAAAAAGCATGATCTTTACATACGTTGAAGTTGTTTTCTATATGTGTTCTTGAATCGGTAAAATGAGTTAGGATTGGAATCAAAATGGTACAGCTTCCTCAAGATTAGGTTCCTTAAAAAGTGTGTTTTGGCCTTAGAATAGGTTCATCTAGCCCGGAATAAGTTGGGATTGGATTGAAAGTCGAAAAAATGGGTCTGACGGACGCGTTTCAGGGGCTAGCGCGTGGGGCCCACACGCGGCCCCTGACGACGCGTCCGGACGCGCTAATGTGTCCACTTCCAAAAGATGCATCTCATTATAACGAGTCCAATGCAACAGGTTTGAGGTCAATCGGAGTTTAAACGAAGATTTTATTGAGATAGAAGGAAATATAATTTTATAGTAAAAAAGAAAAAAAGAAAATAATAAAAAAATCTGGGTCAGCAGGCCGGTTGACCCGGCTGACTTGGTTAGCATGGCTGCTGGTCTGGCCATAAATGGACTGAGCTGAAGAATTTAAAAAAAAAGTAAAGGCTATTGAACCGGCCAGGCTACCGGACCGGACCAAGGCAGCAGGCCGGTCCAAACCGAGAATTTAAAAAAAATCTGAAAATTAATTTCTCAAATGAGTAAATAATAAATAATTAATTAAAATTAATTTTAAAATTCAAAAAAAAATATATCTAATTATCAAAAAAATTCTAAATAAATTCCAAAAAATATAAAAGGTTAAAATTGAATTAACTCCACTTAATTTCGTAATTTTGGTAAACGTAAGTAATCAAAAATTAGTAATAAATAGAATTAAATAAAGGGAAAGATGGAAAATTAGTAGAAAATTCTAGAAAATTAATACAAGCTAAGGAAAAATAAGGGTGATGCTAAATAACAACTTTCCAATATTCGAAAAATTTACGAAACCAAATATTGAGTGCCGGAGATGGTGAGGGTGGACGTACGGGCCTCAGGCGACTTTGTTGTTGCATTCATGGCACGTGCATTTGCATTTGGAGTGGGTTGAGATGTATGGGTCTCAGACGCTCGAACGGGGTGGATCATGGTGTATGGGCCATGGGCACTCGGTCATGGTGGATCATGGTGTACGGGCCACGGGCATCGGTCAGGGTGGATTGTAGTGTATGGACTACAAGCATCCAGTCAATCATGGAATCATGCATTGAAAATAGGTCTAGCGGCATATTACGTGATATAATTCTTGTTGTGTGTGACACATAGATGTAGCATACATCACGTAGTTGTGCATTTTTATGTGGAGTGCTTTACCACCGCATTTGCTTTATCTTATGCATGTTATATCATATTTATGTGCTATGTGGTTATATCATTTCAGTATGCACATTTTGTATTTGTTTGAGGCGGGCATTTACTGGGTGATTTTTTATCAGTCACCCCTACTTCCCAGGTGAGCCGGATGAGGACTATGATCACACCTTTGTTGAGGACGGAACGGACATATCTGAGTGGGGTGGCTGATAGCTGCATCTTGGATAAGAGGAGGCTCTTTAGCTGTTTGTTCTTATTTATACTTTGGGTATTTTTCACAGACTTCTTTATTACTTTTATCATCAGGATTTTCATTCAGTAATGTAATTTCTGACAAGAGATTGATTCGACGCATTGTATTCTCTTTAGCAAGATACGATGGGTGCAATGTTCCCGATGCTAGGGCTCATGAGCGGGACGTTACAGGTGGTATCAGAGCCGAGGCTTCAGATCTGCCTCGAAAACACAAGATTAATTAGATCACTTAGATATAAATTACGATCTTTTGTAAAATTATGATTTTACCCCTAATAAACAAAGTAGACTTAAGATATGATCTTAGACCTAAGTTATGATCGGCTTATGGGAGGTGTGTGCCGTTGGTGAGCTTTCTCTACTTAATTACCGTTATACCCCTGAACCTTCGCATGAGCCCCATAAATGCTCAAATCCCTCGATTACTCCTGTTCAATCCGAATACTCGTCAAGGTTCGCGTGAAATCAAATAAAATGCCGTCGGGTAGTGAACAATCTGGCAAAGGAGGCAACAGTGGATGTGGTAATGACCACCTGGAGCAGGAGGCCATCCTCCAGGCATTGGCCAACACCATGGCCACCCTGGCCACCATTTTGGCACAGCAGCAGCAGTAGACTGCTCAGCAGCAGCATCAATTGAACCAGCGGCTTCCACCACCGCGGCAACCAGATCTGAGTTTTTACTACAGGGAAATGCAGGAGTCCCTAATTCGATGTTCAGAAGGACCCTTCACCGCATGATCGGAGATATGAGACATGGCCGCTAATAATCACAGAACCACCCGTGATGAAAGTATAGCTGCAGAGGATAGCACAACCAACACCGCCGCCATGTGCTCATTGTGGATGCCATACTCGTGTTAGTGTAGGGAAATTATGCAAGTATGAGTGCGACAATCAGGACATTTTACGAGAGAGGGCACTGAGCAGAGACCGACGCCACCATCACTACAGAATCAGGAGAAAGATAAAGGGAAGCAAGGGTCGATGCTCAGATCGACGTGATGACTGATGCAGACGTCGGGGAGGCTGGCGACGTCATAACAGAGTTCAACCGCCGGCGACCAGGTATCAATGACTCATCATCAGTGTAGAGGATGCCAGTCAGAGATAAATGATCAGAGTGGCACAGCAGAAGTGTGGCTTTCTTGAGTTACGTAAGTTCAGAAGAGGAGACCTTAGTGGATCCGAAGAAGATTAAGGCTATCGCTGAGTAGCTCTGACCGACCAAGGACACTGAGGTAAGGAGTTTTTTTTGGTTTGTCCAGCTACTACATGAAATTTGTTGAAGGATTTTCGTCGATACTGGTGTCCTTGAGTAGGCGGAAGCAGTAGAAGACGATGTTCGAGTGACCGTTGATATCAGCAAAGTTTCGCTGAGCCAAAAGGAAAAAAAACTTGAACATAAAACCATAATACCCAATTTGCTAATTAACTTTATCTACACACATTGATCGATACAACATACCTTAACGATACATTTCCACATATTAAACACGTATTAGAACATCAACCATACAAAATCCAACACAACTACACAAAGACACATAACACAGTACAAAAAAGAGAAATCACATAACATAATGAACTATGAATATACAGCGACAAAAGTCAATAAAACATATATATATATATATATATATATATATATAGACACACATATACACATATACATAAATATATACACATATACATATACAATATATATATATATATACACATTTATATACGATTTTGCGACTTTATTTAGCCATGCTCTGGCGATCATCGGCACTCCTGCGGCGATAGCCGCTGCCGCTTTCCCAACAGTCCACCAGCACATTGTTGCCGCCGCAGTTTCCCCCGCCATTTCTGACGTCCGAACCGTTATTGATTTTCATTTTCGTTCCGCGATCCGCCATCATCGCACATCCAATGGAAACCGCGCGCCACAATCATTCGCGGCGGTTGTTTCCGGCGAAACGTCATCACAGAAAATATCCATCTCGCCAAAGACCGTTTCAAGATATAAAGGCATCCCAATGATCTCCTTCCTGGATTCCGAAATTGATGCCCTTGCTGTGCCATTCAAATACTCTTTGGTAGGTACATTCTGGTATGGTCGTCCTCCATTGAAAGTCATACGTGAAGTTTTTGAAAAAATAGGCTTTCACCATGATTTGTGAATCACCCTTATTGATCAAATGCATATTTTGTTGAATTTTTGAAATGAGGCGGATTACTTGCGATGTTTTTATCGTCGTTCATGGCATATTTTGGGTTGTCATATGCGAATAACAAAATGGACTGTTGATTTTAATCCCACTACCGATGTTCCCATTGTCCCTGTATGGATTGCTTTTCCAGGTCTTCCGATCCACCTTCATCACAGGGAGGCTTTGTTTGAAATTGTGCGGCCTATAGGATCTCCAATAAAATTGGATGTCGCAACCACGGACGGCCTACGACCATCTGTTGCCTGTGTGTGTGTTGAAGTTGATGTTTCCCAAGACTTGCCATAGAAAATATATTTGCAGGCCAAAAACAGGTTTATTCTGCAGTCAGTTGTCTATGAAGATCTGCCCCTTTTTTGCGCCACCTATCGTAGATTAGGCCATGCAGCGGGATCGTGCCCTCCGAAAGCTCCAACAGATGTGCCTCCCCCACCGCCGCCTCCACCACCTCGCCCGCCTACGCAGCGCTGGACTCCGGTAAAGAAAAAGCCAGCTTCAGCACCTCCTGTCAAACCTACATTGATAATTCCTTCTCAGGATACTCCTGAGCCGCAGCATAATGAACCTCCAAGAGATGTTACCACCGACGCATGTGATATTCCCTCGACTGAAACTTTCGCTATGGCACCCCCTCATGAGCAAATCCGTGATTTGAATGCTTTTACCAGGGCTGAAGATCCTCCACTGCAGGATCATTCGGATCAGTGCGACTTGGGCCATTCTTCAGATAATGACCTGCCTGTAGCCCATCAAACATCAGATATGCTGAATGTCTACGAAGATGTGATCCGGCGTATGCAGTTAATCCCTCCATCCCCGGACGTGGATGTTTTGATATCACGTTTACAGGAACCTACAGAGACTGCAGAATTTATTCCCGTGGTTCCTCGTTAAGCGTCGTACAAGGAAAGATTTGCCGCCATTTCCCCCTTCCACTATCCTTACACGGAGTGCTTCTCACGTCATCCAGGGAAGTAACACAACCCTTTCTCAATGAATGATTTAATATGGAATACAAGAGGCATGCCTGCCTCTATGCCTAGACTGTATCATTTGATACGAAATCATCATTTAAATTTACTTGCTCTGATAGAACCCAAACATTCACCTTTAAATATTGTACGTTTTGCTTTAGACCTTGGCTTTCCCCATCATTATTCCTCTCAGTCGGAACGTATTTGGTTTTTCTGGCGTGACTCACACTTTCAATTGGTTTCAGCGTAGGATCAAGAACAAGTTGTACACTTCACCCATATCTATCAGCCCCTACAGTTTACCTTTGTCCTATCGGTGGTCTATGGCAAACACACACCGCCTCTTACGTCGTACATTGTGGCATTAATTATGTACATTTTCGGAGAACTTTGCTTTACCTTGGATAATTGGCGGTGATTTCAATACTTTTCGCTCCCTTGAAGATCATGATGGTCGCTCGCACCCCTCTTTAACAGCATTGCAAGATTTTAATGATTGCATTGAAACTTGCTCTCTGATGGCGCCATAATTTAAAGGTCCGCGTTTTACTTGGGTTGATGGCAGGGGACTTGGACGAGTCCGCAGGAGATTGGATTGGTTATTTGTCAATTCTTCCTTTCATCATGTGTTTGACGATATGCAGCTTACGCATCTATCGCGGCTTCCTTGGATCACTCGCCTTTATTATTCATATGTCAGCAGCACTTGCCCGAGGGCCGACGTCCTTTTCGCTTTCTGGATGCATGGCTTTCACATCCAGATTTCCATGCTTATATGAAGAATGCATGGACATCTTACCCTACCACAGGAGGTATGTACGGTTTCTATACAAAATTATTCCGCCTGAGGAAAGACATCCAATGTTAGAATAAAGAAATTTTTGGCAATATATTTACTAACATCATGCAAGCTGAAACGAATCTCACTCGCGCTGAGAGCATATGGGACACAGACCCTTCGGACGAAAATCACATGGAATATCATAGAGCAAAAGCTGAGTATCAACGGGCCTCTACATATGAGCTACAGTTTTGGAAACAAAAAGCACGAGTACGATGGCTAAAAGAAGGAGATGCAAACACACGTTACTATCGCTCTATTGTCAAAGAGCGAAGGATGCAACTACACATCCAGCAAATTAACACAGCCACAGGGGAGGAATGCACCACACGCGAAGCTATAATGGATGAAGCGGTGACATTCTATACTCGCCTTTTTGCTCGTGAGACAACGTATAATTATGACACAATTCTGTGCCACATTCCACGGTTGGTAACTACAGATGATAACTCCATACTTACACAACTGCCTATGAAAGAAGAGGTTAAAGAGGCAGTTTGGCAGTTAGACCCTCAAAGCGCAGCAGGACCTGATGGCTTCAATGGTAAGTTTTATCATTCTTGCTGGTTAGTCATACATACTGATGTTCTCAAAGGGGTGCAGGAATTTTTCTCGGTGTTCCCCAGCCTTCTGTGATGTCCAGTGCATTAATCACCTTGATTCCTAAGAAGCAATCACCCACAACATTCAGTGACTTTCACCAATCTGCCTGACAAATTTTCTGAGTAAAGTGTGTACACGAATTATTAGCCTCTCGTATGAATACACTGCTTCCAAAATTAATATCACCTGAGCAGACGAGCTTTCTGCCAGGCTCGGATATTTCCACACAGGTGTTAATGGCACGTGAGATGATACATATGCTCGATAAAGGCGGCTCTCAGCTGTGTTTGAAGCTCGATATGATGAAGGCATTTGACATGGTCAGCTGGGAATATCTGGAACTTCTCCTTCGCAACTTCGGTTTTTCTGGCTTTTTCATTCAGATTATTTTGAACCATTTAAGTGCAACAACATTATCAGTCTTAATTAATGAGCAACTGTCTACCACGTTCCGACCATTTAGAGTAGTCAAACAAGGTGACCCTTTATCTCCACTGCTTTTCATTCTATCTTCTGAGGTCTTCAGCAGAGGTTTAAAATCACTGGTTGCATTTGGAAGAATACAGCCCTTCCGCCTCGGTAGGGTCCCTTTCACTATTACGCATCTGGCTTATGCAGATGATCTTTTGGTCTTCTTAAAGGGCACGCAGAGAAATTTGCGACATTTTCATACTTTCTTAACGCAATATGAGACTGCCTCTGGTCAGAAAGTTAACTATCAAAAGAGCAGTTTAATTCCATCTTCGGCCATAACTACTCACCAATGCCGCAGGTTTGCCACTCTTCTGAGTATGCAATGTTCTAGTTTACCATTTCGATATCTTGGTTCTCATTTGCATAAGGGAATCAATCGCTCTCGATATTGCACTCCGTTATTACAACATGTAGACGACCGGCTTCAGGGCTGGCATTCCCGATTTCTCTCTTCCGCTGGTCGTCTTGTTTTGCTTTGCTCAGTCATTTCGGCCCTACCATTACATATTCTAGCAGTCGGAGCCCTCCCAAAGTCGGTGATCAAAATAATAAACAGGAAGATGGCAGCATTTTATTGGGGACGACGGCATCATTGGGTTGCCTGGGAAGCTATCACCAAACCACGTGAAGAGGGAGGACTGGGACTCCGTGGCGTTAGTATGCTTCAACAAGCCTATCATTGTCGCATATGGTGGTCATATCAGTAGCATTCTACCCTATGGAGCAAGTATATGCATGCCAAATATGGTAGCCATGGAGATTATATCCCTCGTTTGCCTAACTCACCCATTTGGGCAATTATTTGTCGTATTCACCCGATCTACCTTGCCAAGACTGAGGGGCAGGGGTCCATCTCAGCTGGCTTCCCACGGTATCAGGGGAATTCTCTTTGCGTTCAGCATATGATGTCTTCCGAGGATCAAGTCCTACATAGCTCTCGGCAAAATTCATCTGGTTCAAACATCATTCACCTGTCACTCAAATTCTTTTGGTGGCGCATTTTTCACTCGGCTATACCATTTGAGGACTATATTGGAATATATAATGATGCACAACCATCGCAATGCCCATTCTGTAAGGTAGCATCGGCCACAGTAGATTATATATTTATATACTGCTCGTGCGTTCGTTTTCTTTGGCATTACTTTGCTTGTGAGTTACATTGTCCCCCACCGTCATCGTTACATCTTCGGCAATATCTTATATCATGGTGGTACCGGTCTTCTTTTTCATCTCTTCCTGGGGCTTTAAGGATTGTCATTCCATCGATTATTATGTACAATATATGGCACACTTATGCATCGTTAATATATGGTGATAAGCTTACTTTCTTAGTGTGATCCCTTCGAGCATCTATCAACTATGACATTACTATGTGGAGCAAAACAATTGCTGGATCAAAACTAGCTGCTGGACCTTTGCAACATTTTACTTGGTTTCCCTTGCCTCAGCTGCCACGCCCTATATTGGTGCATTGGCGTACTCCGCCTTCGGGTAGATTAAAATTAAATATAGATGCGGCGGTAGGCAGACATTATAGTGCAGGGGGTGCTATTTTGCGTGATCACGCTGGTTCATGCGCGGGAGCAATCTCTTTTCGACTTCCACCAAGTACACCTCTAAATGCTGAGATACAATCTGCAGTCTTTGGATTATTATACTTTCTTCCACTATATCACTCAATCATTCTAGAGACGGATTGTTCGCAGCTGGCATCCCGCCTCTCGCGACCATGCCTGGTTCATGGGAATTACTATCTTCACTTGCTACATACTTTAACACATCTTCATCGACTGGACTTTCTGCATATTTATAGGGAGGCAAATATGGCTGCTCACTATCTCGCTCAACATGCCATGTTGAACCCTAGCACGCAAGTTTTCACCTCTCGCACTCTTCCTCCATTAGTGCGTGGCTCCATTTCATTGGATCTCTCCACAGTTCATTTGCAAGTCCCTTAATCAAGTCTTCCAAATGGATTGGCGCTCATATAATCCTTCTGCCTGTATCCTGCGGGGTGCAGGCAGACTCGGTATGCTATGTACTCCAGTGGTCATACAGTTTTTGTTATGCATTATATCACCTTTTAATGCTGTTTTTCCCTTCACATGCGCATGGTTTGGATGCTTCCTTCTGTTGTATGCTGCAGATGAGGACACCGGGCGCCCACAACCTTCACAACCAACTTCGGCACTAACACATGTCGGACATTACATCGGCTATGCACCCTTGTCGTTGTCTGTGTTTTCGAACACAGGCAACGCTGGTGCGTTTTCTTCCTATCTGCTACTTATTATTCATGCGCCATTCCATACTATCGTTTCATATGAATCATTCTGTCTCACACTTGTGTTTCTTTTGTTATGGTGGACATCAATGCGCATATCTGTGACGAGGACACCCACAAGATCAAGCCGAGGCCCTTCAACATCACCCAGCGATCACCAACGCCAACGGACCAACAACGTCCTTTATTATGCCACAATTACATCCATGTATTCATGCTTCTATAGCTTCAGTATCAATGACAGCCGTATAAATATGTACGATTTTTCCTTCGCCAAGGTTTTATCCACATGGGTGGTTTTACTTGGCAAGGTTTTAATGCGGCATATCATATACGACTGGAGATACACCATTATTAGCTCTTTATTTCACTTATTCTCATACGATGATGATTGTAATATGGTTTTCCTCCGCCACAAGTGAGGCTTTTAATAAAATTTTCTTTAGATAAAAAAACACATATACATATACAAACAAAGCAACCAATATGAAAATACGAAGTGGTAGGTAAAAGCTCACTATATATATAGAATACGATAACAACGTAGGATTAGCAAACATATAAAAGATATAAGTTTAGTCAGGATTATATGTGCAAAATGACCACTACAAAAAAAAAGAAACCAGTGCTAGATAACCAACTTAGAAATTTATAAACGTTATGCTGTTAATGCACTTCATAAGTTACTAATCCATACAGTAATACATAATTTACAAGAAAAACAACTAATCTCTTACAACAATAAAGAAGCACATAGACACACACAATTTGTTACAACATTAATGATACAACGTAAATAAGTCGATTTAAGAAAACATACAAATTGATACATGAAAGAAAAGTAATTAAACGATGCTAAGTAAATATACACAAGTATACACACAACTATTTCAATGACACCACCACGTAACTAATAAAACAAAACAATAATAAATATCATAATATATAACGAGAACAACCGACACAATTACAAAGAATACAGTAACAGAGATACTTTTCATACAAGACATGGGTTACGAAATAGGCATACATTTACAAGTTTTAAAACACAACATTAACATACACAATTGAAGTAGAGCATGCTAATTACGAGCTAGGAACGACATAGTATTGTATGACATCATAGTAATAGAATAAAGTGTAAATAACTTAATAACAGAAAAACAAAATAAGTATCAACGACTAATATAAGTACAAAAAGGAGATCACGAGAAACAAAGACTAAAATAAACGCCCATAGCGCGTGTACCGCTTAACACTCAACTAACAAATAATATAAACATAATACATGTGACAAACTGCAGATAACGGTTGTGAATTCATGAGCTACATATGATACATAAGTAATACATGTTTTTAAAGTAAGGATACACAACATACTATATGTCTACATCAAACATGTTCAACAATTTAACAATTAAAACGATAACCTACATATTAAAACTCGTGTATGCTGATATATATAATGGACGGAGCTATTGAAGGAGGCACATAGTTTGAAGTTGTCGATTCATCCGGGTGCTACGAAGATGTGTAATGACTTAAAGAAACATTATTGGTGGAGTGGGATGAAGAGACACATCGCTGAGTTCATTGAGAGATGCCTCGTTTGTCAGCAGGTCAAGGCAGAGCATCAGAGGCCGGGAGTTTTGTTGTTGCCGTTGGAGATACCGGAGTGGATGTTGGAGCATGTGACGATGGATTTTGTTGTAAGGCTCCTTAAAACAAGAAACGACAACGACATAATCTGGGTGATTGAGGGCTGGCTGATGAAGTCTGCTCGCTTTCTACCTATGTCGAGTGATGTGACCTTCAAGAGATTGGTGACGCTGTATATCAACAACATTGTTAGCCTTCATAGATTCCCAGTCAGTATCGTCTCAGACCGTGACCCGAGGTTCACTTTCCGATTCGGGTCAGCTTGCCAGAGAAGGTTGGGGACAGAGCTACGATTGAGCACCGCTTTTCATCTGTAGACTGATGGACAGTCTAAGAGGACTATTCAGACTCTAGAAGACATGTTGAGAGCGTACGCATTGGACTTCAAGGAAACTGGGATGGTATGATCAGGCTAATTGAGTTCTTCTACAACAACAGTGACCACATCGCTATAGGCATAGCACCCTTTGAGGCGCTTTATGGATGTAAGTGTAGGTCCCTTGTTCATTTGGGATGAGGTCGGTGAGCGTGCTATTACCGGACCCGAGCTAGTTGAGCAAACCAAGGAGAAGGTAAAGATGATTCATGACAGGCTCAAGGTTGCTCAAGACAGAAGTAAGAGTTGGACTGATTCAAAGAGACGTCCTCTGGAGTTCGAGATTGGAGAAAAAGTGTATCTTAAGGTGTCACCCACGAAGGGTGTGACTCACTTTAGGGTTAAAGGCAAGTTAAGGTCTCGTTACAGTGGTTCGTACGATGTGCTCGAGAGAGTTAGTACGTTAGCATACATATTAACGCTACCTCTAGTTTTTTCTCAGGTGCACAATGTATTTCATGTGTCTCTGTTGCGAAGGTATGTCCCAGGTCCGAGCCATTTTCTAAATGCAGTCTTTGAGGATTAGGCCAGACACATCATATGAGGAGACCCCTATCCGAATCGTAGACCACAAGGATCAAGAGCTGCGAAGGAGAATCATTCCTTATGTCAAAGTTCAGTGAACCAATCATACGGAGCGCGAAGCGACGTGGGAGCTTGAGGAGCAAATGCGAGAGATATATCCCCATCTCTTCGAATAAGGTACGTCAAGTTTCGAGGACGAAACTTTTTGTAGGATGGGTAGGATGTTACAGCCGTTACTTTAAAAATAATAATAATAATAATAATAATAATAATAATAATAATAATAAATAGATGATAATAATAATAACATAATAAATGAAAATAAAATAAAGTAGAAAAAATGATGATGATAATGGTGAATCTGGGTGCCGTGAGAGTGAAAGAGGGAAATGATAGAATTTTGAGTGGGGAAGAATTAGGGGATAAATGTTATCATAATTGAAAATAAATTTTAAACAAATCAAATCCTATTCCAACACCAAATTTGATCTTCTACTAAAATTCTATCTCCTCTCTCCCATTATAAACGATTCCTTCCCCCTTCTATACCCAAAAAAAATCGGCTGCAACCAAAAAAGGGGAAAACGTGAGGTAAGGAGAGAAGGAAGAAGAAAAGAGGAGGAAAGGAAGTAGGCTAGCGCAATCCCAAACTCAATCATTCCGGTTAGCAAATTTGCCGTATAAGAGGTAGGTGCCTCTTCCCCCTCAAAGGAATACGATTCAAGCATGCCCTAATGTATATACTATGTGTTTTGTTTCCTTTAATTGTTTAAATGAGAGCATGTTAATTGATTTTGCATGTGTTTGATGGGATTTAAATTGTTTATATGAATGTATGATTGGATTAGTTGAAAAGGCATGATCTTTGCGTATGTGGAAGTTGTTTTCTATATATATGTTCTTGAATCGATAAAAAGGGTTAGGATTAGAATCAAAATGGTACAAATTCCTCAAGATTAGGCTCCTTAAAAGTTTGTTTTGGCATTAGAATAGGTTCATCTAGCCCGAAATAGGTTAGGATTGGATTGAAAGTCGAAAAAAGGGTCTGACGGACGCGTTTCAGGGGTTGGCACGTGGGGCCCACGTGCGGCGCCGACGGAGCATCCGGACACGTGCTGACGTGTCCACTTCCAAAAGATGCGTCTCGTAATAACGAGTCCAATGAAACTGATTTGAGGTCAATCGGAGTTAAAATGAAGATTTTATTGAGGTTAGAAGGAAATAGAATTTAATAATAAAAAAAGAAAACAAATTAAATAATAAAAAAATCCGGGTCAATGGGCCGGTTGACCAGGATGACTCGGTTAGCATGGCTGCTGGTCTGGCCATAAATGGGTCGGGCCGAATAATTTAAATAAAAAAGAAAAGGCTATTGGACCCGGCAAGCTGCGGGACCGGACCAAATGGCCAGCGGACCAAACTAGGGCAGCTGGCCGGCCAAACCGAGAATTAAAACAATTCTGAAAATTAAAATTCCAAGCCTAATCCCTTGAAAACAAATTTTTGTACATATTGCATCAATCTGCCAAAAACTGTAATCCAAAATTAAAACCTTATTCCTATTAATTAAGAACTCTAAATGACCTGAAACATTTATAGTATGACCCGAAATATGTACTTTTTAATCGGTTGAAACAGTTTTTCAAAATTCCCTTGGCATGTATGTCAACCACGTTGATGTTCTCAACCTTTGCGATTCTGAGGATAAGATTGCACTAGTCTCAGAACTATTAACGTTTGGCTGACTTATACTTATCCAAATGAGATGAAATTTGTGCCAAATGAAAGCTAGAACATGTGGCTATGTTCCTGAAAACTTTTGTGATTTTTAAAAATCATTTGGTATTTTTATTTTTGTAATGAAAACAATACAGAAAACAGGAACTGAAAGTAAAAGTGCTAAAATGTAAGAACATTGAGATATTTATACTGGTTCGGTTAAAACAACCTATTCCAGTCTTCAAGGACACATTTCTCGTTTTCACTAAACACAAAAACACCTAAACACAAGGGTGACTGGAGTTAAACACCAATTCCATCCTTTTATAGTGAAACAAACAAACAAACCAACACGAACACCACCACCGATCGAATGAAGGCTTGATCACACCTTGATCAACCTTTTACAAGAAATGAACTGTTGTACCCTGCCGAAAAATCATATAGTACTGGAAGACTCGTATAAGTGAATTAATAAAGTGGCATCCTTCAAGAGCTTTTCACTAAGTTTCCTTAGTAATTCTTTTATGATAAGCAATATAATTATTCAGGCATGAGATATAGACCATGACCAATTCAAATTCACCCAAAGGGGCTTAAGAGAAATTTCGGCCACAAGGTTTAAAAAGGGCCTTAAAGGGGTTTTTCCCCAAATTATAGGATAGTTTAATCTTAAGGGCCTCCCTAAAATAAGCCCAAATGAAATTAAGGAGTTGCAAGCAGTGGACAATTTTTCCCCCAACTACTACAAAGTTTTGGCCCTATAGCCATGAGGGATTAAGAATTTCCTAATTTTATTTTAAGACAAGAAAAGGGGGAAACTATCAATTAATTAGGAGACAATTATCCACATATAAGAAAAGGAAATTAAGCATGGTAAAAAGGGGTCACCCAAGCCTAGAAATCGGCCCCCATGGTTGAAGATTTACCATGGTTACTTAAAATTTACTACAAGGTTAAGGAAGTAACACTAGTTTGGTAAAGTAACCTAGGTTAGCGATAAAGTAACTATAGTTGGCATAAAGTAACTATAGTTGGCATAAAGTAACTATAGTTGACATAAAGTAACTATAGTTTACATAAAGTAGCTATAGTTGAACTAAAGTAACCATAGTTGGGTAAAAGTAACTAAGGCTAAGTAATTCTAGTTAGCCTAACTAAATTTTGGAAAACTCTTTCCCCTTAACACCAAAACCCATGGCACCTTCTTGCCAAGGGAAGAAAAATTTCTCCAAAAGAAATTTTAACACACTCAACACTCAGGAGATTACAAGGAGCAAGAGCCTTCCTTATTTTCCCCAACAAAATACACGGCTAGTGAGCCTAAGGAAATCCAAGATCTTCAAGCCTCAAGAACTCATCTAGGAGAAGATTTGTCAAGTTACTAGGAGGAGCCAACATCATGGTGGTTTGAAATCCATTTCATGCCCCGCCCAAGTCTCATTGTGGTAAGGAAATCTTGTCCTCAATGTAGTTGTTTCTATATTAAGATAGTAACTAATGTTCATTCTTCTTCCTCCTCTCAAAACCGTGGGCTACATGCAAGTTGGAGGAAGACTTCACTCCATTTCCACCAAGGCTCATGCTAAGGAAGAGCTCTAAGGTTCAAAGAGGCAAGTATACTCTAGCCAATCTTGCCTTATTTGTGAAGTGCATGCTTGAATGACAAGCCATTTTTAAGTTATGAATGTTAGTTGGAGATTCTAAGAACAAGACATGAACTTAGTTGATGTAAAGAAAAGTGTTGGTATGAAAAGTGACATGCTCTAAGCGTAAACAACAAGACAGTTGGTATGAGTCATGTGTAGCCTAAAGTGAGTTATGAGACTTGAAATAACTATGTTTAAATGTGTATTAGATGTATAGTAAGTCATCTTAATAAATGAAGTTGGTTGAAGGATGCTTGAACAATAAAAAGGTGAAGAAGTGCTGAAAATACCGGAGCTGGCAGATTTGTGTTGCTGATTGTGTGACTTGAGAACGAACCTTAGAAGTGTTCTATTAAGCTAAATTTTGACATGAAACTAACTCTGTGTGTGTAGTACAAGTGAGAGCTGGAATTGCAGAAAAAAGAGGTATGGTTTATTTTTAATAAATCTTTTGGTAAAACTGCTCAAGAAGAAATTACTGGAACTGGGCAGAACAGTGTGACGTTTTGCATGACCTGAAAATGAATCTTAGGAGTATTCAAATTGGCTAATTTTTGGTGTGATGTTAGCCTCATATGTATATGAAATGTGTGAGTTAGAATTTCAATAAAAGGTGTTGTAGTTTGTCCTTAATTAAGTTTTTAGTAAGAAGTGGTCAAACAGCAGTACTGGAACTGGACAGATTTATGTGTTATGTTGAACGACCTGAACATGAATCTTAGGAGCGTTCAAATTGGCTAATTTTTGGTATGGTGATAGCCTTATGTGTATATGAAATGTGAGGAATATGCAAATGATCTGATTTTTGGTATGATGATAGTTTGATGTGTTTATGACATCTTTGAGTTAGAATTTTGGAAAAAGGAGTTGTGGTTTGGTCACAATTTATTTCGTGATACAACTGGTCAATCCAGTCTCTGCATGTACCCAATTTGGAAAAGTAATTAGATGACGCCCTTAAACTTATTGAATTGCCTTGGAAATTTTATGGTAATTACTTAGGGCATAGATGTGCATGTTCATGTAAAGAAACCAGCCTAAAACCACCATTTTGATGGTTAACAACTGATTTGAAGTTAGTGGTACAAAACTGGAAAATAGGACAGTTTAATGTCTTAAGTTGTAAGGCTTCAATCTTGATCATTTAGGCTTGAATGTGATGTTTGGTCTTATGAATATTGTTCCTTGGTGAATTAGCTATGTTTTCCAGGTAATGAATCAAAATGAATAAGGTTTTATGACCCAAAAAACTGGGGTAAGGCGGTACTGCCCTGCTGATTTCAGCAGTACCTTTGATGATAGTATGAAGTTTTGAGGTCGTTAGATATTTCGGAATGTTACGAAATTTTTATAGCATGTGTCTAAGCCTTCATTATGCATATGTATGGCATGGGTTTATGAATATGAGCACGAATTGATGAGTACGAGGCTGTATGAACAGAATGTGATTGCTGGAATGTTTTTCCCAGTTTAAAAGAAAAGTCCGTGCATGTTTGTTATGATGCATTTGTTCACGAGTCACATAATGCATGTCATACATTGCATCATTGTCACATACATGATTTATGGCATTGATTTTATGCGAAAGAAAGATGAAAAGCGTTTTCAAAAGATGATTTTTGAAAGAACGATTCCCCACTGGTACCGTGTGTGAGTATGAACTTGGCCAGTACGAACCCACCAGATCAGGGTTAAGTGATCTGACAAGAGGCCATGCGGGCCCGGATATAATAGACCCGACAAAGAGAAACAAGAGGCCGTGCGGGCCCGGATATAATAGACCCGACGAAGAGAAACAAGAGGTCATGCAGGCCCGGATATAATAGACCCGACGAAGAGAAACAAGACGTACCGCCTCAGATCCAGGACATAGATCTGAACACTCTATTGTTTTACAACGATGATGATTTGAAAGAAAAGCATGAACAGCCATATTCTGATTTTTATCATGATGCATCACACATACATATGCATGCATGCCACGTTTATGGAGTCATTGTGCAGTGACACATGATACTTAGACTAAGTTGTCATGACCTTGTAGAACCTAGGTGTGACCTTCTTAAGTGATGATCCTTGTTATGTTACGAATTGATGCGAGTTATAGTCTTCTATTGTCATGTTCTGTATTAAGTGACGATTTTGTTAAGTTATGATCTTGACGCATTAAGTGTTGATCATTAACGGGTGTTGAATGGAGGGCATTATGCACTACTTTTGCACACTCATACGCATTGCATATGGTCATGAGCATGATATTGAGTCTATTTGCACTAGGCTGTGTTATTGCTTATTTCGTGGCTAAGTTATGATTTTGTTGCCTTAACGACTATTGATTGAAGGGATGAGATGCTAGCCAAATGCTAGAGGTAAAGTTACATAGGTTATGATTTCTCTACTGTTGATACATAAGGCCAAGTTGTTATGAATTGGTAGCTCCTAGGTTATGATCTTGATTGAGTGATGACCTTTTTTTATGCCATGATCTGTATTGAGTGATGATCCTTTCATGAGCTATGATCTCGGATATACCTTGTGTTGACTTCTTACGAATACTTAATGGAAGGTCAGGTATGTTCTAAACCGAATTTTGGGGTTCGGTTCTTGTATGTACTTTCCAGTTAATGCATGATTGTTTATGGTATACTTGCTGTGACTTTGTCACTCACCCCCTATTTTTCCTCCCAGAGGCTGCAGGGAATAGAGTAGAGTGGATTGAGGATGAGCCTAGGGTCCCCTACCCATGAGCACAGCAAGGAGTGGACGAGTTTAGGAGACATGTCTGGCCAGCTATGATTGATGACTGATGACATAATTGAGATGGAAAACACTTGTTTTGTGACTCTCAATACTTTTGATTTGAGATGTAAACTATGAATGATCTTGTGGATGATTTTAATTTGAAGTTTTAAATTCTGCCACGGTTTTGCTTACTTATTTGAGTGTAAGCGCGAACATCCATGCATTATATCATGGATCATGATATGTATGGGACGACGCCTAGTACTCTCCTTAGTAAAGTACGGCGGGTGCACCGACTCCGGCGGGGCCGGGGTGCGTGGCGCCACAAGAACAAATGTGGGTGGTATAATCAAAGCCTATATAATATATGGAATATAAGAATGATAGGCTTGAGGCCAAGAGCAAGAGAAAATAATGGAAGAAGAAGAGAGTAGTCTTGCTTTTGAACTTGTAAGAATATCAACTTTGTTTAGCCTTGTCTTGCACCATCTTGCCCCTTTTTATAATGTCTTGGCCGCCCCTAGGGTTAGCATTCTTCCTTGAAAATTGTCTTGAATACCCTTGGAAGGTTGCCTTGTGTAAATGATGCCATAACCTTGCTTACTTGGCGCAACACAATTGGACGAATAACTTGTCTTTGCCTAGTTGTCACTTCTTGATAGGCCATCTTTAATCCACCTTGGCACTCCTTAAATGAGTTGGAATTTATTCTCAAAAATCTGAAACATGTGCTTGAAATCAAGGTGAATAACTTCCAAATAATTACGATATGATCCCCTTAAGTTTAGGAATAAAATTGAAGACATTAAACACCAAAAAATCAGCCAGCTCAAGCAACATGTGATGAAATTTTCAGCATGTGGTTTATTTGAAATATTTCCTTGTATGTCGCCCTCTTCAATGTCACCAATCATGTGTGGCTTATCCTCCACCAATTGAAGTGCCAAATAAGCTCCACCTAGGCTCCAAAAATGCTGAACTAGGTGTGTACATTCAGCTACGTATGTGCTGAATTCTTGTTATGTAGACTTTGTCAAAAAAATGCACAATCTTCACATACATGGTACATTTCAATCAGCCCTAATTTGATTTTTATAGAAACCTATGAAATGTCTTGAATGTGTAAAAAGTGTCTAGATACATGTTACATCAATGTCAAAAACGTTCCATGTGTGTAGGGTTGTAGAAAACCAAATTTTCGACTTTCATCGATTACACAATTTTTCTCCGATTAATTTTAAACATCTTACACATGTGATATATATTATGTCACACATAATATACATAAAATGAGGTGTATATTCAGCTCCAATGGCTGCCCCATATGCCACAATAGCCTATAATTTGAATTCTCCACAAATTTAGGTTAAATTGTGGGTAATTTTTGTGTGTAAACATGGTATGGCTTTGTGGCTGAATATGACATGTGATCACGAAATTTTGGAGTATTTTTAGTATGTATAGGCTTGCCATCCTTATATGGTAAGTACGTGACATGTCAGTGAAGTTTCGTTAGTCACCTGATACACCAATTTTTGGATTATGACCTCATGACATTTCGTTATAATTTTGATAGCACTATGACCTGTAATATATGATATAAGACCTGTATATACTCATAAACATGAGGTGTATATTGTGGTGTAATATCGACGTATGTGTATAATATATATGACGTGTCGGTGGAACGTCAAAATATAAGTATATATTGTGTCTTTAAAGAAAATTTGTATATGAAATATATATATATGTATGTGGCATGTGATTTGAGGTGTGGAGATTAGGAGACTTTCCATTTCAAGTTTGTTGTCATATAGCTCTGTCCAAATATGTCTTCATTTAATGAACTAGTTAGTTCATTAACTTAAGCACTTTACTTAATGAATTATTTTAGTTCATTAACCATGGCACCTAAAAATATTATAAAGACATCAAATGTTTGCCCTATGATGTAAGCTTTAATGATTTATGGCTTGTTAGTACGAAAACATTATGTATAGACATGTAAAGCATTTTTATCACGTGCATACATCAAGAACACTTATTCCATGCATTTCGTAAACACGTAACATTTAAATCATGCATACCCTGATTTCACATTAATATTCAGTGCATATATAGTACGTTTTAGGTACATGAAGATATGAGGATATGTGAGTACATATATATGTTGACTGGATTAAAAATGGAGTCATTTGTATACATGTTTGCATTTCACACAATGTTTTAAAAGTTTTCATATGTAACGAACCATACAAACAAGACGATTGATTCCATTGACACATGTTTATATAATATGATATATTTTGGGGTTCCATCCTGATACTAAACGAAGTTGGTGGTGTTCAGGTCCTGAATAGTGAGTGCGGAAAAATTGGTTTTTAAAACTTTTTAAACCCAATAACTCCCTTCTGTAAGCAGATTCTGTTTTCAGGTCATGATTTGGATTAACTAGTTGACCAGGTTGTAGACCTCCAAAAATCATGAAATTCGATGACAATGTGTTCTCAGAGGTTTTGAACGTGTCACCGAAATGTCAGATTAAAATTCTAAGTGTAACCCATTGAAAAACTGTTTTTGCACAGATTGTGTCAATCTGCGAGAACTATACTTCAAAATGAAAGATTTATTCTTATTGATTGATAACTCTGAATGATCTGAAAATTTTAAGTTATTACCCTTAGGATGTGTAGTTTAATGGGTTGAAGCAATTTTTTCCAAATTTTTTTGGTAAGTATGTCAACCACGTTGATGTTCTCAACCTTTGCAGATCTGAGAATCAGACTGCACTAGTCTCAGAATTATGAACGTTTGATGACTTATACTTATCCAAATTTGATGCAACTTGTCCCAAATGAAAGCTAAGATGTGTGGCTATTTTTCTACAGAATTTGGTGATTTTTGGACATGAGTATGAAAACGATGTAGACAACTAAAACTGAAAGTAAAAGTGTTGAAAAGTAATAACACTGAGATTTTTATAGTGATTTGTTCAAAGCAACCTACTTTCCTCGGTATTCACTAAAACCAAATAACACCTTGACATAAGGGTGACTAGAGTTAAACACCAACTTTATCCTTTTACAACAAACAAACAAAAAGAACACTACGAACACCACCGAACAAATGAAGGTATGATCACACTTTGATCAAACTTGCACAAGAAATGTGGGTGGTATAATCAAAGCCTATATAGTATATCGAAGACAAGAATGATAGGCTTGAGGCTAAGAGCAAGAGAAAAGAATAAGAGAAGAAGAGAATAGCCTTGCTTGTTGTGGTAGGATATGAACTTTGGCTTGCATTTGCTTGAATCATCATACCCCCTTTTTATAGTTGAATGTCATGCCTAGGGTGCTAATTTCTCCCCTCAAATTTTTCTTGAATGTCTTGTAAGATTGCCTTGTATAATATAGTGACACACCCTTGCTTACTTGGCGAAATATGATTGGACGAACGTCTTGTCTTTGTCTAGTTGTCACTTCATGATTGCCCATCGTTTATCCACCTTGGCACTCCATAAAATAAGCTGGAAATTCAACCAAAAATCTGAAACACATGCTCAAATAAACATAAGTTAAGTATCAACCAATCAAGATGTGATTGTCCCACAATTCTGGAAGAAAATTAGTGCAAAATCAAGGCAAAAATTTGCCACACAAGACATATGCTGAAAACTTCAGCACTTTGTATAATTTTGAATTCTTTCTATGTGTGTCTTGCCATCTTCAATGTCACTAATCACATGTGGCTTATCTTCCACCAATCAAAGTGTCAAACAAGCTCCACCTAGGCTCCAAGAGGGTGTAAATGGCGTGTGGTCTCAGCTGCACCATGTGCTGAAATTACTTTTGTAAACTTTGTCAAATAATGATGTATAATCTTCACACATATGGTAAATTTCAATCAACCCTTAATTTGTTTTTCTAGAATACTCTAATATGTATTGGATGTGTAAAAAGTGTCTAGATACATGTGATACCAATGACAAAAGCATTCCAAGCATAGTAAGTGTGTGAAACTGAATTTTTGACTTTCGTCGATTACGTGATTTTTCTCCGATTAATCTCAAACATCTTAGACATGTAATATGTTATGTCACACATAATATACATAAAATAAAGTGTATTTTCAGCTCCTATGGCAGAGGTTAAAAATGCCCCATGTGGCAAAATAAAATTGAATTTGAATTCTTAACAAATCAAGGTAAATTTTGGGTGATTGATGTGTGTAAACATGGTATGAATTTGGGGCTGATTTTGACATGTGGTTCACGAAATTTCTGAGTATTTTGACTGTATATAGGCTAGCCATCTTTATAAGGTAAGTACATCACATGTCGTTGATGGTTCGGTAGTCACCCGATGCGACAATTTTCAGTTTATGTACACATGAGATGTTGACATAATTATGGTAATAATATGACTTGTAATGTATGATATGTGACCTAAATATACTCACAAATATGATATGTATATGGTGGTGTGATTTCGACGTATGTTTATTATGTGTATGATGTAGGACCTGTATAGCACCACTAGAAGAGGGGCTGAAGGCAGCCCACACGCAAGGGTTGCAAGAAAAACCCAAGGTATTGTAAATTTACTATTTTTCCCTTAGTAAAAAACAATTTCAAATACAATACAGAAAAGAAAAGGCAACAAAAAAGATAGCAAAGGATCTAAGAAGGGCAAAGAAACACAAAGCGAACAAAGGCTTCAAAAACTTGTGCTCATCTTGGTTCTTGAATTAAAGGCCGTTCCATAGACTTTCAAACATCCCTACCTTAGAATCAAAAATACTTAAACACATACCATAAGGCTTGAACACAACTGGATTAAAAACTTAATTGGACATTAAGTGAATTAAGTAAACAAAGTCTAAGATTAGCTAAAGATTGCCCAAGGCAACCCTTAGTTTCTCTTTGGCTCTGCCCTTAACATCATTTTTGGTTTGTTTATATCGTTGAGTCTTAGTATTTGTGCCCAAATTTGTTCTGCCTTGTGTTGCTTTTATGTTGGCAAAAGGTTGGAAGTGATTAAAAATGATTGGAACTGCTTTGGTGTCTTGGCATTACCTCTAGGAAGTGTTTCTTGCTTTAGTGTTTCTAACCCTAGATTAGGCCAAGGACAAGCTGTGAGAGTGTGAGAAATTATTGAGAGAAAAGAAACAAGCTATATACACTTGATTTTCACTAACGACTAATGTTAAAATTTGGTTTTTAAAAACTTTTAAACCCAAAACCTCACTTCTGAAAACAGTTTCTGTTTTCAGATTCTATTTTGAAATAATGAAAAGACTTAGTTAGAGACATCCAAAAATTATGAAATTTGTTGAGAATCTACTTTCAGATGTTTTGATTATCTCCTAAAACTTTCAGATTAAAATACCACTCCTAACCCCTTGAAAATACGTTTTTGTCAAATTGCACGAATCTGCCAGAAACCATACTCTGATTTCAAAATTTTATTCCGATTAATTGGTAACTCAAAATGATCTGAAAGGTTAATGACAAGCACCTCAATATATGCATTTAAATGGGTTGAAACATTTTTGAAAAATTCCTTTGGGAAGTATATCAATCATGTTGATGTTCTCAACCATTGCAAATCTGAAAATCAGATTGCACTAGTCTGAGAACTAATCAAGTTTGAGTGACTTGTGCTTAACCAAATGAGTTGAAACTTGTGCCAAATGAAATTAAGAGGTGTGGCTATGTTTCTACAAAATTTTACGATTTTTGAAAGTCGTTTTCTATTTTTACGATTGCAACAAATCAACGCAGAAACTGAAAAAATTAAAGTAAAGTGCTGAAAATAAGAACAGCAAGAATTTTATACTGGTTCGGTTAAAACAACCTACTACAGTCTTTGAGGACACCTTCCTCGGTTATCACTAAACACCAAACACACCTTACCACAAGGGTTGCTGGAGTTACACACCAACTCCACTCTTTCACAAACAATACAATCAATCACACGAATCACGAACACTGCCACCGAACGGATGAAGGTTTGATCACACCTTGATCAACCTTTTACAACAAATGAAACGTGTATGGTGGTATAATCAAATCCTACCAATATATTGAATACAAGAACAATAGGCTTGAGAGAAGAAGAAGAAGAAATAAATGTCGAAGAAGAGAATAATGGATCCTTTTGCAAAATGAGAGTTGCTTCGCTTCACTTTGCACTACTTCTCCTTCTTTTATGTCATACTGGCCGCCCCCTTAGGGTTTACTACTGTAGCACCTCGTACTCGGCCCTCCCGGATACGGTGCACCCGTTGTACTTCACTACAAAAAATACCATGCGTCAATGCATAACATATCACAGTCCATACCAAAAACATGGACTTCAATGTCATCATCTTGACAGGTAAGCAAAATTTAGGCAGAATAAAAACTTTTAAAGAAAACAATTCCGAATGTCTGACATAGGGTTTACAAACAAGTCTGCAAAATAAAGATAAATCCGAAATTCATGTCCTCAAAATAAGTCCATAGAACATAAGCCCATCATAAAATACTTAAGCTGCAATCCACTCCCTCATCTATGGATACGGAACTCGAGGCTCATCGTTAATCCATTCTACATCTTTTTCTGCAAGCTCTGGGGGAAAAATAAAAGGTGAGTGACACAGTCACCAGCAAGTATACCATAAACACTCATGAATTAAATGGAAAGTATATACAAGAACCAAATCCCAAGAATCTCAATTTCCCAACATACCTGACCTTGAATCCATTGACCACAAAGGTAGTAGGATCATAACTTAAGTGACGGAAGATAATAAGATCATAACTTAAGTGACAGAAGGTAATAAGATAATAACCTAAGTTACAGTAGATTTAGCATCCTACACGCAATTATATGCAATGTGTTTGAATATGCAAATGTAGTGCAACATGATGAGATGAAAACCAATTTCGATCATTCTTTCTTTTAAAACGTTATCGTCATAAAACAAAGAGTAGAGAGGGTTCAGATCTATTATCTTCGGATCTGAAACTGTCATACCATTCCCTTAAGATCTATTATTTCTGGATCTGAAAATGGTCGTACAATCAATTATAATCATCAGGTCTATTATCTCCGGACCCAGGCAGTCATAAGTCATCATCCCCTGGTCTATTATCTCCAGGGCTGGACGGTCATAAATCATCATCCTCAGGTCTATTATCTATGGGCATGGACGGTCATACTCGTCGTCAGATCAATTAACCCCGGATCTGGAGCGGGTTGTGCATGCCAGGAATTAATGGCACCATAGGAGTCTTTCTTTCAAAACCAAAATCTTATCTTCAAAAGAGCTTTTCTTAATTTCTTTAGCATAAAATCAGTCTCATAAATCACATGAATATGGACAATGCAATGCATGATATGCAACACTCAAATCATGACTAAATACATTATAGAAAGCATATACGGACTTGTTTCTTAAGCTAGAAAACAGTCCAGAAGCACTGCCCTGTTCACATGGCCTCAAACTTACCAATTCAGAGCCTATTTTTAAAAGCTTATGCCACACACATGCATAATGGAATCTTAGCTACATGCCATAAAAAATTCATAACATTTCAAGGTGGCTAAGATCCTCAAAACAATAAATTTCCATCAAGGGGTACTGCAGAATTCTGCAGTGCAATACCCGCCTTACCTTAGTTTCAAGGGCCATAAAATCTTATTCAATTAGGGCTATCACCTGGAAAACATAGACAACATACTAAGGAACAATATTCAGATGCCCAAAAATCACATACAAGTCCAAATAAACAAGATCAAGGCCTCTCAATACACGCCATCATACTGTCCTGTTTTCCAGTTTTGCACTGTGACATTCATCTCAGTTGTTACCCCTTAAAACAGCAATTTCAAGCCAATTCCTTACATGGACGTGTACATCTATGCCTTAGGTAAGTACCATAGAAATTTCAAGGAAATCTGATATGTTTAAAAGGGTCATTTAACTATCTTCCTCAGTCTAGGTACCTGCAGGATCTCCAGTGACCTATTCTTACTAAAAATTCCATTGAGGTCAAACCAGAAGCTCCTTTACGGAATTTCCACCTCACACATTTACTACACATATCAAGCTACCAACATACTAAAATTTAGCTAAATTGCACACTCCTAATGTTCCTTTTAAGGCCAAACAAATTGCTACTCAAAACTGTCCGGTTTCAGAGAACCTTTCATTTCATCACTTTCATTGTTCAAGCATTTCCCAACTAACTTCATCCCCTAAAATAACTTGCTAACCACCAAGTACACATTTTAACATGCATTTCAAGTCTCATAATACTCTTTAAGCTACACTATAACCCACACCAAACAGCCCCGTAACAACGCATAGAACATTACATTAGTGTACATTTTATGCCTCATAAAGTCCATTCCTAACAAGAGTTTGTTCATCATCCAACAAATCTCCAAAACAGCCCGGTTTTGTGAAGACTAAGTCTCATACTATGTCCAAGTTAAGCACACAACATATTCATAGAGAAAATCACTCAACACACCAGTACTTTCCCTTATAAAACAATCAATTTCTCATGCTTTACACTTAGTACTTCAACTAAGATTCATGACTTAAAAATGACTAGACATTCAAGCATACACTTTCACAAATAAGTCAAGAATGCCTAGAGTATACTTGCCTCTTTGAGCTTAGAAACTTTCCTTAGCTTGAGCCTTAGTTGAAATGGATTGAAATGAAGGTGAACATCAGCTACTATTGAAATGAAGAAAAGGACTAGATCAAGGCTAGGTTTCCTTACCAAAAATAGAACTTAAGTGGAGTGGAAAGAGATCCCACCACCAAGGTGCTAGCTTATCTTAATAGCTTGAGTGATCTTCCCCTAGTGACCATTAAGGGTCACGGTTTTTGTAAGGGAAAAAAGGCAAAATGTGAGATTTACAATTTAAAAAGTGGAATTCACTTTGGAAGCTAGAATGCAACTTACTTGAAGATGGTCTTGAGTCTTCTAAACCCAAGCTAGCCATATGAAATGAGATGATTGAAGATTAGCCTAAGTGTGCAAGAGGCCTTTAGTGATTGTCTTGAGATGAACCCTTGAGAGTATTGTGAGTTAAGGATGAAAGGAAGCTTCTAGGACAAACTTGAAGAAGGTTTCATGGGGTAAAAGGAGAAGGTACCCGGAGGTTTTACATAGAGGATGGGAAGGAGACTCTTCATGTGAATGGGGCACAATTATGAAGGGTCTTTAGTGTCTTGAACCATTTACTACTTGGTTACTTTTGAGGGTAGGTTAAAGAAAAGTAACTAGAGTAGTTGATAAAGGGGTCTCATGGCTAACCATGGTATACCCGGCGGTAGGGGGTTAGGCTTATTTATTCCTTAGTTGCTTTTGAGGTTAGTTAAAGAAAAAGTTGATGAGGTAAAAGTGGTTAGTTGGGATATTAAGATGAAAGTGATCTCATGGATCCCCCCATGGTTGCATCCGGCGGTCTTAGGGGAAAAAGGGAGGGAATCTTCAAATCTTGGAACAAAATCATGAGGTTCTTAACTACATGTGTAAGCGTTTTCTTTTATAATTATTTTAAAGTGGTTAGTTGGCTTTAAGAAGTTAGATTTTTCTAGAGTCTCCAAGACTCCATGTGGCTGGATTTCTCTAAAATTTTGGCAGGGTAGATTTGTCATTTCTCTTGCTTCATAAGACATACTTGTATTATTATACTATTTCTTATAATATTTACTTTAAGAAAATTTAATTAAAGTAGAAGTAATAAAACTTAATAAAATGCACTTGGAAGAACTAATATTTTCTTAAACCACTTCATACAAGTCGGAGATACGGAGTCATTTCTGTTGGGTACAACAACTACCATCTTGAGAATTCTCTTTAATGCCCTTGGTAGATTGCCTTGTAGATATGACACCACTTGATCACTTGGCACATTTTGATTGGATGGATGACTTTGCTTTGCTTACTTGTCACTTGATGATTGGTGCAATCTTGTCTTCATTTAGTGTGCTGTAAAATCTGAGAATAAAATGCAAAACATGTACCAAAAAGAGTGTAAAATGTTGCCAAATAATCATCAATTAATCCCTTCAATTATGGGAAGCAAATTGACCACCAAATATAGTCAAAAAATCGCCCACCTCTTAGTAGCACACGCTGAATTTTGAGCATGTGTTACATTTTCAAAATGTTTGAATTGTTACCTTGTGTAGCTCCTTCTTTTGTGTCACTAACCTCGTGTTGCATATTATCCACCAATTGAGATGCCAAATAAGCTCCAATAGGCTCCATCTAGCATGTAGTAGGCGTGTATGAAGTCTCCAACATGTGCTAAATTTGATTTTGGTAACTTTGTAAAATAATGCACAATAATTACACATATAAGGTAAATTGTAATCAGCCCTCATTTGAATATTCTAGTACACTTTAACATGTCTTCAAATTGTAAAAAGTGTCTAGATGCATGTTACATGTCATGCCAAAAACGTTCCATGTGTTATGTTTGTAGAAAAACGAATATTCGACTTTCGTCGATTTACGAGATTTTTCCTCTATTAAATTCAAACTTTTCGCACATGTCATATATATTATGTCATGCATAATAAGCATAAAATAAATTAGATATTCAGCTCCAATGGCTAACTTAGAGGCGCCCCCATGTGCTAAAAAATTGAATTTGAAATCTCAACAATTTGGCCTAAATTGTGGGTGATTTGTGTGTGCCTACATGGAATGATTTAGTGTCTGAATTTAACATGTGAGCCACAAAATGTTTAGCTATTTTTGAAGTATATGGGCTGGCCATCTTTATATGGCAAGTACATGACACGTTGAGGAAGTTTCGGTAGTCACCCGATACGACAATATTCGGTTTATAACCTTGTAACGTATCGTCATAATTTTGTCATCACTATGACTTATATCATATGATATAAGATCTGAATATACTCATAAATATGACGTAAGTATAGTGGTGTGATGTTGACATATGTTTGCAATATATGCAACGTGTCTGTAGTATGTCAGAATATATGTGTATTGTGCCCTCTTATAAAAAATCTGAATATATAAATTTTTTTAGTGAAAGACGGGTCGTACCGTCTGGCGATTTTATTAATAATATGCCCTCACTTGTGGCGGAGGAATACCGTTGTTACATATGGTGTAGGATAAAAATCTGAATATATATATATATATATATATGTATGTATGTATATTTTGATGAAGGACGGGCGGTACCGTCCGGTGTTTTATTAATATAAGTAGCCCTCACTTATGGCGGAGGAATACCGTGGTTACATAAAACCCTATAATCGACGGGAGACTCTCCAAAAGTGGAAATGGTAAGTAATTACATGAGTCTGAAAAATAAATGTACAAGAGATAGTAAAAGATACTATTTGCTATATGTGTGTCGTATGTAGAGAGATCTTTATATTATCTTGAGCCCAGCCAAGTCGGATAGCAAATGAAAGAGATGCTCCGTGCCGCAAAAGGAATGAGTAAAAGGTTGAACACGATAAATTGATAATAGAAATGAATGAAGTATACGCAGAAAAACCACAACGTACCCGCGTCACCTTGGTCAGTGAGACCAAGGCAACCGTCCAATATAGTCCGCCAACCCAAATGGGAGACATCCAAAGCATGCACAACCATGTGAGTATAGGATCAAAATAAACAAGCAGGTTAGAGTTTGAAAATAATAGCATATGACGAGGAATGCAAATGTGAAGAAAGATATGCGTACCCATGTTGCCCGTAGTCAAGAAGGCTACGGGCAACTGTAGATTTTTAAGGCCAACCCATATGGGAGACAATAAGTGGCATCAACAATCACGACGGCCGTGGTCCATGAGGTATAACTGGATCATGTTGTCGGAATGTTGGGAGCGTAATATCCGCACAAACGACACCCGAAATATGTGGCGGCAATGAAGATATCGAGTCATAGGTCGTGAAGCGCTAGCTGAGCCAAGAGACGAGCATGCATGTTTGTTTCTCTTGGTGTATGAACAATGCTAAGGGACAGTGAAAGTAGCAAAGCACGTAATCATGCTAGATCTGGAGCCAATGAAAGATGCGATTGTGTGGTTAAACGAAGTAGCTCAACGCAATCAACCTCCACTATGAAATCACCGTAGCGGGGAAGATAATATAAAATCGCTAGAATAGCAGCTTGAGCTTCAACCCTCAGGGGCATATCCAATAGCAGCGGATAGGATATTCCATGTATGAAAGCTCCCGTAGAATCCTGGAGTAGAGAAACACCGCTAGCATGTGTCCTACCTACTGCCGCATCTGTATTTAGTTTTAATCACCCAGTTGGCGGGTTATCCAACGAAGGAGACGAGGGCAAAAATGACGTAACGAAGGTGAAAGTCCGGCAATAACCAACTGCTGTACCGTGGAGGCAATACGTGTTCCAGACATACTAGATGCCCAAGTGTATAAATCTTGGCGAATGAGACAGATAAGCAAATGAGGTGACCAATCTTGATCATCAAAAATAACAGAGGCATACTGTTTCCATATATTCGAAAGCATAATCCTAGGGAATATGATCTGCATGGCACCCAAAAATGTTGTCGACGCCAAGCACCATATGGAAAGGAGGTAAGAACTCCAGGAACCTGAAGCGAAGGAGTGTATATGCAATAGAGAGCCGAAATAGGTCCATATAATCCGAATCTCAGGGCAAGTAAAAAATAAATGTAAATTAGGCGCTGGTGTAGCATGGCAAAACGGACAAATAGAAGGCATAATGGTCATAAATCTCTTCAGATTATCAGGCAGAGGGAGTGCTCTGTTATAGTATTTCCATAAGAATAGTTGAACAGCAGGACATTGTGTGCGATACCAGATGTAACCACAGGAAAGAAGCATCGAACTTGTCGGTCTCAACAAATCATAAACCGCTCGTAGTGTAAATACCCTGGATGGTGTAGGCCATATCGGTATAGAAGAAGCAATGGTAAGATCTGAGCATAAAGAATGTACAGCACATATACGCTTCCATCCAGGAAAATCATACAATCTTGGCCTGAAATTATCCCAATGCCTGTAACACGCTCGCATGTAGTGACCCCATAACGAGTCACTGCTATGATAGAGACGCCAGATCTTACAGGAATAAGTAGTTTGAATAGAAGATAAGTTTCGAATGCCTAGTCCCCCTTCTTGGGTAGGTAAGTAGACCTTTTTCCAAGATATCCAATGATGTTTGTTGGGTCCCAAAAGAATCTGGAAAAATGAGACTCAAGAGCACGAATAACACCGTTCAGAAGTCATGTGCCAGCCATAAGATGCAGTGGTAAGGAAGATAACACAGCTTTAATCAAAACCACTCTGCCTGCAGCACTTAAAAGTCGTTGTTGCCAACTCTGTAATCTCTTGTCCACATACACGAGTAGATCAACACAGTGTGAAGTGCGCGTGATGCCTTTATGCAATGAAGAGCCTAGGTATTTAATTGGCAAAGAGGACTGGCGCATACCTAAGATCCCTAGCAGGACATTTCGCCGATGTGGAGAAATAGAGGAAGAAAAAACCATTGTGCTCTTATGGTAATTAATGCATTGTCCTGATGTTTGTTCATACTGAGTTAAGAAATGCTTGACATGCTGCAAATTGCGCTGATTGGCCGCCACAAAAAGAAATAGATCGTCAGCATACGCCAAGTGGGAGATGGTGAGTGGGAGGCGGCCCCGAGGGAATGGTCGAATGTATTTGCACAATACGAAAGATTGTAGAACCCGCATAAAAACTTCAGCAACAATTATAAAGAGTAATGGAGTTAAGGGGTCGCCTTGCTTCACCCTCCTTGTCGGCTGAAAAAACCACTGGAGACTCCATTTATAAGTATGGAGAAATATGTACTAATGATATGGTTATGTACCAACTTAATGAAGAGATCTGAGAAGCCAAAGCGAGCCAGAACGTTATGTAAGAAGCTCCAGTTGATCCTATCAAAACCAGGTCAAGCTTAATCAAACAGTTGGAGGAGCGCTGGGTATGATGGAGCCAATGAAGCATTTCATTGGCAAGAAGGACATGTTCGGTGATGCCCTCCCTTTTTGAAAACCTACTTGTTCAGGCGAGATTATAAGAAGAAGAAACACGCTCAAGCGGGAGGCTAGAATGCGAGGTTTGAATTTTGCTTATAAAAGTACATAAGGCAATCGGGTGATAATCTGCAAAACTCGTTGGTGCTGTACCCTTTGGAAGTAGAACAATCAAAGTATGCGCTGATGCTTTTGGAAGTGGAAATCCTAGAAAAAATTCTTGTATTGCCTTTTATACATCAGTATGAATAATATCCTAGCATGCACGATAAAACCATCCATTATACCCATAAGGACCTGCTGCACTTTGTGGATCAAGAGCCCAAACTGCTTGTTTAACCTCCTCCTCAGTGGGCATAGCCGTGAGAGAGGCATTATGCGCATCCGACAATATATGAGGAATGTTATCCTGCAGCGAAGAATGTGATTGTGTAGGTTGCCCTATAAACATATTCGAATAGAACTCCACTACAGCCTACTGAATCGATTGTGGAGTGTTGCAAAGTGTGCCATCTGACCGGTGCACTTGATGTATATATTGATAGCGGTGTCTGTCCCGAACAATGGCCTGATAATATGCTGTATTAGCGTCGCCCTCCTTCAACCATTTTACACGAGCTTTCTGCTGCCAAAAAGCGGATTCCTGTGAACAAGCGAGCCTAAAGTCCGCTTGTGCTTCATGATATGCTTGGCGGTTTATCTCAGTAGGAGAATTATCATACTCCATTTCAGTCTGTTGTACTACTGTCTCTGCATAAGCCACTTGTTGAAATATATTACCAAAAACATCTTTATTCCATATGGATAGATCGCGCTTGAGTAAGCATAGCTTGTGACAAAAGCCACCCATACCGCCAGTGGTGGGGTATGAGGGCCATTTGTGACGAATAAAAGTAAGGAATTGAGGGTGCAATGTCCAAACCGAGAGAAAATGAAACTGTCGTGGAGGGTTAGATGTATCAGAACAGAAAGAGAACAATAGAGGGCAGTGATCCGAGATAACTCTGCTCAAGTGGCTGAGCTTAACCTGAGGAAATACATCATAAAAGAAAGCATTACAGAAGACCCAATCGAGATGACGTCGAACTTGTCCCAGTCCAAGGCCTCCCAGCCATGTGTACCGTGTGCCCAAATGAGGAATAAGATGCCAAGACAAGGAATCGATAGTGGCTATAAAGTCATCCAATGATGATAGAGATGGTCTACCGTGATCGTTATGATCATCCAGAGATAAGAATGTATTAAAAGTCTCCGCATATTAGCCATTGCTGCCGCATATCAGTTCCAAATGAAAGCAGCTCAGCCTATAATGCGCGCCGATCAGTTATTGTGTGACGATCATAAACACAAGAGTGCCAGAGGTGAACATTGGTCAGAACATGAAGGAGATTGAAATGAGAAACTTGGTCCGTTAAACGAACATCCTAAAGAGATAACACATCATTATGCCAGAAACACCAAACACGATCAGCACATACCGATAGTGATGAAGTAAACCCAAGTTGTAGTTGCGCATGTTGCAGCCGAGATGAAGGCTGTTGAGGCTCAATAACAACAAGAAAAACTACTGAGTACTGCTGCAATAATAAACGTAAACGCGAGAGAGAGGTACGTAAACCTCAAATGTTCCAAGTGAGAAAATGCATTAAGAAACAGATGCATTGGAGCTTGAGGCCCGCACAGAGCTGCGGGTTACTACTTGGCGCGGAGGTCGGCTAACTAGTGCTGCTGGTCGGCGGCGACGTCGCTTAATATACATTACAAAGCCATGATCATCAGAAAGTGTAGGAGGTTATAGCATTTGCTGAAATAATTCTGCATTTGATGGAGGTGGGCCTAAATGAGCCAAACGGCGAGCAATAGAGTCAGATGATGTTTGATAAGAAGCGCGCAAGTCTGAGATGTTGAAGGAGGCAGAAGGCGGGTTGTTTGGCAGGTTAACCTCCGTATCTGAATGTCCTTGAACAAGATCCTCCGTGCTTGAGGAGGATTGCTGCAGGTCCTCTTTTGATCTGCCCAAGATGCATATATCCTGTGAGAAAGTTGGCGGGGGGGTGCCTGCCGATGGTGAGACAGGTTGTTGAGCCAAAGAATCTGTAGGAACTTTTGTCGGCCCCATGTTGGGGGACAGAAGGCTGCACATGAATAGCATCGACAGGATACGTTGTCGACGGGGGAACAACAGGAGTGGTCTTCTCCTTCCAAATCTTGGCGGCAGGCTGAGGTGGCTGAACGGCCTCCTTTAGACAGTTGCCGGTTTTATGGCCTAAAATCAACATGTAGAACAAAACAACATGAAATCTTCATATATCACCTGATACGATCTTGGATCGTATGGAATTGACGATCACTTCTTTCAACTCTAAAAGAAACCTTTGATCAACCCTTGCGTGGGACAACGGTGCAAACACCACCTTCTTGGACAAAAGAAGTCAATAACGTCTACGTCGAGCAATTCAAATCTCTCAATCCTACACATCGTTCCGTATCCTTGGATTGTGATTCACCAATTAGGTTTGTTCAAACCTTGATTGGATCTAGCCTTGATTTTTAATTTGTGAAAACCAAAGGAAAAACACAAGAATGAAGGAAGCACAAAGCTGCCGAAATCCTGGTCTCAATTCTGAAATTGAAAATTCTGAAAACTATTTTGTTGCAGCCGTTTTCTACCTATTATAAGTCTATATTTTGCTATTCCTAAAAGATAAATAATCAATCAAAGTCCTCATATCACTACCTATCAATCGAAATCATATTTACATAAAAGATAAGTCAAAGCTAATCAAGGAAGATTATATAATTCAAATCCCTAAAATCTCGCCCTAGAATTACACCCTGTCGGTTATTGGCTTCTACCCGCTTCTAGACGCGGAATTAGGGTTTGCACTCTTCAGCAAAATTGTATATTATGAAATTCTCTTAAATTTGGATTTTTGAATCACCTCATTCGGACTCTTCTTGACAGAGATAAGGGCTCCCAAAGACTAGGTATTCATCCAGTGAACTTCAATACTTTCCATCCTTGACTCCCAACTTCCACCTGATTTCGGTCCATCTTGTAGCCCGAATTAGAAAAAGTGTAAAACATGACAATCGTCTCAAAATGAGTTTTCTAACGCCTACAAGTGGTTTGAACTCATTTGAACATGTGTTCCGACCTGTGCATCAAAAATACCGAACTGTGTCCGGCTGCCTTCCTGAAAAATAGGGATTCTCCAAGCCACTTTCCTTATTTAGCCTTGTCACCTTGAAAAACACTCAAAAACGGTAATTAGCACTATAAACACATATTACAAGACTCTATAAAATATCCTAGACCTAAAACAAAGATAACGTAAACAACTAGACTCGATATTACAACGACAATGCATGAAATGACCATCCTGCCCTCCCACCAACCCTTACATCATGTGATATGCAATAAACTCAAGGAAAATCAACTCATGGCCTCAATAAACATAGAAAAATCATGCATCTACATTCCTTGGCTCATCTTGCACATGTTTGAACTAGAATCTCTTTAGTTTACATCTTCTATTTGTGCAGAAGATTCTTGTTTGTGGAGTTAGTATGTTCAAGGCCCTTGTTTGTGAAGTTTGTATGTTAAGGGCTCCTTGAATCGCATCATTCCCTCCCTCCTCAAAAAGATTCGACATTGAATCTAAAAACACAAATGGATAAGAGGGATACTCCACAAATGACTCATAAACTATGTAAGATACAAATTCAAGCAAACCAAGTGCAATGATCATGCATAATTTAAGTCTAACATGCTTGGGATGACTATGTACTCCAATGATGACACATCTAGACAGCAATAAACACCTCTTCCTAACATGTTTAAGGTGCACAAAGACATACACCTCAAACTCTAACTCAATAAATGCATATGTAGAATCATGAACAAGTAAAAGATGATGGCAAAGAGATAAATAAGGAGTAGAGTCATACCTCTATTGTATCTTCACTTTCACATACTTAGGATGTATTCCCAAAGAACTAGTGAGACACTTATGAAGCTTCCAAAAGAAAGACTTATCACACACTAGAACACGACTCCACGTCAATGCAAACCTCTTCTTGATGTGTTTAGGGTGTATAGTCATTCTTCTCTTAATCAAACATGAATGTGTAGGATGCAACCAAAATCCATCATGCAAGGAACATTCAAACTCAATCAACACATAGACCAACAATTTATCATGGTAAACAAAGTCACATGTCACCAAGATTTGGAAAGGAAAACAAGACAATGTGATATGGCATCTCTCTTGGGAAAACAGGGCATGAATCATTCTATGAACAAGCATACTATGGGAATGGATCATGCTAAAGACCGTGCGCATGTGATTCATATAAAAAGGATCATGAAAACAATGTAGACTAGGGAGTTCAACACACGCTTTAAAAGACTCAACAACAAATGATCCGATACTATTAACTATCAATCCAGCTTCATCCAACTTAATATCATTCGACTCATCATTCACTTCATCATCTAATTCACGTGACACAAGTTCAAGTTCAGGTTCCAATTCAAGATCATATAATGCATCTGGTTCACACAAATCAGCACAAATAGGCGATGGTATATTAACATGTAAATCATCCTCATTTTCACTCGTTTTCTCATGCAATTTAGCCAAGATTTCATCATGAAATTCAGCTGTATTATCATGCAATCCATGCTCATTAGATGCATCAACTTTGACCTCATTCAACTCTTGTGGAAACAAATCAACTTTCGGCTTTGTTTTAGCATCGACATAAGGTACAATTTAAGTTTTTTGTTCCTTTTTAGGAACAATTTCAGCTTTTCCATGCTTATGCATTTTAGTAAAAAAAATCATCCATGCCTTTCTTAAATTTTATCCTATTCTCAATGTTGGTTGCATGCTCATACATAGCTTCAAGTGATTCATATCTACAATGCATCATTTCATGTGCAATCTCTTTATTTAACCCAGCAATGAATCTAATCATGGTTAATTCCTCAACCTCTTCAATGTAAGCATAATACAAGTCATCTAGCAATTTATTTAATATGCTTTAATATCTTTATCATGTTGTGGATAATTTTGAAACTTAGGCACTTTGCAACGCCAATTTCTTACCCAAATACCATTTGATTTTCCAAAGGTAATCATGCATTTTCAACCTCTTTGTAGTCATGCTCATAACACATGGCTCCCCAAATGGTGACAACCAACTCTTCAATTTGTGAACTTTGTTGATTCAAGGTTCTCCAATCCAATTCTTCCACCTTGTTGGAGATTTCTTGCAATTTCTCCAACACCTTTTTGAGTGACAGTTCAGTCCTTCTCTCCTCATCTACGGCATTGGTCGACGACATGTTTTCACCTGAAATGAAATAAAGAAGACAAGAAAAGAAAAACTAACACAAAGACAAAAGAGATTTCGTTACGTTAGTTAAAATCAAAATAAATGTGCATGTTCCTTTCTCTCTCTTGTATATTCACTCACAGTTTGTGTTTTCCTCAGCCAATCTTGAGCTAGATACAACCATAGCAAGCTTCTCAAGTGGCTAACACAATCCAATGATCAAGTGTACCTTTTCCCTCAAATGTATCAACCAATTTTTAGCAACCAATGAGCAAAAGTATCAAGCCAAGTAACAAGACAATTTAACACACTTAACGTTCTAAGAATCAAGGAAAAGGAGACCAAAAATTATGTCAAGTCTGAGCCAAAGAAAACTAAGTGTTGTCCTGGGCAATCTTTAGTTTACCTTAGCCTTATGCAAATTAATTACAAAATCGTTGATTTAAGTGCAACAATCGAGTATCCAAGTGTAAGGCAATGAAAAGGTGATGTATTTTGTGGCTTCAAAGGGCACGAACTTGTTGAGTTTTTATGGAACTTGATTTGCAAATAGTTTGACAACAATCGTGGTACTCATCTTCAAATGATTTTCACCAAACTTGTATACTTGCACTGCTCCCTTTTTTTGTGCACTGTTTTTCCTTTTTTTTTTTTCTTTTGTGCACTGCCTTTTTTTACCGAATCACTGTACTTCCTAAATAACTAAACTAAAGAGTGTCATTAAGAAATAAAATCGCTATGAGAGCAGGGTGAAAAGACAAGAAATACTAACTGTGAGAAGACAGCCTCCATGTAAATGTTTGTGTAGGAAGAAGCGAAAGAGAAATCATATGTGGCTTTAGTCATATCATTTTTTTGTATCTTTTGGTTCAGGTTCGAATCTGAGAATCCGACGATATTTCCTGGCAAAAACAAAACAGCACCGCGGCGGTCTTGGGTGGATTTCGGCCAAATAGTTTTTTTGTTCTAAGATCAGGCCTTTTTGTGGCTACGTTTGGTTTGAAGATGATGCCTTGGATACAAGAAAATTGCAAGAAAAACCAAGCAACAACGCAATCAAGTCACACAAATCTAAAATCAACATAAAGCTTCTTAGCAACAAGATTTATGAGTGACACTAGGCAGCTATTTAGAAATGAACTTGAGGTATATAATATAGATGAATATAAACCCTACCCAATGAGCCTATTGTTAAGTGTGTGCATAGAATTGATCTTAAACGGTTAAGAGAGAAAGCATGTGTGCACGGTCTGCTGGTTTGCACAACCTGCCGAGACAAGGAAGCTATCCTTCCTTTTCTTGTTTGTTTTGGGATCTCAGCATGCTGCTTATTCCAGAAAGGACGCAGCTTTTTTTATTATAAAAGAACGGATATATTGTGAATCAAGTAAGAGGGATAAGTTCAAATATTGTATGCATTCATGGAGAATACAGGGGGTAACAGTAGGGTGACGAAAAAAATCCAAAAGACGTGATTTTGTTTTTCTTTTTGCATTCGGATGTGAGGAACAGGAAAAAAAACTCAGCCTTCTTTTGTTTTTTTCCTACAAGATGGATGTTACGTGAATCAAGTAAGAAGAATGAATGAGATTTCCAGGGAGTTTAGGTAACGTGTGCATGTATGTGGAAGAAAGGCAACAGCGGGCTTGAAAAATAAATCCAAAGATGTAATTTAATTTTTTTTTTGAAACAAACTGAGACTTTTCTGTGAGGATATGTTTTTGGACAAAGTGACACTGCAATTGAGGGAAAAGAAGAATAATGGTGGGAACAAATGTTTGGGGTAGGAGGATGAAAGCAATAAGGAATAGTGAATAGGGATGAGTGATGGGCGTTTGAGGATGATGAAGAAAGCAATAAGGAAATAAGAGAATAAAGGATACGCGAGTTGTAAAGAAGAAACCTTTGCTCTGATACCACTTTGATACGATCTTGGATCGTATGGAATTGACGATCGCTTCTTTCAACTCCAAAAGACACCTTTGATCAACCCTTGCGTGGGACAATGGCGCAAACACCACCTTCTTGGACAAGAGAAGTCAACAACGTCTACGTCAAGCAATTTAAATCTCCCAATCCAACACGTCGTTCCGTATCCTTGGATTGTGATTCACGAACTAGGTTTGCTCAAACCTTGATTGGATCTAGCCTTGATTTTTAATTTTTGAAAACCAAAGTAAAAACACAAGAATGAAGGAAGCACAAAGCTGTCGAAATCCTGGTCTCAATTCTAAAATTGAAAATTCTGAAAACTCTATTTTGTTGCAGCCGTTTCCTACCTATTATAAGTCTATATTTTGCTATTCCTAAAAGATAAATAATCAATCACAGTCCTCAGATCACTACCTATCAATCTAAATCATATTTACATAAAAAATAAGTCAAAGCTAATCAAGGAAGATTACATAATTCAAATCCCTAAAATATCGCCCTGGAATTACACCCTGTCGGTTATTGGCTTCTACCCGCTTGTAGACGCCGAATTAGGGTTTTCATTCTTCAAAAAAGTTGTAGCTCATGAAATTCTCTTGAATTTGGGCTTTTGAATCACCTCATGCGGACTCTTCTTGACAGAGATACAGGCTCCCAAAGACTAGGTATTCATCCAGTGAACTTCAGTACTTTCTATTCTGGACTCCCAACTTCCACCTAATTGTGGTCCACCTTGTAGCCCGAATTAGAAAAAGTGTAAAACATGACAATCGTCCCAAATTGAGTTTTCTAACGCCTCCAAGTAATTTGAGCTCATTTGAACATGTGTTCCGACCTGTGCATCAAAAATACCAAACTATGTCCGGCTGCCTTCTTGAAAAATAGGGATTCTCCTAGCCACTTTTCTTATTTAGCCTTGTCACCCTAGAAAACACTCAAAAATGGTAATTAGCATTATAAACACATATTAAAAGACTCTATAAAATATCCTAGACCTAAAACAAAGACAACGCAAACAACTAGACTCGATATTACAACGACAACGCATGAAATGACCATCCTCCCCTCCCACCAACCCTTACATCATATGATATGCAATAAACTCAAGGACAATCAAATCATGGCCTCAATAAACATAGAAAAATCATGCATCTACATTCCTTGGCTCATCTTGCACATGTTTGAATAAGAAGCTCTTTAGTTTACATCTTCTATTTGTGCAAAAGCTTCTTGCTTGTTGAGTTAGTATGTTCAAGGCCCTTGTTTGTGAAGTTTGTATGTTTAGGGCTCCTTGAATTGCATCATCACCTGCTGGAAGAACTCATGTGTGCTGCTCTGAATGTGCAATTTAGTAGACAGTTCTTTAGAGACGTCTAACTCAAGGCATACACGAGCAACTAAAGGGCGCAGCATTTTTTGTGTTGCAGTGTCTAATCGAATGGGTGTGCCAAGCATAGATGAGATCGCAAACAAAGATGCCTGATGATGCAAATAAACCGAAAGTGTAGGCAAAGAAATCCAGACAGGAACAATGGGAGCATCATACCGTGGATCAAAATCATACATGTACTTCGTAACACGCATCGGATAGCCTAGAATAGTCCAACATCGGAGGCAAAAACAGTGGCTGTTGTCCCGCTCATTATCAAATCGTATGAGGATGTGTGTCTTATCCAGTAGGCCGAGAGAGAACGATCCAGAGAAGCCAATTCTGTCAAAATCCTTCTTCAACGCAGCCATTGATGGTCAGTGTTGTACCCCGCCGAAAAGTCATATAGTACTTGAAGACTCATATAAGTGAAATAATAAAGTGGTATCCTTCAAGCGTCTTTCACTAAGTTTCCTTAGTGATTCTTTCATTTTAGTATGATAAGCAAATGATATAATCAATTCAAGCGTGAGTTAGGGACTATATGAGGTGGCCAATTCATTCCTAAAGGCTTAAGAAAATTTCGGCCACAAGGTTTAAAAAGGGCCTTAAAGGGGTTCTTCCCAAATTATAGGAGAGTTTAATCTTAAGGGCCTCCCTAAAGTAAGCCCAAATAAAAATTAAGGAATGTAAGTAGTGGGCAATTTTTTCCCCAATTCTTGGAGAATTTCGGCCTTAGCCCAAGGGAAATTGAGAATTTCCTAATTTTATTTTAAAATAAGAAAAGGGGAATAATTAAAAAGGGGGCAAATACCCACATGGCTTCTTATTAAACTCATTTTGAGAGAAATTAAGCATGGTAAAGTTCCCCCCAAGAAGTCAAAACCGGCCCCCCATGGTTGACCAAAAAAAATTACCATAGTTACTTAATATTTACTACAAGGTTAAGAAAATAACTCTAGTTGGATAAAGTAACCTAGGTTAGCCATAAAGTAACTATAGTTGGCATAACGTAACTATAGTTAACATAAACTAACTATAGTTGACATAAAGTAACTATGGTTTACATAAAGTAACTATGGTTGAACTAAAGTAACCATGGTTGGGTAAAAGTAACCTAGGCTAATTAATTCTAGTTAGCCTAAACAAAGACAAGGTAAATTCCTTCCCCTTCTCTCTCATAACTCACGGTTACCTCCTTAAACCGAGGGGAAGAAAATTTTCTACAAGCAATCTTAGAACACACCACTCTCAAGAAGTCACAATGGAGCAAGGAGACTTCCGTATTTTCCCCCATTGTAAAACACGGCTGGTTGAGCCAATAAAACCAAGATCTTCAAGCCTCAAGAATTCATCTAGATGATCATTAGGAGAAGATTGGTCAAGCCACTAGGAGGAGCTAACATCTTGGTGGTTGAAATCCATTTCAAGCCCCATTCAAGATTCATCTTGGTAAGGAAATCATATTCCCAATGAAGATGTTTCTTTATTAAGATATTAACTAATGTCATTCTTGTTCCTCATCTCAAAACCGTGGGCTACATGCAAAGTGGAGGAAGACTTCACCCCATTTCAACCAAGGCTCATGATAAGGAAGAGTTCTAAGGTTCAAAGAGGCAAGTATACTCTAGCCAATCTTGCCTTATTTGTGAAGTGCATGCTTGAATGACTAGCCATTTTTAAGTTATGAATCTTAGTTGGAGATTCTAAGAACAAGACATGAACTTAGTTGATGTAAAGAAAAGTGTTGGTATGAAAAGTGACATGTTCTAAGCGTAAATGGCAAGACTGTTGGTATGAGTCATGTGTAGCCTAAAATGGGTTATGAGACTTGAAATAACTATGTTTAAATGTGTATTTGATCTATAGTAAGTCATCTTAATAAATGAAGTTGGTTGAAGGATGCTTGAACAATAAAAAGGTGAAGAAGTGTTGAAACTACTGGAGCTGGCAGATTTGTGTTGCTGATTATGTGATTTGAGAATAAACCTTAGAAGTGTTCTATTAAGCTAAATTTTGACATGACACTAACTCTGTGTGTGTAGTACAAGTGAGAGCTGGAATTGCAGTAAAAAGAGTTATGGTTTATTTTTAATAAATCTTTTGGTAAAACTGCTCAAGAAGAAATTACTGGAACTGGGCAGAACAGTGTGACGTTTTACATGACCTGAAAATGAATCTTAGGAGTATTCAAATTGGCTAATTTTTGTTTTATGTTAGGCTCATATGTATATGAAATGTGTGAGTTGGAATTTCAATAAAAGGTGTTGTGGTTTGTCCTTAATGAAGTTTTTAGTAAGAAGTGATCAAACAGCAGTACTGGAACTGGACAGATTTATGTGTTATGTTGAACGACCTGAACATGAATTTTAGGAGTGTTCAAATTGGCTAATTTTTTGGTATGGTGATAGCCTTATGTGTATATGAAATGTGAGAGGTGGAATTTTGATAAAAGGGAGTTGTGAATTATTATTAATGAAATTTTTGATGAAACTGCTCAAACAGAGTTGCTGGAACAGGACAGTTTTGAGCAGTAGGTTGTGTGGCTCAAAAATGAACCTTAGGAAAATGCAAATGATCTGATTTTTGGTATGATGATATTTTGATGTGTTTATGACATCTTTGAGTTAGAATTTTGGAAAAAGGAGTTGTGGTTTGGTCACAATTTATTTCGTGATACAACTGGTCAATCCAGTCTTTGCATGTACCCAATTTGGGAAAGTAATTAGATGACCCCTTAAACTTATTGAATTGCCTTGGAAATTTTAGGGTAATTACTTAGGTCATAGATGTGCATGTTCATGTAAAGAAACCAGCCTAAAACCACCATTTTGATGGTTAACAACTGAGTTGAAGTTAGTGTGCCAAACTGAAAAACAGGACATTTTATTGTCATAAGTTGTAAGGCTTTGATCTTGCTCATTTAAGCTTAAATGTGATGTTTAGCCTTATGAATATTGTTCCTTGGTGTGTTAGATATGTTTTCTAGGTGATGGATCAAAATGAATAAGGTTTTATGACCCACGAAACTGAGGTAAGGCGGTACTGCCCTGCTGATTTCAGCAGTACCTTTGATGATAGTATGATGTTTTGAGGTAGTTAGACATTTCGGAATGTTACAAAATTTTAATAGCATGTGTCTAAGCCTTCTTTATGCATATGTATGGCATGGGTTTATGAATATGAGCACGAATTGATGAGCACGAGGCTGTATGAACAGAATGTGAGTTTAAAAGACAAGTCCGTGCATGTATGTTATGATGTATTTGTTCACGAGTCGCATAGTGCATGTCATACATTTGCATCATCTTCACGTTTATGATTTACAGCATGTCTTTTATGAGAAAGAAAGATGAAAAGCGTTTTCAAAAGATGATTTTTGAAAAGAATGATTTCCCACCGGTACCGTGTGTGAGTATGAACTTGGCCAGTAAGAACCCGCAAGATCCGGGAGAATGGATCTGAACACCAGTAGATGACGTTACCGTTCCGAATCCGGGAATAATAGATTCGAAGGGGAGACGTTACCGCCTCAGATCCGGGAAGATAGATCTGATCACCAGTAGATGACGTTACCGTTCCGAATCCGAGAATAATAGATTCGAAGGGGAGACGTTACCGCCTCAGATCTGGGAAGATAGATCTGAACACCAGTAGATGACGTTACCGTTCTGAATCCGGGAATAATAGATTCGAAGGGGAGACGTTACCGCCTCAGATTCGGGAAGATAGATCTGAACACTCTATTGTTTTATGACGATGATGATTTGAAAGAAGAGCATGAAAAGATCATATTCTCATTTTTATCATGATGCATCACACGTACATATGCATGCATGTTACATTCATTAAGTCATTGTGTAGTGACACATGATACTTAGACTAAGTTGTGATGACCTCGTAGACCCTAAATATGACTTCCCTAAGTGATGACTCTTGAATTGATGCGAGGTACAGTCTTTTATAGTTATGCTCTTTAAGTAACAATCTTGCTTAAGTTATGATCTTGATGCATTAAGTGTTGATCACAACGGCATGGGATGGAGGGTGTTATGCGCTACTCTTGCACATTCATACACATTGCATATGATCATGAGCATGATGTTGAGTCTATTTGCACTAGGCTGTGTTATTAATTGCTTCGTGACCAAGTTATGATTTTATTGCCTTAACGGCTATTGATTGAAGGGATGAGATGCTAGCCAAATGCTAGAGGTAATGTTACATAGGTTATGATTCTCTAATCTCTCGTTACCTAAGTTACGATTTCACTACTGTTGATACGTAAGCTATGATCTTATTCAAGACATTTAGGTCAAGTTGTTATGAATTGGTAGCTCCTAGGTTATGATCTTTATTGAGTGGTGACCTTTTTGTACGTCATGATCTTTATTGAATGACGATCCTTTCATAAGCCATGATCACTGTTAAGTTTCAATCTCTGTTAAGCTATGACCTTGGATATACCTTGTGTTGACTTCTCACGAGTATTTAATGGAAGGTCAGGTATGTTCTAAACCAAATTTTGAGGGTTCGGTTCTTGTATGTACTTTCCAGTTAATGCATGATTGTTTATGGTATACTTGCTGGTGACTTTGTCACTCACCCCCTATTTTTCCTCCCAGAGGCTGCAGGGAACAAGGTAGAATGGATTGAGGATGGACCTAGAGCCCTACCCGTGAGTGCAGTGAAGGATGTGCAGATTAGGAGACTTGACTTGACGATTATGACTGATTACTGATTATGTAGTTGTGATGGGAAACATCTACTTTTGAGAATTTCGATACTTTGATTGGGTTGTAAAACAAAGAATGATCTAGTGGATGTTTTTAATTTAAAGTTTTAAATTCTGCCACGGTTTCGCACACTTATCTGCGTGTAAGCGCAAAAATCCATACATTATACCATGGATCATGATACGTATGAGACGACGCCTAGTACTCTCCTTAGTGAAGTGCGGCGGGTGCACCGACTCTGGCGGGGCCGGGGTGCGGGGCGCCACAGGTGGTATCAGAGCTAAGGCTCCAGATCTCGGCAGAATGTAGAACTAAGTTATGATTATAGTAAACTAAGTTTGACCTTAGACCTAAGTTCTGATCTTAGATGAGAGTTGACCTCAGACCATGATGATTTAGACTGGAAATTAGGGTTTTGACCAAATGATAAAGCCCTAGTCGATTGCCATCTATAGAATGTAATCATGCCTAAATGCACGACCATAAGATCGTATATGGATTACGAATTAAATGGTGTCGCTTATTCTGAATATTTATACCTTAAGTAAGACTCCGACACTTCGTGGTGCGGATGGCACTACAATTCAGTAAGATGACATCATCACTGTCACCCCAGGAGGCAGTAAATTGTACTAGCAATAGTTAATGAGAACACGTATTCAAGGTTTGGCAGGGAATTTAGTTCATAGTAGGTGGAAAGATGGTTAAGTAAAGTTGGAAGTAACTCCATGATGATACTAGTACTGGATAGGATAAGGGCAAAGTTCCAAGAGGAGTTTTGTGAGTTCTTCCTCTCTCAGGACTTAGTCACGAGTAGGGTTGAGGAATTTGACTCACTAAGACAAGGGTCAGGCAGCTCCGTACTCATTCATTACTTTGGGACAGTATGTTCCTTTGATTATGAGAGATGAAAGGTTTAAGCTGATCAGATTTGTGTGCGGTCTAGACCCCCAGATCAAATTAAACAAAGTTAAGTCGTATTCAAGGACCTTTGGTGAATTATTGGAGGACCGCTACGGAGCGGAATGCTATAGTAAGGGAATGAAAGAATGAAAGAAATGATTTAAAAGCAAACAAAGTAGAAGGTGGGAACCGTATCCATATAAGGCTAGTTTATGCGGATGACAAATGAACAACCAAGTTACGCCTAATAAGTGTGAAGTACCTATGTCCTCTGCTCTACTTCCTATTAACCAAGTATGAGTGATTATGATAGTTTTCTTTAGGTTATGATGAGTAGACCACAAGTAAGCAAGTGAGATTATTAGTGATAACATGACTAAGTATGACACTGTGTATGAGACCTCTAAGATGAATGGGACAAAGCAGTTCTGAGGGAACTAAATATACGCTTATGCGATCTTATTTACCCCAAAAGAAGAAACCACATGGGAAACGAAAGGCAACATGAGGAGTAGATGCCCCATTTTGTTGACTAGCCTGAAGTTTCGAGGACGAAACTTATATTAAGGGGGGAGAATGTTGTACCCCGTCGAAAAGTCATATAGTACTTGAAGACTCATATAAGTGAAATAATAAAGTGGTATCCTTCAAGCGTCTTTCACTAAGTTTCCTTAGTGATTCTATCATTTTAGTATGATAAGCAAATGATATAATCAATTCAAGCGTGAGTTAGGGACTATATGAGGTGGCCAATTCGTTCCCAAAGGCTTAATAAAATTTCGGCCACAAGGTTTAAAAAGGGCCTTAAAGGAGTTTTTCCCAAATTATATGAGAGTTTAATCTTAAGGGCCTCCATAAAATAAGCCCAAATAAAAATTAAGGAATGTAAGTAGTGGGCAATTCTTTCCCCAATTCTTGGAGAATTTCGGCCTTAGCCCAAGGGAAATTGAGAATTTCCTAATTTTAGTTTAAAACAATAAAAGGGGAATAACTAAAAAGGGGGCAAATACCCACATGTCTTCTTATTAAACTCATTTTGAGAGAAATTAAGCATGGTAAAGTTTTCCCCCAAGAAGTCAAAACCGCCCCCCCATGGTTGACCAAGAAAAATTACCATGGTTACTTAATATTTACTACAAGGTTAAGAAAATAACTCTAGTTGGATAAAGTAACCTAGGTTAGCCATAAAGTAACTATAGTTGGCATAAAGTAACTATAGTTGACATAAAGTAACTATAGTTAACATAAAGTAACTATAGTTGACATAAAGTAACTATGGTTTACATAAAGTAACTATGGTTGAACTAAAGTAACCATGGTTGGGTAAAAGTAACCTAGGCTAATTAATTCTAGTTAGCCTAAACAAAGACAAGGTAAACCCCTTCCCCTTCTCTCTCATAACTCACGGTTACCTCCTTAAACCAAGGGGAAGAAAATTTTCTACAAGCAATCTTAGAACACACCACTCTCAAGAAGTCACAATGAAGCAAGGAGACTTCCCTATTTTCTCCATTGTAAAACACGGCTGGTTGAGCCAATAAAACCAAGATCTTCATGCCTCAAGAATTCATCTATATGATCATTAGGAGAAGATTGGTCAAGCCACTAGGAGGAGCTAACATCTTGGTGGTTGAAATCCATTTCAAGGCCCATTCAAGATTCATCTTGGTAAGGAAATCATATTCCCAATGAAGATGTTTCTTTATTAAGATAGTAACTAATGTCATTCTTCTTCCTCCTCTCAAAACCGTGGGCTACATGCAAAGTGGAGGAAGACTTCACCCCATTTCAACCAAGGCTCATGATAAGGAAGAGCTCTAAGGTTCAAAGAGGCAAGTATACTCTAGCCAATCTTGCCTTATTTGTGAAGTGAATGCTTGAATGACTAGCCATTTTTAAGTTATGAATCTTAGTGGGAGATTCTAAGAACAAGACATGAACTTAGTTGATGTAAAGAAAAGTGTTGGTATGAAAAGTGACATGTTCTAAGCGTAAATGGCAAGACTGTTGGTATGAGTCATGTGTAGCCTAAAATGGGTTATGAGACTTGAAATAACTATGTTTAAATGTGTATTTTATGTATAGTAAGTCATCTTAATAAATGAAGTTGGTTGAAGGATGCTTGAACAATAAAAAGGTGAAGAAGTGCTGAAACTACTGGAGCTGGCAGATTTGTGTTGCTGATTGTGTGACTTGAGAATGAACCTTAGAAGTGTTCTATTAAGCTAAATTTTGACATGACACTAACTCTGTGTGTGTAGTACAATTTAGAGCTAGAATTGCAGTAAAAAGAGTTATGGTTTATTTTTAATAAATCTTTTGGTAAAACTGCTCAAGAAGAAATTACTGGAACTGGGCAGAACAGTATGGCGTTTTGCATGACCTGAAAATGAATCTTAGGAGTATTCAAATTGGCTAATTTTTGGTGTTACGTTAGCCTCTTATGTATATGAAATGTGTGAGTTGGAATTTCAATAAAAGGTGTTGTGGTTTGTCCTTAATGAAGTTTTTAGTAAGAAGTGGTCAAACAGAAGTACTGGAACTGGACAGATTTATGTGTTATGTTGAACGACATCAACATGAGTCTTATGAGTGTTCAAATTGGCTAATTTTTGGTATGGTGATAGCCTTATGTGTATATGAAATTTGAGAGGTGGAATTTTGATAAAAGGAGTTGTGAATTATTATTAATGAAATTTTTGGTGAAACTGCTCAAACAGAGTTGCTGGAACAGGACAGTTTTGAGTAGTAGGTTGTGTGGCTCAAAAATGCACCTTAGAAATATGAAAATGAGCTGATTTTTGGTATGATGATAGTTTGATGTGTTTATGACATCTGTGAGTTAGAATTTTAGAAAAAGGAGTTTTGGTTTGGTCACAATTTATTTCGTGATACAACTGGTCAATCCAGTCTCTGCATGTACCCAATTTGGGAAAGTAATTAGATGACCCCCTTAAACTTATTGAATTGCCTTGGAAATTTTAGAGTAATTACTTAGGTCATAGATGTGCATGTTCATGTAAAGAAACCAGCCTAAAACCACCATTTTGATGGTTAACAACTGAGTTGAAGTAAGTGTACCAAACTGGAAAACAGGACATTTTATTGTCATAAGTTGTAAGGCTTTGATCTTGCTCATTTAAGCTTAAATGTGATGTTTAGCCTTATGAATATTGTTCCTTGGTGTGTTAGATATATTTTCTAGGTGATGGATCAAAATGAATAAGGTTTTATGACCCACGAAACTGAGGTAAGGCGGTACTGCCCTGCTGATTTCAACAGTACCTTTGATGATAGTATGATGTTTTGAGGTAGTTAGACATTTCGGAATGTTACAAAATTTTAATAGCATGTGTCTAAGCCTTCTTTATGCATATGTATGGCATGGGTTTATGAATATGAGTACGAATTGATGAGCACGAGGCTGTATGAACAGAATGTGAGTTTAAAAGACAAGTCCGTGCATGCATGTTATGATGTATTTGTTCACGAGTCGCATAATGCATGTCATACATTTGCATCATCGTCACGTACATGACTTACACCATGTCTTTTATGAGAAAGAAAGATGAAAAGCATTTTCAAAAGATGATTTTTGAAAAGAATGATTCCCCACCGGTACCGTGTGTGAGTATGAACTTGGCCAGTAAGAACCCGCCAGATCCGGGAGAATAGATCTGAACACCAGTAGATGACGTTACCGTTCCGAATCCGAGAATAATAGATTCGAAAGGGAGACGTTACCGCCTCTGATCCGGGAAGATAGATCTGAACACCAGTAGATGACGTTACCATTCCGAATCCAGGAATAATATATTCGAAGGGGAGACGTTACCGCCTCAGATCCGGGAAGATAGATCTGAACACCAGTAGATGACGTTACCGTTCCGAATTCGGGAATAATAGATTCGAAGGGGAGACGTTACCGCCTCAGATCCGGGAAGATAGATCTGAACACTCTATTGTTGTATGACGATGATGATTTGAAAGAAGAGCATGAAAAGATCATATTCTCATTTTTATCATGATGCATCACACGTACATATGCATGCATGTTACATTCATTAAGTCATTGTGTAGTGACACATGATACTTAGACTAAGTTGTGATGACCTCGTAGACCCTAAGTATGACTTCCCTAAGTGATGACTCTTGAATTGATGCGAGGTACAATCTTTTATAGTAATGCTCTTTAAGTAACAATCTTGCTTAAGTTATGATCTTGATGCATTAAGTGTTGACACAACGGCATGGGATGGAGGGTGTTATGCGCTACTCTTGCACATTCATACGCATTGCATATGGTCATGAGCATGATGTTGAGTCTATTTGCACTAGGCTGTGTTATTAATTGCTTCGTGACTAAGTTATGATTTTATTGCCTTAACGGCTATTGATTGAAGGGATGAGATGCTAGCCAAATGCTAGAGGTAATGTTACATAGGTTATGATTCTCCAATCTCTCGTTACCTAAGTTACGATTTTACTACTGTTGATACGTAAGCTATGATCTTATTCAGGACATTTAGGTCAAGTTGTCATGAATTGGTAGCTCCTAGGTTATGATCTTTATTGAGTGGTGACCTTTTTGTACGTCATGATCTTTATTGAATGACGATCCTTTCATAATCAATGATCTCTGTTAAGTTTCAATCTCTGTTAAGCTATGACCTTGGATATACCTTGTGTTGACTTCTCACGAGTATTTAATGGAAGGTCAGGTATGTTCTAAACCAAATTTTTGGGGTTCGGTTCTTGTATGTACTTTCCAGTTAATGCATGATTGTTTATGGTATACTTGCTGGTGACTTTGTCACTCACCCCCCTATTTTTCCTCCCAGAGGCTGCAGGGAACAAGGTAGAATGGATTGAGGATGGACCAGAGCCCTACCCGTGAGTGCAGTGAAGGATGTGCAGATTAGGAGACGTGACTTGACGATTATGACTGATGACTGATTATGTAGTTGTGATGAGAAACATCTACGTTTGAGAATTTCGATACTTTGATTGGGTTGTAAAACAAAGAATGATCTAGTGGATGTTTTTAATTTAAAGTTTTAAATTCTGCCACGGTTTCGCATACTTATCTGCGTGTAAGCGCGAAAATCCATACATTATACCATGGATCATGATACGTATGAGACCACGCCTAGTACTCTCCTTAGTGAAGTACGGCGGGTGCACCGTCTCCGGCAGGGCCGGGGTGCGGGGCGCCACAGTCAGCCATGCTAAAACGATCCGACGAGAGTGTGTTGAAAAGGGGCGATTAAAGAATCCACCTCTTCATCGGAAAATTGGATTGAAGGACAGCCCTTATATCGAGAATGTGGTTTCGGCTGAATAGTTGGAGGAGAATTTCCTTTGAGAATGTCAGTGAAGGAGGGTGGATGGGCAGGGGCCGCCAGCAGCGGCGCCGGCTGCATGACGTGCGAAGGGTTTCACGGGTCGCCAAAGGGAGCGGCTGACCGAGAGAAATTTTATAGAATATGTATATATATATATATGTACATATATATATATGTGTGTGTGTGTTTGTGTGTGTATATATATGTATATATATGTGTGTGTGTGTGTGTATATATATATATTTTTTAAAGAAAATTTTGTTATTATTAAAATCCCTCACTTGTGGCGGAGGAAAACCTTATTACAAAAAAGAGTACAAAACAAAAGTAGCAGTGTATGATTATCAAACATCCAAATATATATGATATGCCGCATTAAAACCTTGCCAAGTAAAACCACCCTTGTGGATAAAACCTTAGCGAAGGAAAAAGCGTACATATTTATATAGATGGAATATTGATATGCGCTACCGTGAAGAAATAAATAAATTACAATCCAAAATGAGTACAAAAGTCGCAAATAGAGAGGACATCCTGCAGAGGTTCGCCGTTGATGAGTCCTCGTTCCAGCAGAGAGAGCAGAGCCGCCAGTGACAAAGCAGACCAAAAAGAGACGTTGTGTCCATGCACAAAAGATATACATGGCTGAGTAAATGTAACATAGATGACACACTAAAGAGATCCAGGCAAAAAGAATGGGAAACATACCAAGTCTGCTGGTGCACAATAAGGCACCGGCAGATGTAATTGTAAAATGCCAATCCATATGGAAGACTTGTAACCGTAAAGGACCAAGTGCTTGCATGTAGAAATACCTCGCCCCAGCAGTCAGATACACATGAACAACTCGGTCAGCAAACAATAGCAAGACATACCACGCCAAAAGGAGAATATGTGCTGAGTGAAACAGATAGACAGTATATAAAGAAAGATCAGTGACGACTAGAACGAAAATCATACCAAGCCTGCCTGCCCCCATTATTGGGCAGGCAGAGAAAGGGAGAATGCGCCAATCCATACGGAAGACATGAAAAGGGCACGGCTTGTGGGCTGCCAAGTTGGGGTCCAATGCAGCTAACCAGCGTGCGGGCAGCGTCTCATCCGGGTGCCACGCAAGTGAGGCAAGACAATGTCCAATCCATCCAGAAATACATAATGAAGCAACGGTAAGAGCAATCAACCAACAATGAGAAATAATGAAAGCCAATAAGGAATAAATCATACCAAACCTGCCTGAGCCCTGAAGGGCACAGGCAGGGAAATTCAGCTGATGCCAATCCATATGGAAGACTTAGACAGGTCACGGTACGCGCAAATATATATATATACATACATATATATATATACATATATATATATATATATGTATGCAGGCGTGTATATCCAAATGGGGAGGAGACTTTCCATGTTTTAATTTGTTGCCATCATGCCTTCTCAAAATATATCTCCATTTAATGAACTAGTTAGTTCATTAACTTAAGTACTTTACTTAATGAACTAGTTTAGTTCATTAATGGTGACACCTTAAAATAGTTCAAACACAACAAATGTTTGCCATTTGATGTAGGATTTAATGTTTCATGGCTTGTTAGTACGACAACAATATATATAAAGCATATAAGGCATGTATATCACAAAAACGGGTCACATAATAATTTTGTCATGCATTTCTTAAACACGTATTAATTAAATCATGTATTTATGAATCACTGAAACTCTTTTTCTCAACAATCTCCCCCTTTTGATGATTTACAAAATAACCTTAGTTCATGATTGAAATATGACCGCTCCCCCTCCAATCGAGCACAAATTCAAATTTTGAATTTTTAATTGTCTCCCTCTTTAATTTTACAATCATGCTCTTTCTCCCCCTTAAATCACTCTGTCTCCCCTTAAATCCTGCACTTTCTCTCCCCCTTTATTTTGTAAATAATATCAAAAGTACATGTAAGAAAAAAATAGTAGTTTATAGTATATCAACAAAACTCATGTATATCAAGTGCACTCTTAAGGGTTATTTATTCAACCCTTTGCAAATGTCCCTTTTGGTACCCAAATTTGGGTGACCTTCCTAGGTCTTCCAAAAGGTGAGAAAAGAGATGAAGATGCAATATAATAGACATTAGGTGGGAGTGCAATTGGCATTGGACCGAGAATTCCATCGTAACCATTGTATGTTTGTCTTCTTTGATAAGTTCTTGTGTTGGTGTGCATGGTGCGTGATCTAGATGCATTTTTGTTGAATGAATTTCGTGTATTCATTAATGGTTTCTTTTCATATCTATATGGCACATAATTATATCTCGTATGCTATGAAGAAGAAGCACGATGAGATGACATAGGGGGGATCTAGGCATCTTCTTAGTCACCACATATATCTTGGACGCATCTATTTTCTTAGATGGAATGAATTTGGTTGATTTATTTAGTGTCTCGTTTTTCTCAACGTATCCTAATCCGGTTTTGTCGCTATCATACTTTTGTGAAGAAATGATGCGATATAGCATGTTTGTACCTGTGTGAGATTGTTTCACCATTTTTTTAGATCTATATTCCTTGATTTCAAATTTGAAATCTCGGATTTCATTTTATTGTTTTGTGTCGTTAATAATGAGACCTCTTATTTTAATGCATTGATTGTGCAAGACGACTCTCCTTTTGGATCGTTTAATTGAGCAACAAGGTTTGTGTTACATGATTTTAACAACTTCTTGTCTACAATTAATCGTTTCCTTTCTTTTGCAAGAATCTTAGAAAACTTATGCAACTCAAGATATTGACAGAATAAATCATCATAAGAAGGCTCAGAATCAGAATCAGAGTGAGAAGATACCTCATTTGATGCCTTAAATGTAAAACATACTTGTGTCGTTTGTTCTTCGGTATTATCAGTCTTCGAGTCAGATGAATCACTCCAAGTAGAGGCTTTGAAGGCTCTTCTCCTTTGTTTAGGTTCTGAGGCGAGTCTAGTTTTTTTCCAGTCCTTGTCATGGTTTTTGTTCGTTTGTTTGTCCTTGGCCGGGCAATCATATGACAAGTATCCAAGTTTCCCACATTCATAACACTTTATTTCCTCATTATTTTTATTTCTATGGTTCTTAGATGAGGTAGGCTTATGTTTGTTTTTAATTGATTTTCTCGTGATATTTCTTAATCTTCTAGCCATCGTGATTAGATCTTCATCATCGAAATCTGTGTCACTATCATCTACGCGATCATAAGAAGTAGAGACGTATTCATTTGATTTAAACGCTATAATCTTATCTTGTTTAGAAGTAGATTCGGAATTTCTTAAAGTGAGTTTGTTTTCATATACCTTTAATGATCCGATCAGTTCCTCCATTTTTATCGATTCTGTTTCCTTACTTTCCTCAATCGCCGTGACTTTAGGGTCCCATTCGGATGAGAGACTTGTTAGTACCTTTTGAACCTTTTCCTATGTAGAAAAAGCTTTGCCAAGAGACTCAAGAGAATTTTAGATTTTAGTCAATGGTAAGTCCATATCAATGATAGATTCACTAGGCAATAATTTAAAAGACTCAAGAGTAGACATAAGCATATTTATTTTGGACTCTTTGACTTGACTAGTCCCTTCATGTTTCATCTCAAGAACTCTCCACATCGCATGGGCACTAGAGCAGTTGGACACATAACTTCATTTGCTTTTACTCAACTCGTTTAAAAGAAGTTGCATCGCTCTAGCATTCATACTTAATGTCTTTTCGTCATCACTAGTGTATTCTTGTTTCGGTTTTATGACTTCTAGTATGACACCATCAACAGTAGATAACTTAGAGGGAACGAAAGGACTGTATTCTATAATAGACCACAAATCACTATCAATAGCCATAAGAAAAAGTTTCAGCCTAAGTTTCCATTGTACTCACCATCAAAAAGAGGAGGCCTTACGGTTGACATTATTTCTTGCTCGGTTTTGTAACTAATGTTTGCCATCTCGCAAGGATTGTTGGATCTCCTTGTCATGAGTGTGCCTGTGCTCTGATACCACTTGTAGGACTTGTATAGCACCACTAGAAGGGGGCGGGGGTTGAATAGTGGGTGTGGAAATTTTGGTTTTTAAAAACTTTTAAACCAAAAATCTCACTTCTGAAAACAGTTTCTGTTTTCAGATTCTGTTTTGAAATAATTAAAAGAATTAGTTAGATACCTCAACAAATTATGACATTCGGTGAGAATCTACTCTCAGATGTTTTGAGTATCTCCTAAAACTTTCAGATTAAAATACCACTCCTAACCCCTTGCAAATATGTTTTTGGTCAGATTGCGCGAATCTGCCAGAAACCGTACTCCGACTTTTTTATTCCAGTTAATTGGTAACTCAAAATGATCTGAAAATTTAATGACATGCCCCTCAATATATTCATTTAAATGGGTTGAAACAGTTTTGAAAAATTCCTTTGAGAAGTATATCCAATCACATTGATGTTCTCAACCTTTGCAAATCTTAAAATCAGATTGCACTAGTCTCAGAACTAATCAAGTCTTACTGACTTATACTTAACCAAATGAATTGAAACTTGTGCCAAACGAAAACAAGAAGTGTGGCTATGTTTCTGCAAAATTTTACGATTTTTGAAAGTTGTTTGCTATTTTTATGATTGCAACGAAATCAACGTAGAAACTGAAAAACTGAAAGTAAAGTGCTGAAAATAAGAAAACCAAGAATTTTATACCGGTTCGGTTTAAAACAATCTACTTCAGTCTTCAAGGACACCTTCCTCGGTTATCACTAAACACCAAACACACCTTACCACAAGTTTTGCTGGAGTTACACCCCAACTCCACCCTTTCACAAACAATACATTCAATCACACGAATCACGAACACCACCATCGAACGGATGACGGTTTGATCACACCTTGATCAACCTTTTACAACAAATGAAACGTGTATTGTGGTATAATCAAAGCCTATACAATATGTTGAATATAATAACAATAGGCTTGAGAGAATAAGAAGAAGAAGAAAGAAATGTAGAAGAAGAGAATAATGGATCCTTTGCACAATGAGAGTTGCTTCGCTTCACTTGCACTACTTCTCCTTCTTTTATGTCATAGTGGCCGCCCCCTTAGGGTTTACTACTGTAGCGCCCCGTACTCGGCCTGCCCGCGTATGGTGCGTCCGCCGTACTTCGCTACGGAAAGTACCAGGCGTCAATGCATAACATGTCACAGTCCATAACAAAATCATGGACTTTCATGCCCTCATCTTAACAGGTAAGCAAAACTTAGGCAGAATAAAAAATTGTAAACGAAACATTCCGAATATCCGACATAAAGTTTACAACCATGTCTGCACAATAAAGGAAAATCCAAAATTAATGTCCCCAACGACCATGTACTTGGAACTATGAATAAGTGACGGAATGAAAGCAATAATTTCTTTAAGCGCGTGTTACTTAAGTCAACTTAACCCTCTTTACTTAAATACTTTTGAGATGATACTAAATAATTAAATAAGGGGACTTCAAGAAAGTGATACATGAAATATATAGTTATATGAACAATACATACCAATATATAGGTATGTGCGTGTATAGGATATGTGCGTATGAAATGTATATGTACATACATGCGTGTACATAGAAAGACATATATATATATATATATAGCATATACACATATGGGCGCATATATATTATCATGTATACGTATATATATATGCGTGTACATGAAAAGATATATATATATATATATATATATAATGTGCATATAGGCGTGTATACATATGTATATATGCGGATACATGTACATTAATATATGTTTTAGGAGACATGCACATTGTACATCCTATTATATATACATACATATGCTAATCTTGGAATACAATAAAATAAAGAAAACAATATAACACATGAATTAAAAAAAACTACAAGAAATATCCAATTGCCCCCCAGCACCCCCCCCCCCATTCGGCCAAACCCTCTCAAGGGATTCTAGAATCCACCACCGTTAACCCACATAAATCTTAAATTAACTAAATAATACTTAAAACTAAGACAAGCATGCATGCAAACAAATAAAATAATAAAATAGCTAAGGCATGCAAAGAGGAAAATAATAAACTAATAGGAAGGATGGTTGCATGGGGGACAAAGCAAGGGTCAAAAAGAAGCCTTTCTCCCTTACCATAAATCTTGTTCCCTTGACCCCTCCCCCAACCTTCTGCTGCCCTTCCCATGCCCCCTAGTGGTTTTTAAATTTTTGCAAGACAACCTCAATTCATGCCATTCTTGAATCTTCCCTCAAGCAAGCCAAGCAACACTAAGAAAAATTTTCATCTCACTCTCCACACCAAGAAACTTTTGGCCCTCCACTCTTGAAGGCTAGGAATTCAACCCAAGCTTCATCTTCAAGACTCAAGAGACATCTAGGTAAGTCTTGTTCCAAGCTTCCTTAAGTGAATTCTTATTTTGGTAAAGAATGAAGCTCACATGAACTCTTTTCTTTACACAAAACCGTGGCCTCCATGATTCAAATAGGTGAAAGCTTTCAACTTTCTTAGGTGGTGACATCTTGTGGTGCTTGAATCTCCACTCAAAGCTCATTTCGGTAAGATATTCTAGCCTCAAATACATCCTATTTTCACTAATGAATGAAGACTAACCTTCTTCTTTTCTCTCCTTCAAAACCGTATGAATAAGGGTGAAGAAAGAGGAGGATTTCAACTCAACTCATTCCACAACCAAGCTAAGACAAGAACTTTAGCTTGAAAAGGCAAGTATACACTAATCTCTCATGATTTACTTAAAGAGTTAGTGACTTGAATGACGAGAGGTTCTTAAGATATGATCTTTAGTTGAATATCCTAAGTTTAAGATTATATCTTAGAGATTCCTTAAGAACAATGCATTGCATGTGGCTTATTCTCCCAAAGATGGAATCTTTTATTACATGCATTAAGTTACAAGGCTGTTTTGAGATGATTTAAGGTGACTTTACTGTAAACATGCAACCTGGATATTTATGTTACAATGGAGTGTAAGTGATAATCAACAATATGTTTCATACGAACAAGATGAATGATGGACATTTGACTTGAATAGATGACAAAATAACAAACTACTGGAACCCGGGCAGAATGAGGTAACGTGTTCAATGGCCTGGAAATTGACCTTACAGACCTTCAATGAGGCTGATTTTTGGGACAAAGTTACCCGCATGAGTGTATCATAAGTGAGAGTTAGAATTTCGTTAAAATAAGCTACGGATTATTTTTAAGAGATTACACGGTAAAACTGCTCCAGATGGAAATTCTGGAGCTGGGCAGAATTGAACACTGAATAAAATGGCTTAAAAGAGGACCTTGTAGACCTTAATAAATCTGATTTTTGGAACAAAGCCAGGCCCATGTGTATAGTGGAGATGAGAGTTGGAATTTTTGTAAAATGAGCTATGGTTATTTTTTAATAAAATATTTGGTAAGACTGGTCAGACTTGAAAAACGGGAACTGAGCAGAATTGTGACCTCTTTTGACTGGCTTGAAAAAGGGATCTTGTAGATGACCAATAAAGCTGAATTTTGGCATGGTAATAATTATATGAGTGTAGTGAATACGAGCTGGAATTTTTGTACAAAAAGTTCTGGATTATTTTTAATAAATTAATTAGTAAAACTGCTCAACTGAAATCACTGGAACCAAGCTGGAATTAAGTAACTGGATACTGGACTCTGAAATAGGACCTAAAAATATGCAAATGGGCTAAAATTCCGTAGGATACTAGTTGCACATGTTTATGACTCGTGTGAGTTGGAATTTCTGAAAAACGAATCACGGATTTGCCACAATTAAATTTTTAGTGAAATGGGTCAGTTCAGTTTCAGCATCTAACCCATTTCAGATAAGCAATTAAATGAGCCTTTATGGTTATCAAATTAATCTAAGTTAAGCTATTCTTCATCCATTTGTCTATTTTCATGGTTGCACAATAACTCTTCATTTCTTGACCAAAACCATGGCTATCAAAGGGGGTAAAGGAGAAGATTTTCTTCAAGCCGAGTGAGGAAATCTTCACTTGTATTTAAAGATTAAGTGATAAAGGCAAGTACTATTCCTAGATCATTCATGGATTTTCAAAGTTAAGTATTTATGTTCATATAAACTTTGGATCATCCATGTAGTATGCTCAAGTTTTCACCATGAGAATATGTAAAATCTATGTTCAATGTGATATATATCATATAGGCATATAGCTACTGTCGTAACCCCGTTACAAGCCCTTCTTGTACCTAAGGATGAATTAGTTAATATGTGGCCATGCACGTGGTGCTTAGAGTTAATTTAGTTGGTAATTGTTGTAAGGCATGAGGACACTATATGTATTTACAAGACTAGGATCAATTGTATTATGGCCTTATGGTTTTCGGCCCATGCTCACAAGGAAGATGGTTAATTGGCATGAGACAAATACATTGGTATTTATTTACTAGAAAAGAATAAATAGAAAGGGAATAAAAGAAAGAATAAAAAAAATAATAATATTGGCTAGTTGGGGTCATTTAAGACCCCAACCACCGGACATCATGAAGAGAGGAGGGGGAGGGAAAACCTAATTTAAAGCAAAGGTGGCTAATGATTACAATTAACCTAACCAACCCTAAACTAAACCATGGTTAGGAAAAAGAAACCATGGTTGACCCAAAAGTAACCTTAGTTAGTGAAAAGTAACCTTGGTTAATCTAAGATAACCAAGGTTAAGCCTTAACTTGAGTACAAACCCTAACCCCACCCTTATTTCCCACGGCTAGAATCACAAAGAAGGGGAGAATTCCCTCCAACTTACACTTAAGCATTTCAAGCCAAGAAGGAATCTCTTCCATTCCCTTCTTCCCTTCCCCACTCACAGCCAAGTGCACACCAAAGGAGAAGGAAACTCTTCCAAGAACAAGTAAGCTTAGGTAAGTGTCCACAACCTTCAAAGAGTGACATTTATGATTTTATGAAGATCAAACTCATGGGTGTTCTTCTTTGCCCCCAAAACCGTGACCTTCATGGTCACTAGGCTCAAGGACTCCAAGCCTTCAAGAACTCTAGCCAAGTTGGACAACTCACACCTCTTTTGGTAAGCCATCTAGCTTTCTTTTGAAAGAATAGTGAGTTAAAGCATGAACTAACCATTTCTCCTTCCTTCTTTCCCTCCACCGTGGGGAATATTGTGTAGAGGAAGAGAAGACTTCAACTTTGACACATATCCAAGAAGAGTAAGCAAGAAAGACAAGTACACTATACTCTTCATGGTTTGAATGTGAAAGTGTGTGCATGAATGACTAGAAAGACTTAAGGTTTGATCTTAGTTGTGAAAAGGTTAGCTCTAAGCCCAAAAGCTTTCGGCTTTAGGCACATAAGAGGGTAGGATGAGCATTTTGTTATAAAGATAAGTTCTTTGATGATTTTATGCATGTTTATGTCTTAAACTAGGATTGAAGGTGTTAAAGATTTCTCCTTTGGTGTTGAAGGGAGCCACGGTAGAAGGGAGAAGGGGAGGTGAGGTGAAGTTGCATGCAAGATAATAACAAAGCAAGAAAATGAGGGAAAGACTTGATCTTGTGCATGTTAGGCTTAAAGTGTTTTCGATTTTGGTCGTTTTCTCTCTAAACACCCGCAAATGGGGCTGACGTAGTGTGTGTATGTGTTCATTTTAGGGTTGATACCATGAATGGTGACAAAAAGGTGAGCTAAGAACGTTTAGGATGAAATTAGGGCTACTGAAAATTCTGGAGCTGGACAAGAAATTAGGCTGACTTGCTAGACCAGAAAAGGGACCTTAGAGACCTTTAATTTCGTTTATTTTTGGTATGATGATAGTTGTATGTGTTTGTTAGTAGTGAGAGTGGGAATCACCTTAAAAAGAGTCACGGTTTATTTTAATGAATTTCTTACTAAGATTGGTCTTGCTGGAAAATGTGTTTTGGACAGAACTTAAGCAACAAGTTTAGCAGCTTGAAAATGAACCTTAGGAATGTGCAAATGAGCTGATTTTTGACATGGTAATATTTTTATGTGTGTATGACATCTGTGAGTTGGAATTGTAGTAAAAAGAGTTGTGGATTATTATTAATGAATTTTGTGGTAAAACTGCTCAAACAGAATTGCCGGAACAGGACCGTTTTGAGTAGTAAATTATATGGCTTGAAAATGAACCTTAGGAATGTGCAAATGAGCTGATTTTTGGCATGGTAATAGTTTCATGTGTGTATGACATCTGAGAGTTGGAATTTTTATAAAAGGAGTTGTGGTTTGGTCACAATTCAATTCGTGATTTAATTGGTCATTCCAGTTTCTGCATGTACCCAGTTTGGAAGAGTAATTAGATGACCCCCTTAAACTTATTGGATTGCCTTGGAAATTTTATGGTAATTACCTAGGGAATTGATGTACATGTTCATGTAAAGAAACCAGTATGAAACTACCATTTTGATGGCTAACAATTGTGTTAAAGTTAGTATATAAAACTGGAAAACAGGACAGTTTATTGCCATAAGTTGTAAGGCTTTGATTTTGCTCATTTAAGCTTAATTGTGATGTTTAGCCTTATGAATATTGTTCCTTGGCGTGTTAGATATGTTTTCTAGGTGATGGATCAAAATGAATGAGGTTTTATGACCTACGAAACTGAGGTAAGGCTGTACTGCCCTGCTGATTTCAGCAGTACCTTTGAGGATAGTATGATGTTTTGAGGTCCTTAGACATTTCGGAATGATACGAAATTTTTATAGCATGTGTCTAAGTCTTCATTATGCATATGTATGACATGAGTTTATGAATATGAGCATGAATTGATGAGCACACAGCAGTATGAATAGAAGGTGATTTCTGGACAGCTTTTCCAGCCTAAAAGACGAGTCCGTGCATGCATGTTATGATGCATTTGTTCACGAGTTGCATAATGCATGTCATACATTGCATCATCGTCACTTGCATGATTTATGGCATGGATTTCACGTGGAAGAAAGATGAAAAGCGTTTTCAAAAAGATGGTTTTTGTGTTTTTTAAAAGAACGCTTCCCCACCAGTACCGTGTGTGAGTATGAACTGGCCAGTATGAAAGGAACCTGAGCAGATCCGGGTTAAGTGATCTGAATGGAAAGGAATGATGTTACCAATCCGAATCCGGGATTAATAGATTCGAAGGGGAGAAGTTACCGCCTCAGATCCGGGAAGATAGATCTGAAACGAAAGGAACCTGAGCAGATCCGGGTTAAGTGATCTGAATGGAAAGGAACGATGTTACCGATCCGAATCCGGGATTAATAGATTCGAAGGGGGAGAAAGTTACCGCCTCAGATCCGGAAAGATAGATCTGAACACTCTATGGTTTTATGACGATGATGTTTTTAAAAGAGCAAAGCATGAAAAGGCATTTTCTCATTTTATCATAACGCATTTCATGTGCATATACATGCATGTCACTTGTGGAGTTGTAACATAGCGTCGCATGTACTATGCTATGTTGTCATGACCTTGCGTGTCCTAAATGATGATGATGATTGTTTTATTGATCAATGCATGATCCAGTCACCTTATGATTATATTTCACTCTATCTAGTGATGTTATTAAGTTATGATCTTATTACATTAAGCGATGATCCTTATCAAATGATGACTGGAGGTCAGGTATGTTTCCCAAACCAATTATAACATGGGGTTCGGTTCTTGCTCGTACTTTCCATTTAACTCATGATTATTATAGTATACTTGCTGGTGACGTTGTCACTCACCCTATTTTTCTCTCCAGAGAAGGCAGGAGATAAAGTTGAATGGATCGATGACGAGCCTAGGGTACCCTATCCGTGAGAGAGTTAGAGGATGGCCAGGAGTGGTGAACCGAGCACCCAGCTTGAAGGATTGATGATGTTTTGTAGTAGTAACGGGAAACAATTTACTTTCATATTTTTCTGAATTCGGTTATGTGGGATGTTACTTTTACTGCTTATAATGGTACTTTAATTTGAAGTTTAAATTCTGCCACGGTTTCGATTACTAATTGCGCAAAAGAATGAAAATTCCATGAAATTCTATCATGGATCACGATGCGTATGGAAGACGCCTAGTACTCTCCTTAGTGAAGTACGGCGGGTGCACCGACTCCGGCGGGGCCGGGGTGCGGGGCGCCACAGGTGGTATCAGAGCCAAGGCTCCAGATCCGGGCAGAATGTAGAACTAAGTCATGATTTTAGTCAACTAAGGTTGATCTTAGAACTAAGTTTTGATCTTCGATGAGAGTTAACCTTATTACGAAATGACCTCGGTATACGAGATTAGGTACAGTCCACTGATAGGCCCCACCTAACGACCTATCCTGAAGTAATGAGTATATGCCGGCGTGTTTTAATGTATTCAGTTATATTTTGATATAACATTCCCATGCTAAGTAAAGTCGACGCTGCGTGATGCAGGTGGTGCGACCCAGAGGGAGACCGACCAGAGCTAGGCCCGAAGTACAAGAGCCTGTCCCACCCCAGCCTGCTCAGGTCCCTCCACCACCCCCCACCGCGAGGCCAAGAACCGCCGCCAGTGCAGAATGTACCTCCACCGCAAGGACCTTTTCCCCCTATGATTGCCGGACATGAATACCTTTCAGAACTTTTGCCAAACGGTCACGCAAATTGGACAAGTAATGCTCCAGCAAAATAACCCACAACCTCACGAGCTGATTAGAGATGCCCAGTACTACTTTGAGAAGTTGAAAGAGCTAACGTTAAGCCCTTCGAAGGAAAGTCAGATTCTGACATGGCAGAAAAGTGGCTTGACGAAGTAGAAAACTGTTTTGAACTGATTAGGGCACCGGAAGAGATGAAGACTCAAGCAGTTCGACCCTTCCTGTTGGGGGAAGCCAACCAATGGTGGAAGGCCAATCTCCAGGCCTTGCCAAGACCAATACCCTGGGAAAGGTTTTTACAGGAATTTAACAAGTTTTACATACCCCCTTCAGTTAAGCTACAGAAAAGACATGAATTTGAGTCTTTGATGCAAGAGTCAGGGATGACGGTAGCCGATTACGCCAACAAATTCATAGCTTTAGGGAGATTCCAACCATCCACCATGAATGATTAAGAAACCAAGATGCTGAAATTTGAGAGGGGACTGAACCCCAGAATTCGGACATGGTTGGTAAATGCTAATCCAACCAACTTTGGCGCCCTCCTAGATGCTTGTTATCGGATTGAGCGGGATATTATCCGCAGGGATGAGTTTAATCAGAAGAGAGGAAGAGAGACATCTGGAAGAGGGGGGGCCCCGAAAGACCGCCAAGCAAGATGCTAAGGGGCCCGGACGACAGGGGAAGAACCGGTTCCAACGTCGTTCCCAGAGAAACCAATCACAGAATCAAGGACAACAACTTGCCATTCCAAAGTGTGCCCATTGTGGTAAATTTCACATAGGAGAGTGTTTTGTTCAAGCTGGTAAATGTTTTGGATGTGGCCAGACGGGACACATCCAAAAAGACTGTCCGAACAAAGGAGTCACTTGTTTTGGATGCGGGAAAGCAGGACACCTGGCCAGAGAGTGTCCTGAGAAAGGAACCCCGCCACAGCCCTAAAAGCCACAGCGTTAGCGTGCCAACGCCAGGGTCCACGCTATGACTGACGCAGCAGCTGAGGAAGCGGATAATGTAGAGACAGGTATCTTCCTAAATCCCACTATTATTATTTGGTAAATTATTGCCCTAAGATTTCTCAGTAAGAATTATATGATCCAGGAGCTATACTAGTGTGTTCAATACCGGCTAATGTACTGTTTGACAGTGGCGCCAGCCACTCCTTCGTATCCAAGAAATTCGCAAAGAATATTGAAAAAGGCCCAACTAATAGTGATGAGCCTTATAGAATCCAAGCAGCTGGGGAGCAGGTGCTTGTAGCCCACCAAGTGTTCAAAAATTGTGAACTTGAGATTAATAACCATCGATTTGACGCCGATCTAATTTCCATACCCATGATGGACTTTGATGTGATACTTGGAATGGACTGGCTTTCCAAGAACCACGGCAACATTGATTGTAGTAGGAAGCAAGTTACCTTTAAGGACCCCACACATAAGGGCGTAACATTTCTAGGAGGATCGAAGTTACGGAAGGACCCTGGGAACATTTATGTAAATGCAATTCGCGCTAGTAGAGCTTTAAGGAAAGGACATCAAGGATATTTGGTGTATGCTATAAACACGAACCAAGCAACCACAGATCTAACCCAGGTTCCAGTGGTCCGAGAATATCCGGAAGTTTTTCCGGAAGAACTGCCAGGCCTTCCCCCGGAACGAGAAATAGCCTTCGAGATCGACCTAATTCCTGGAGCTGAACCGATATCAAAGGCCCCATATAGGATGGCCCCTGCAGAACTGAAAGAGCTGAAGGAGCAGCTAAGGGAATTGCTAGAAAAGAAGTTAATACGCCCAAGTGTGTCGCCTTGGGGAGCTCCGGTGCTGTTCGTCAAGAAAAAGGACGGAAGTATGCGAATGTGTATTGACTATAGAGAACTCAACAAAGTCACCATAAAGAATAAGTACCCCTTACCAAGGATCGACGATTTGTTCGACCAGCTGCGGGGAGCAAAAATTTTCAGTAAGATCGATCTACGTTCGGGATACTTTCAATTGAGAATCAAAACTGAGGACGTTCCCAAAACGGCATTCAGAACCCGTTATGGACATTACGAATTCCTGGTAATGCCATTCGGACTAACCAATGCGCCTGCCGCATTCATGGATCTAATGAACCGAGTCTTTCAAGAACAATTGGACAAGTTTGTTGTAGTCTTTATAGACGATATCTTGATATACTCGCCAGATGAGGAAACCCACGCAACTCATTTAAGGATCGCCCTAGACATTTTACACAGAGAGCGATTGTATGCAAAGTTCAACAAGTGTGAATTCTGGCTACGAAGCGTAGCTTTCCTAGGACATGTGATATCCGGGGAGGGAATATCTGTAGATCCTAAGAAAGTCGAGGCAATCACGGAATGGCCCCGACCGACCAACGTTACGGAGGTACGAAGTTTTCTGGGTCTCGCTGGTTATTATCGGAAATTTGTAGAAGGATTTGCACGGATTGCTCTGCCCATGACCCGTTTAACCCAGAAGAAAACCAAGTTTGAATGGACCTCAGATTGTGAAGGTAGTTTTGCTGAATTAAAGAAGAGACTGACTTCTGCCCCAGTCTTAACGCAGCCCATTTCTGGTGAAAATTTTGTGGTATACAGCGACGCCTCTAAGCACGGGTTAGGATGTGTGCTAATGCAAAAGAATCGAGTAATCGCATATGCATCTCGACAGCTGAAACCCTTTGAACAAAACTACCCGGTACACGACCTAGAATTAGCAGCGGTAGTTTTTGCACTAAAAATATGGAGACACTATTTGTACGGCGAAAAGTGCGAAATCTTTACAGACCACAAAAGCCTCAAATATCTGTTCTCTCAAAAAGAATTGAACATGCGACAACGAAGATGGTTGGAACTAATAAAGGACTACGACTTATCCATACAATACCACCCCGGAAAGGCTAACAAGGTGGCGGACGCCTTAAGTAGGAAAACCAGTCATCCACGCCAACCTCCCTTGCAGCATGATATGGAGGAATTTGGGTTAGAAGAAGTCGATTCAATTGAAGGCATGCTCACAAAATTAATGATAACTCCTTCGTTAATAGATCGAATCAAGAAGGAGCAAGACAAGGACGAAGCACTCAGGAAGCTAAAAGCTCAAGTATAGATGAAACCCCCTGGAGATTTCAGGGTTCGGGATGACCATAGTTTGTGGTTTCGTGAGAGATTGTGTGTACCTGGTAACGATGATATTCTGAGCGAAATCCTTAAGGAGGCACATAACTCGCGACTATCCATCCACCCGGGAGCTAACAAAATGTACCAAGACCTGAAACAACGATTCTGGTGGCGTGGTATGAAAAGACAGATCGCTGAATATGTGGAGAAATGTCTAGTTTGCCAAAAGGTGAAGGCAGAACACCAGAAACCTGCCGGGTTGCTACAGCCTCTCGAGGTCCCCGAATGGAAATGGGACCATATTTCAATGGATTTTGTGACGGACCTGCCTAGAACAAAGAGTGGCCACGACGCTATTTGGGTAGTGGTTGATCGCCTAACTAAGACCGCCCACTTTATGGCCATGACAATCAAGGCCTCAATGGAAAAGTTGGCCGCAATGTATGTGGAACAAATAGTAAGCCTTCATGGTGTGCCCTTAAGTATAGTATGTGACCGCGACCCTCGATTCACGTCACGGTTCTGGACCGCTTTTCAAAAGGCAATGGGGACGGAAATTCATATGAGCTCAGCATTTCATCCGCAAACAGATGGCCAATCAGAGAGAACTATACAGACACTCGAAGACATGCTACGATCTTGTATACTCGACTTTGGGAAGAGTTGGGATCGAAGCCTCAAACTTGTAGAGTTCTCATATAACAACAGCTACCATCGATCAATAGGGATGGCTCCATACGAAGCACTTTATGGGAGGAAGTGTCGCTTTCCGCTTTACTGGGATGAAATAGGAGACAGAATTCTCACAGGGCCCGACCTGGTAGAGCAAGCTCGAGAGCAAGTAAAGATTATCAGGCAGAAACTACAAGCGGCTCAGGATAGGAGCAAAGTCTGGGCGGATAAAAAACGGCGACCCTTAGAACTTCGAGAAGGAGAGAAGGTATTTCTAAAAGTAACGCCAACAAAAGGAGTCAAGAGATTTGGCGTTAAAGGGAAATTGAGCCCAAGATTTATTGGGCCATACGAGGTCCTAGAAAGGGTTGGGAAAGTGGCTTATCGACTCGCTCTACCGCCCACCCTATCTCAAATCCATGACGTGTTTCACATTTCTCAACTGCGACGATATGTACACGACCTCAAGCATGTCATAGAAGATCAACCCTTGGGGCTAAAAGCTAACACGACCTACGAAGAAGAACCGGAAGGGATAATAGACCGTAAGGAAAAGGTACTAAGAAGAAGGACCATACCCATGGTTAAAGTACAATGGAAAAAGCATTCCGCAGATGAATCCACCTGGGAACTAGAAGAGGACATGAAGAAATGGTATCCACACCTCTTTGGTTAGCAGTTCAAGTTTCGAGGACGAAACTTATATTAAGGGGGGAGGATGTCGTAACCCCGTTACAAGCCCTTCTTGTACCTAAGGATGAATTAGTTAATATGTGGCCATGCACGTGGTGCTTAGAGTTAATTTAGTTGGTAATTGTTGTAAGGCATGAGGACACTATATGTATTTACAAGACTAGGATCAATTGTATTATGGCCTTATGGTTTTCGGCCCATGCTCACAAAGAAGATGGTTAATTGGCATGAGACAAATACATTGGTATTTATTTACTAGAAAAGAATAAATAGAAAGGGAATAAAAGAAAGAATAAAAAAATAATAATATTGGCTAGTTGGGGTCATTTAAGACCCCAACCGCCGGACATCATGAAGAGAGGAGGGGGAGGGAAAACCTAATTTAAAGCAAAGGTGGCTAATGTGTAGCGCCCCGTACTCGGCTACCCCTCGTACGGTGCACCCGCCGTACTTTCCCTTTCGGAAAAGTACAAAGCGTCGATACTTAACTCGTAAAACCCATGGATAAACATGGATTATAAAGTCACGATCTTAACAGGTAGATAAAAATACGGCAGAATTTGAACTTTGATCCGAAAGCGTCAAATCGCGAATACATAGCAAAATTATACAAACTGAACCGATAGCAACTACACCGCGAAATTATACAACCATTATCCGAAGAGAGTCCGAAAGTAGCTAAGTCCCAAAATGTCCCAAAGGCTCATTAAAAGCTTTCATCATCATTCTCTTAAACGCCACTTCAATAACCTATGGGTATGGCATCCTTGGCTCATCATCAATCCACTCGACTTCATTACCTGGCTCTGGGGGGAAAAATAAATGGGTGAGCGACAAAGTCGCCAGCAAGTATACAAGAACACCGTACGATAAAGAGAAAACGGCATACAAGAATCAAACCCCAATTCCTTAGGTTAAAACATACCTGCCAATGCTTTTCCGAGGCATCATATTTAAAGTCATATCAATACTTAGCTAAGAACTAAATGTCATCACTTAGTTAGATTCTACGTGCTATAGCCAAACCTTACTTCTATGAAAAGGTATCATGCATAATGTGTATGGAAATGTAAATGCAATGCAAATGTAACGGGAAACATTCTTTCTTTCATTTAGACATGCTTATAAAAATACTTGAACTTTCTTTCCTTCTTTTAAATCATGCTCATCATAAAACAAGAGAGTGTGTCAGCCTATTATACCGGGCATGACTCGGTTCTTATAACATGATCACCTTCAGGTCTATTATACCGGACGTGGCTCGGTTCTTATACTCTTCAGACCTATTATACCGGGCCTGGATCGGTTCTTACATTTTATCAGACCTATTATACCGGGCCTGGATCGGTTCTTATACTTCGTCAGATCAATTAACCCCGGATCTGTAGCGGGTTAAGCTGGCCAGAAGGGACGAAATTCTTTCAAAACAGAAACTTCATATAAAACATCGATAAAATCATGAGCATGGAACATATGAGCATGTCAATGCAAGTGCATGAGATGCAACATGGTAAAATGCACTTATAATATCATAAACAACTTTCTTCATGGGCTGGAAAACGATCCAGCAGCATGTCCTGTATTATCCAGCCTTAAAATCAACCTTTTGAGCCTATTTTCCAGAAACTAAAAATATGGACATGCACCACATGATCTTAACTACATTCTGTACAAATTTCATGCGATTTCGACAAGCGTAGGTGCCTCAATAAAAATAATTCCCAACAAGGGTACAACAGAAATTCTGTTGCACTCTCAACTCCGTTCCTTACCTTGTCTCCATCCATAAACTCATTATGGGGCTCACTTAGTACCTGTAAATCTTTCCTATTTCCTTTATGAACAATATTCAAATGCCCATTCACCAAAACAAGTCAAAATAAATACGATACAATTCATACAAGCACAAAGGGTCAATCTGTCCTGTTTTCCAGAATGTTACACCAAATTTCCCTCAATGGTTCACCATCAAGATCAATAGATAAAATCAATTTCTTTACATGGATATTTAGCTCTATGTCTTAAGTACTTCCTGTAAAAATTTCAGGTCAATCCAAGATGTTTAAGGTACTTAAATAATTTTTCTCCCTAAGGTGGTACGACCAGAAACTGTTTTGACCCCTTGATACTAAAAATTCATTTCTGACCAATCCACAATGATTTTCCAGAAATTCAAACGCCACAATAAACTAGACATAATAAGCTACGACCACACCAAAAATAAGCTCAATCCAACGTTTAGAAGGTCCTTAACTAAGTCCATCAATTTGGCATAAAATCTGTCTAGAATTCTGTTTTCAGTCAACATGCATAGAAATATCCTTTCCTTCCTAATTTTGTTTCTTTAGCCTATAATCCAAGTTAATGGTCATTCAATAGACATAATAAGGCTTCCCTATACTAATTCAAGTCTCTTTTTAGCATGCAAAAAGTCGTTCATATGGGCTGTTCATTCTTCCAAACAAAACAGTCCCCTAGTTCAACAATTTCAAAACATAAGAAAAGGTAACAACTTAGGCATATTTTCACTAAAGTCATGTCTTAGGCTTCTAGACATTCAAGTATGCACATAATCACATATATTGTAAGGGGTTAAAGTATACTTGCCTCTTTAAGCTAAAGCTCTTGTCTTTGCTTGGGTATGAAGTGAGGTGTGATGAAATCCTTCACCTTCTTCACCTTAAGCATACGGTTTTAAGGAAATGAAATGAAAAGATTAGTCTTTATTCAATAGAGGAACTAGGTTATCTTTAAGAGTTGAAGGCTTTCACCTATTTCAACCATGAAACCCACGGTTTTGGCATGGAGAAGGAGAGTTCATGTGAGCTTCATTCTTTACCAAAATGAGAATTTTCTTAAGGGAACTTGGAATAAGACTTACCTAGATGTCTTCTTGAGTCTTGAAAGTGAAGTTGAACTTCTATCCTCCAAGATAAAGGGGCCGAAATGTTGGTGAGGGAGATGAGGGAACTTTTGCTAAGTGTTGCTCTTGCTTGAATGTGTCTTGAGAGGAGTCTCAAGATGACAAGAAGGTAGATGTTTCTAGAATGGTTTGATTTAAAACATGTTAGAGACTTAGGAGAGGGGGGAACGGTTTTGGAGGGACTTTTGTGAGGGTTAGGGCTTTCTTGAATGTTAATCAAGGTTAAGTTAGTATAACCTTGGTTACTTTATTCAAACTATAGTTACTTTTGTGCTAACCCAAGTTACTTTATTAAATCATGGTTACATTAACCTTGGTTTAGAGAAAAGTAACCATGGTAGGATTTAAAAATCCTCCATGTCTAGACACTAAGGGGGGGCGGTTTTCGTTGGGGTCTTTATGACCTCAACCATACTACTTCCTTCTTTAATGAGTTATCTTAACTTGTTCCTTAAATGCATGTCTATTTTATTTTCTATTTATTCTTTGCATAATAAATTCTTGTCTTATTATTTTAACTAATAAAATTGGCTAGAGATTTCTAGAACATCTCCATGTATAGGCCGAAATTTTGGGCCTCTTAGGCATCTTGATATTCCTTGAAATTTTAATTCATATACCATATTGTTGTCTATATTTTATTGTATTCCAGGATTAGCATATGCATGTATACAATTACGTACACGCCTATGTGTACCATGTGTTTATACCTTCCCTACATTTATCATATATACGCACATACATATATATATCTTGGTATGGTTTATATCATTCTATATTTCATGGACTATCTCAAGAGCATTTAAGTAAAAAGAGTTACGTGGACTTAAGTAACACGCTCTAAAAGAAATTGTCGCTTTCATTCCATCTCATAATCATAGTTTTTCACGTACCTGATTGTTGGGGTACAACATAATGATTACAATTAACCTAACCAACCCTAAACTAAACCATGGTTAGGAAAAAGAAACCATGGTTGACCCAAAAGTAACCTTAGTTAGTGAAAAGTAACCTTGGTTAACCTAAGATAACCAAGGTTAAGCCTTAACTTGAGTACAAACCCTAACCCCACCCTTATTTCCCACGGCTAGAATCACAAAGAAGGGGAGAATTCCCTCCAACTTACACTTAAGCATTTCAAGCCAAGAAGGAATCTCTTCCATTCCCTTCTTCCCCTCCCCACTCACGGCCAAGTGCACACCAAAGGAGAAGGAAACTCTTCCAAGAACAAGTAAGCTTAGGTAAGTGTCCACAACCTTCAAAGAGTGACATTTATGATTTTATGAAGATCAAACTCATGGGTGTTCTTCTTTGCCCCCAAAACCGTGACCTTCATGGTCACTAGGCTCAAGGACTCCAAGCCTTCAAGAACTCTAGCCAAGTTGGACAACTCACACCTCTTTTGGTAAGCCATCTAGCTTTCTTTTGAAAGAATAGTGAGTTAAAGCATGAACTAACCATTTCTCCTTCCTTCTTTCCCTCCACCGTGGGGAATATTGTGTAGAGGAAGAGAAGACTTCAACTTTGACACATATCCAAGAAGAGTAAGCAAGAAAGGCAAGTACACTATACTCTTCATGGTTTGAATGTGAAAGTGTGTGCATGAATGACTAGAAAGACTTAAGGTTTGATCTTAGTTGTGAAAAGGTTAGCTCTAAGCCCAAAAGCTTTCGGCTTTAGGCACATAAGAGGGTAGGATGAGCATTTTGTTATAAAGATAAGTTCTTTGATGATTTTATGCATGTTTATGTCTTAAACTAGGCTTGAATGTGTTAAAGATTTCTCCTTTGGTGTTGAAGGGAGCCACGGTAGAAGGGAGAAGGGGAGGTGAGGTGAAGTTGCATGCAAGATAATAACAAAGCAAGAAAATGAGGGAAAGACTTGATCTTGTGCATGTTAGGCTTTAAGTGTTTTCGATTTTGGTCGTTTTCTCTCTAAACACCCGCAAATGGGGCTGACGTAGAAATTAGGCTGACTTTGCTAGACCAGAAAAGGGACCTTAGAGACCTTTAATTTCGTTTATTTTTGGTATGATGATAGTTGTATGTGTTTGTTAGTAGTGAGAGTGGGAATCACCTTAAAAAAGAGTCACGGTTTATTTTTAATGAATTTCTTACTAAGATTGGTCTTGCTGGAAAATGTGTTTTGGACAGAACTTAAGCAACACGTTTAGCAGCTTGAAACTGAACCTTAGGAATGTGCAAATGAGCTGATTTTTGACATGGTAATAGTTTTATGTGTGTATGACATCTGTGAGTTGGAATTGTAGTAAAAAGAGTTGTGGATTATTATTAATGAATTTTGTGGTAAAACTGCTCAAACAGAATTGCCGGAACAGGACCGTTTTGAGTAGTAAATTGTATGGCTTGAAAATGAACCTTAGGAATGTGCAAATGAGCTGATTTTTGGCATGGTAATAGTTTCATGTGTGTTGACATCTGAGAGTTGGAATTTTTATAAAAGGAGTTGTGGTTTGGTCACAATTCAATTCGTGATTTAATTGGTCATTCCAGTTTCTGAATGTACCCAGTTTGGAAGAGTAATTAGATGACCCCCTTAAACTTATTGGATTGCCTTGGAAATTTTATGGTAATTACCTAGGGAATTGATGTACATGTTCATGTAAAGAAACCAGTATGAAACTACCATTTTGACGGTTAACAATTGTGTTAAAGTTAGTATATAAAATTGGAAAACAGGACAGTTTATTGCCATAAGTTGTAAGGCTTTGATCTTGCTCATTTAAGCTTAATTGTGATGTTTAGCCTTATGAATATTGTTCCTTGGCGTGTTAGATATGTTTTCTAGGTGATGGATCAAAATGAATGAGGTTTTATGACCTACGAAACTGAGGTAAGGCGGTACTGCCCTGCTGATTTCAGCAGTACCTTTGAGGATAGTACTATGTTTTGAGGTCCTTAGACATTTCGGAATGATACGAAATTTTTATAGCATGTGTCTAAGTCTTCATTATGCATATGTATGACATGAGTTTATGAATATGAGCATGAATTGATGAGCACACAGCAGTATGAATAGAAGGTGATTTCTGGACAGCTTTTCCAGCCTAAAAGACGAGTCCGTGCATGCATGTTATGATGCATTTGTTCACGAGTTGCATAATGCATGTCATACATTGCATCATCGTCACTTGCATGATTTATGGCATGGATTTCACGTGGAAGAAAGATGAAAAGCGTTTTCAAAAAGATGGTTTTTGTGTTTTTTTAAAAGAACGCTTCCCCATGGTACCGTGTGTGAGTATGAACTGGCCAGTATGAAAGGAACCTGAGCAGTTCCGGGTTAAGTGATCTGAATGGAAATGAATGATGTTACCGATCCGAATCCGGGATTAATAGATTCGAAGGGGAGAAGTTACCGCCTCAGATCCGGGAAGATAGATCTGAACACTCTATGGTTTTATGACGATGATGTTTTTAAAAGAGCAAAGCATGAAAAGGCATTTTCTCATTTTATCATAACACATTTCATGTGCATATACATGCATGTCACTTGTGGAGTTGTAACATAGCGTCGCATGTACTATGCTGTGTTGTCATGACCTTGCGTGTCCTAAATGATGATGATGATTGTTTTATTGATCAATGCATGATCCAGTCACCTTATGATTATATTTCACTCTATCTAGTGATGTTATTAAGTTATGATCTTATTACATTAAGCGATGATCCTTATCAAATGATGACTGGAGGTCAGGTATGTTTTCCAAACCAATTATAACATGGGGTTCGGTTCTTGCTCGTACTTTCTATTTAACTCATGATTATTATAGTATACTTACTGGTGACGTTGTCACTCACCCTATTTTTCTCTCCAGAGGTGGCAGGAGATAAAGTTGAATGGATCGATGACGAGCCTAGGGTACCCTATCCGTGAGAGAGTTAGAGGATGGCCAGGAGTGGTGAACCGAGCACCCAGCTTGAAGGATTGATGATGTTTTGTAGTAGTAACGGGAAACAATTTACTTTCATCGTTTTCTGAATTCGGTTATGTGGGATGTTACTTTTACTGCTTATGATGGTACTTTAATTTGAAGTTTAAATTCTGCCACGGTTTCGATTACTAATTGCGCAAAAGAACGAAAATTCCATGAAATTCTATCATGGATCACGATGCGTATGGAAGACGCCTAGTACTCTCCTTAGTGAAGTACGGCGGGTGCACCGACTCCGGCGGGGCCGGGGTGCGGGGCGCCACAGCTACATACACACGGCTATAAAATGAAAATATGGACTTTTAGGTATAAATGAAATGAAAAGATTATACTTAGAAGTATATGTGAGAAATAAGGAAAGAAAAGTGGAAGTCATATATCATGTAAGAAAAGTGTACTAAGAATGTAACTTTGATGTATATGTTCATGTATTTTTCCATGATGATCATCAAGTATGTGTTTTCTATGATGTTTGGTTTTCGTATATTTTATGATCATGTTTTTAGAATGTTTATGTATGCATCATAAGCATGACTTACATACATGGTCACAAGTGTTTCTTTTGATGATCATCATCACATATACATACATGTAGGTACACGGCCATAAGGCCCTTTTGGACACCCTATTTGAGCTTCATCATCCATCTTCACGATGTGTATTCAAATGATGTTTATCACTCAAAAAGTCCACTTTTATGGTTTCCATCATGTTTACGTTTTATGTATTTTCATTATGTCATAATCTTGGAAATAAGGATGTTGATGGAAACTAATATATACATGGTTGTATAAATATGTTCAACACCCAGCATGTATGCAGAATGGAAGAAAGATGAGATTTAAGTGGTTATGTTGGTGTGTAGTGAAATCGGCCATAAGGCCTTAATGGAGGAAATTAAATTGTGACATGTAATATATATATATATAGGCGTTCCAAGCATCCGCCCTATCTGAAACAAGGCATCCTGCTGATGAAAATGAATTAGCAATCCTGGCAATGATACCCATATTGGAACAATTGGCACATCAATTTTCATATCATGATTAGGGGTCCATTTGGTGACCCTCATATATTTGCCTGCAATGGTCCAGCTTTGCCTCATGAAACATCGTAAGTAGTTGGATTCCCAGTCAAAATGCATCAATATGTGCATAGAATCTAGAAGTCCTGTGCGTACCGTGCCTGTGACACCAATGTGATCAATACTTGCATGGATAGTGGCCATCAGCGGTCTTCCGTACCAAAACGTTCCAACTAACATGAATCGATAAAGATCAACAAGAGAGGTGATTTCTTCCACTATGAACTCGGTCATGGACTCACTTTATACAATTGTATTGGATTGGGGGCAATAGAAGGCTTGGTAGTGGCAGAGAAGAGTGACACAAACGATATCCCCAATGTAGATCGCAATTGCTGTTGCTCAGCCTGTTCTTTATGAAGATCTTCCAAAGTATTGTACTTCTTGTTTACGCCTAGGCCATAAGGGAATTGATTGTGGGAAACCCGAAATGCAAGAACATCCAGTTCCTTCTGAACATGCATGGAGTAAACGTCAGCCGCATTTGTCTAAGGATCCTTTCCAGCGTTGTACCCCTAAGAAGCCTCAGCCTGATCTCACGGAACCTGCCAAGCTCATGGACGTCGTTCCTTTTGTAGTAGAGCCCCAACCTTTGGTTATGCTTTCTCCAGAAATGGTTCACACTGAATCAATATCAAATGCTCAGGATGTCTCCAGATTAAAAGGCATTGATGATAAAATTTTGAATGAATTGCCTTCTAATCCTGATTCAATCTCTATATAAAGATAGTGAAGTTGAAGTTGATCATTAACATTCTCAGTTTTCTGCAGATCCTTTAGATGATGAAATTTATAATTGTATTGCTTCTCTTGTCCAAGCTGTTGTTGTTTATGAATTTTCTCAGAATCATCCACCGGACACACCACCAGTCTTAGGTGAAGATGGAGCTTTTTGGGTTCCTCCCAAGTTATTGAGACGATAGCATAAGCCGCTAGCCCCGCTTTCACCGCCATTTAAACGTTCATGGGCAGCTCTCTCTAACTCTTTTGATGTCTTATCAACCCAATGGAAATAATGATTTGGAACGTCAGAGGTATTTGGATGTCTGCTTGTAGCGCCCTGCACCCGGACCTCGACCGAATACGGTGCATCCGCCGTACTTCACTAAGGAGAGTACAAAGCGTCATGCATAACATGCGAAAATCCATAACTTAATCCATGGACTCCCATGCTAACATTTAACATGGTAGTAAAATTTAGGCAGCACTAAAATTCTTTTAAAAATAAACATGCATTCCAACAATACTAGGTCCCCAACAGTAATAGTCCACAAAGCAACATCACCGAAATCCAAAGAGTTTAACATAGATCATAGTACATCATTATCCCAGCACAAAAGTCCTTAAGCATAGCCTCCTTCCGACATCCTCGCCTACGGGTACGGCACTCTCAGCTCATCCTCGATCCACTCAATCTTAGCATTGTCTGGCTCTGGGGAAAAATAAAAGTGTGACAGATAAAAATCACCCAGCAAGAATACAATAAACCACCATGAAATAAATAAAGAATTATAACATGAATGTAATATCCTAAGAACCTCAAATGTTAAAATTCATACCTGATCTTTAATCCTGGATTTGATTGACGATATAGCCTAAGCATAATTTTAGGTAATGCTATACCAACAATATCTTATTATCCATTAACTGTAACACACAACATGTCGACGTGCTTGTGAATTATGCAAAATACAATGTATGATGTCATGTCGTGTCAAAACATCATTTTGGTCCCATAAAATAACATGTCAAAAAACAGAGTATCAGATCAATTAACCCTGGAGCTGAGCAGGTCCAGAACATATCAACAGACCAATTAACCCGGGGTCTGGGACGGGTCCAGGACATGTATCAGATCAATTAACCCTGGATCTGAATGGGTCAAGAACATATATCAGGTCAATTAACTCCGGATCTGAACAGGTCCAGAACATGTATCAGATCAATTAACCCCGGATCTGAACGGGTCCAGAACATATCATGTCAACAGACCAATTAACCCCCGGTCTGGGACGGGTTAGTCGCATGCTTGGCCGGCAAGGGAATCATAAAGCTTTCTTTAAAACATGGGACCATAAAAACTTTCATGCATAACGAAAAACGTATTTACTTGGAAAGACTTGCTTGCATACGGAAAATTCATAAAAATCAGATTCATGTGGCATATGATCATGCATGATGCATGAAGTGATACGCAATTCAAGTCATGACATGAATAATCGTAAATATTCCTTATAACATGTCAACAAGCATGGTTTTGGAACTAAAAGTTTCCAGATTTTAATTCATGTTCAAGGGGACGGATAAATTAACCAAACAGGCTCATCTTCATAATCTTTTGTCCTACATGGGTTTAGTGGGGTCTTAGTTACATATCGTAAAATTTTCGTAACTTTCCAAGGCGAATAAGGCCCTTAAATCATTAAATTGTTATCAAGTGTACTTGCTGAATTCTGCGGTATAATAGCCATCATTACCTTAATTTTTCATGATTTTGCATCCTTAATCATATGGCCACATCCTGGAAAATATAGTAAAATCCCTAAAGACTAACTTTCATAGTCCCAAACCGTCTATATAGGTCCAAATTCACAAAATTAGGCCTCTTAACTTATTCCCCTGTTCTGCCCAATTTTCCAGTTTTAGTACATCAACTTTATGTCCATAATTGCCCATCAAAACGTTAATACCAACTTTATTAATTTACATGGTCTTGCTCCTCTATGTCTTAGGTGTGTAACATAAAATTTCCAGAACAATCCAATAACCTTAAAGGGTCCATTTAATTATTTTCCGAAATAGGTCACATGCTGTTACTAGATTGACCAATTTTACTAAAAATTCTATTTTGACAAAACCGTAATTCCTTTTACTGAAATTTCAACTTATCCATGTCATAAACATGCAGAACTAGCATCCTATGGAAATTTAGCCCATTTGCATGTTTCCAAGGTCTATTGTTGGGTCAAATAACACGTTACTCATTTCTGCCCTGTTCCAGTGATTTCAGCTTGAGCAGTTTTACCAATTAATTTCTTAGAAATAATCCACAACCTCTTTTACCAAAAATCCAACTCTCATACTTCCTACACACATAAGGTTGTCACCATAACAAACATCAGCTTAATTTAACGTTTCCAAGATCCATTTTTATGCTATACAAAACGTCATATAATTCTGTCCAGTTCCAGAAATTTCAGTTTGATCAGTTTCACCAAATATTTTATTAAAAATATTCCACGACTTATTTTGCCAAAATTCCAACTCTCATGTCTGCTACACACATAGGACTATCATAATGCCAAAAATCAAATTGTTTTCACGTTAGTAAGGCCCATTTTGAGGTCACACAACACACTGCTCAATTCTGTCCAGGTCCAGTAGTTTTGTGTTTTGTCATCTTTTCATGTCAAATGACCACTAAATATCTTGTGCTTATGAAATAACTTATTAGTCACCACATACACCTTTTTCCCACGAATATCCAGATTTTATTCTTTTTATTGAGTCATCTTTGCATCATGTCAAAACAGTTTGTAGTTTATACACAACAACTACCATATTTGCTCACAAAAGGTGTCTTTTCTTGGATTCAAATCTCACCATCATATCCATCCTTTAGGCCGAAACTTGTATGATACCATAAACATATTTTGCAACATTTATTTAGACATGCAACACATTCACATCCTAGTTCATTTTTAATCCTACCAAGTAACCATATGAAATTACAACTAGCACTTGCATGTCATCTTGATGCTTCCTAAGTTTCATCCAAGAGCTATACTTGCCTAGAGTCACTTGATTGAACCTTATTTCATCCTAAAACAGCCTCATATCACCATTCAAGTAAGAAAAGATTTCATCTTTGAAGGAATTAACCACATGCAAGACATTGTCTTTAAGAAATCACTAAGGTATAGTCTTAAAACTTAGTATATTCAACTAAAGATCACATCTTAGAAATATCTAGCCATTCAAGTCACTAATTCTTCAAATAAATCATGAGAGTCTAGTGTATACTTGCCTCTTTAAGCTAAAGCTCTTTTCTTAGCTTGGATATTGGATGAGTTGAGTTGAGATCTTCCTCCTTCACGCTTGAGCATACGGTTGGTTGAAGGGATGAGTGAAGAATGTTAGTCATCATTCTTTGATGAAAATAGAATTATTTTGAGGTTAGATTTTCTTACCAAAGTGGGACTTTGAATGGAGCTTCAAGTATCAAAAGATTGCACCACCTAAAAGAGTTGAATGTCTTGCACCTAGTGACCATGAAGGTCATGGTTTGGGGTGGGGAAAAAGGAACTCATGTGAGCTTCATTACTTATAAAAATAAGAATCCACTTGAAGGAGCTTGGAACAAAACTTACTTAGATGTTTTCTTGAGCTTGAGAATGTAAGTTGAGTTGAACCTCCTAGCCTCAAGAAGAAGGGCCGAAGGTGTGCATGTGGAGGGAGATGAAAAACTCTCTAAGTGTTGGCTTTGCTTTGTTTGAGAAAGAGTTCAAGATGGATGTGAAATGAAGTTGTCTTGCATGATTTAAAAATGTAGGGGGTAAGGGGAAGGGGATGGCCGACGGTTGGGGTGGTCAAGGGGGCAAGTTCCATGAAAAGTTGAAAAAGGAGTATTGTTTTGTGAAATAGCAAGCTTTTGTCTATCATGCTTGCATTAATTTATTATTTGTCTTGCATGCCTATTTTTGTGTTAATCATATAATTATAATTTGAGTAAATACTTAAAATAAATAATATAAATGGCTAGAGAGTTCTAGAGACTTTCCATGCCTTTAGCCGAAATCTTGGGATCTTAGGGGCATTTTGGTCTTTTCACATTTATCATATCTCATACTTATATAATTTATACTTTTATTTGTTTAATTTAATGTGATTTTAAATTTTCTTTGGGAGGACCATTTAGGTTTGCATTCTTATAAAACGAATTTATTCCAAGGTTGATCAAGGCCTCTTGCCAAATTCTTGGGGCTATTGGGAGGGCATTTTTGTCCTTTCACGCCTTTTAGAGTACATAATTGCATATTCACACCATAACTTATAATATCTAGTTTCTTAAGTAGGCCTTTAGGTTTACTTTTAAGAGGACTTATTTCGGTTGGTCTTTTTGTAAGAAGGGAAATATTCTAATGTTCAACAATGTCTTGTGGCTGAAATTACAAGGGCTTCGAGGTCATTATTGTCTTTTCACTCATTGCTTTATTCCCATAAATATGATATTGCTCCTAACATCTAACTTATAGTGTAGGTGTGAGTCTCACTTTGAGGAGAACTACTCGGCTAGTCCTCCTATAAAATGGAAATTATTCCAAGATCCTCCATAGCCCTATGACTGAATTTACAACGGCTGGGAGGGCTAAATAGTCAGTTCACGCGCTCCATGACATCCATTTGTATAATTATGCCATATCCATCTCAAAGGGATTTTAGATACAGACTCACTAAGGTAACTAAATTGCAACTTGGAGAACTTATTTATTACGCCGCATTATACTGGTTCTAGTATAGTGCGATTTTTGCGGGGTACAACAGTGCTGATCGTATATTGTCATTAGTTCGTCTTCACCATTTACATATTTTGGTTATTATTGAGCCTAAAGCTAGAATTTCATCATTGGTCACATATCACCTCAAACTTAGTTTTTATCAAGCGGTGTCTGTTTGTAATGACCATATATGAATCTTTTGGAGACATGTGGTATTTCAGTTTGAAGTAGAGCGCATAGGTGTTCAAAAGCATTGTATGTTTTTATGTTGCTTGCCTTCAGGGGATTCCTTTTGGTGCACTTTTGTATATGGTCTTCACTCAGTTGCTTGTCGCCGTCCTCTTGGGCCGGACATTCAATTTATTCACGGTTCCATTCATATACCTTGTCTTGTTGGAGGAGATTTTAATACTTTTTTGACATTAGATGAACACAAGGGCCGATCATCTCCATCGCTCCGAACCTTACAAGATTTCAATGATTGTGTTACAGCTTGCTCTCTCCAACCAATTAGCTTCCAAGGTTTTCCCTATACTTGGTGTGATGGTCGGGGATTTGGCAAAGTTTGGCACCGTTTGGATCGCATTCTGTGCACTTTGACTTTCTTTGATCTATTTTCTGATGTACACTATCAGAATCTTAATCGTACTACTTTGGTCACTCCTCGCTTTAATTAGAGTGTTCTACTAATACTTCTACTGTGGTGGCTTCTTTCAGGTATTTGGATGTTCGGGCAACTCATACTGGGTTTGACAATTTTGTCACACATCATTGGCAGTCATACAGTACGGTGGGCGGCATGTGGGGATTTTATTGAAAACTACGGCAGCTCAAAAATCATTTATAATAGTGGAATAAAGATGTATTTAGGAATATTTTTGATGCGGTGGCAGTAGTAGAGACGAAAACATTACAATGTGAAACAAAATTCAATTCAGATCCATCAAGGCCATGCGAATGGCATATCATCGGAATATGGCTAGTTTAAGACTGGCACAATCTCGGGCATTATTATTTTGGAAGCAAAAGAAAAATGTCAAATGGCTGCAGGAAGGAGATGCCAGCACTTGGTTTTTTCACCTGATTGTTAAGGATAGACGTCGTAAGTAGGCTATCCGAAGGATTCTTCGTGAGGATTGGGTGGAATGTAGCACTTCTCAGGATATTGAATTAGAGGCGATTCATTACTATTAGGCTTTATTCTCGGCTGCACCAACTTCACCTCCTGACTCACTCCTTCAATATATTCCTCAATTAATATCGGCTGAGGACAATCATGATTTTTTATATTTGCCAGAATCGCAGGAAGTTAAACAAGCAGTTTGGGATATAAGTCCAACGAGTGCAGCTGGTCCTGATGGTTTTCCTATATCATTCTATCGACGATTCTGGTTAGTTATACATTCAGATGTCCATAAAGTAGTTCAAGAATTTTTTTTACGTATTCCACCGCCTAGTCAGGTTGCCGCATCACTTATTACGCTTATTCCAAAGGTGACAAATTCTTAAACTTTTTCCGATTTCAGACCTATACGTTTGACAAATTTTTTTTCAAAAGTTACCACAAGGTTAATATCCATGCGGTTGTCATCTTTTCTCCCAAGACTTATATCTCCTGAGCAGGCTGGATTTATGAAGGGTCATGATATTACTGAGCAGATTATTTTAGCACAAGAATTGGTGCATGTCTTGGATAGATCGGCTAGAGGAGGCCATGTTATTGTTAAATTAGATATGGCTAAAGCTTTTGGCAGGGTGAGTTGGTCTTATCTTTGACAACTTTTGTTGAAAATGTGTTTTCATCCTCGGATGGTACGTTTTCTAATAAATAATTTATCAGCCACAAGATGTTCGGTGTAAATAAATGGTAAACCGGTGGGTTATTACCCAGTGTCCCGTATTGTTAAGCAAGGTGACCCATTATCACCTCTTTTATTTATTCTTGCTTCTGAAGGCATTTTGAGAGGCCTTAAATCACTGATGGAAACGGGGAATATACAAGGATTTCATGCAGGTCGTGTGCCACAAGTGTCACATCTGGGGTTTGTAGATGATCTTGTTATATTTTTAAATGGCTCTCTTCACAACCTGCAACGCTTTAGACACTTTTCAGATATTTATCAGGAAGCTTCCAAGCAACTGGTAAATTTCCATAAAAGTCAGGTGGTGGCTGGATCGGGTGTCTGGGAACGCATGCGTCACAGGCATTAGGCATGTGTTTTGCTACCTTACCAATACAGTATCTTGGATCTTATTTATACAAAGGTATTAACCGACCTGATTATTGTACTTCATTGCTTGCATATTTTGGCACTAGGTTGAATTCCTGGTCATCTAAGCTTCTCTAAACCGCTGGTCGGCTAGTTCTAATTCGCCTGTTCTTTGTTACATGCCATTATGTATTATTGCGAGTTCTCGATTACCTAAAAGTGTTTTGGGGGCTTTGAATCAGAAAATGTCACATTTTCCTTGGAATGGTTGGTATCACTGGCAGTCTTGGGAGCGAATATGCCGCCTCAGAAATTATGGAGGTTTGGGAATTCGGGGTCTTGAAATGCTGCATTAGGCTTATGATAGTCTAATATGGTGGAAATATCATTAGTCTAACTCTTTATGGGTGGTTTATTGTCGTGCAAAATATGGTCGCAGAGACATGGTGTACGTCAATATTTATGATTCCTCTGTTTGGAAGTATATTTGCTTGGAAGTATATTTGCTGAATCATTCTTATATGCAGACTCAGGTGCAGTTCAATCAAGATGGTCTTAGCTGGATGCTCGATCTTTTAAGCCAATTCTAACTACGATCTGCTTATAGCCTGCTAGCATCAGTTTCTCCTTCTTTTGAATGATCTAAGTATGTTTGGTGGTCTGGATCACCTTCGGGGGCCCGTATCTTTCTTTGGAAACTTTGGATGCGATTGTTGCCTTTGGTTGATAACCTATATGCTTGGCAGGCAACATTCCCATCTCAATGTGTTTTGTGCATAATACATTCAGATTGGCAAGATCATCTCTTCCTACTTTCCTAGCAATCAGAACATTATGGTAGAAATTTTCCATTTTGTTTTCCGGTCCGATGCCTCATCAGTCAACCATTTGTGCGTATTTGCTTCGTTCGCGCATTTCATCGCCACACACTATGATTGGCCAGTTGAGAGCAGTTCCACCGTCAGGTAAAATGGGTTATTTAGAAGGAATACACATTCATAGGATTTTGAGATAGCAGTTTTGCATATAGACGGTTGTTTGAGAGAGTTCGCGATCATATATACACTTGGTGCGTGTCCACGGGGGGTCGAAAATTCTCACAGAAAATCCCACAATTGCTTGCTTGTAACTTTTCTCCACCATTGCGCATTCGCTGACATTGAGTGGTTCGATGGGAGTTACTGACATTGGGTATGTTAAAGTTGAATATTGATGCTTTGGTAGGTCAATATACAACTACAGAAGGAGCGGTTTTGCATAATGCTCAGGGGCATTTTAACTCAGCCATTTGCTTTCCATTGCCGCTTACTTTGACATTTTAGGCTGAATTAATGGCGCTGCTCTATAGTCTAATATTTTATGCAAGGGACAATGACCACCTTATAGCTGAGGCGGATTGCAGCTTATCGCTTTGTTATATTCCTGATTCGGAACAATATATTGGCTCCTTATTAGTGGATCTACAGTGGGTGTCCGATTTTCTGTGTCTCAATGACTCATCGCTGCAATATTGTAGTGCCCCGCCAGAACTAGGGTCTCAGCACGGTGCACCTGCCGTATTCTACTACAAGAAGTACAAGGCATCGAAGCCATACATGTACAAATCATAGAAACATGTATCGATAAGTGGAAACGAGATAACATAAGAAGAAACTGAAGTGCATCCTAATACATCCGCATGAGTGTCATAAGTACATCAAAAGTACAAAATATCCAAAGTACAGAGCTGAATATCCAAAATACAAAAGAGATCGTAGCCAGCTGCTAATCAGCTCCTTGCACCTAATCTCGAGGCTCATCTTCAATAAACTCTAGCCCAGGGTCCTATGGATATGCGTGGTAAAATAAATGGGTGAGCGATAATGAATCGCTCAGCAAGTAGTTCCGCTTAGGTTCGTCAAGTGGATCATACATGAGGACTGGGGTAGTGGGTGATACAGTATGATGTAACACAGGTATGATAGTGTTCAATATAAACAAGAATAGTAAAGCATAGAGTTAGTACTGACTAATAAAGCAAAGCGTAAGTGCTGAAATAATTAAGCATATACCATATCATAACTATCACAGATAGAGATCATCGTGGAATAAACATACTTTTCTGTTAAACATTCGTGTCTTAACCAAATTCACTTTGTCCTGGGGTATATTCTTATTTGGTTTGTTCTCGTCATTCTTTAATCATATTCATGGCTTAAAGCTATTAGAGGGTACATGTGACATGATCATGATATATGCATTGTAAAGCTTTTTGAAAAAAACGTTCCATTTCATACATACATAAACATGACAAGATGTTGGTGGCTATAGCACTTTGCATAACATAAGAACGACACCCACGGCATATCAAATGATTCCCGAGTAGACACGAGTACCGTCCATGAATCCCGATGGTCCAACCACGGTGTTACATCATACGTACATAGGACAAACGGTGACATGTTATAGTAGAGATCTCAAGTCCCAGATGCAGTGTTACACTGTGCGATAACGTATTTTGCCCCTGACATCCTCCCCCAGTGCCGGACATCAGGTAGCTCTCCATACAGAATATCATAGATGTAACTGGAATGCAAAGAACCCTTGTCCCGGACAAGGTGTTACACTCAGCCTGCAGATCATGCACATATAGAAAGGTAGAAAACCCTTGTCCTGGACAAGGTGTTACACTCATTTACAAATACATGCATGAGTCGTATGGAATCATTCGTCTCGCGGTAAAATTCCTTAAATCATGAGAACTTTAAAAACATTTCATGCATAAATCTTAAACTTTCTTGTAAATACTCTGTGTGATTAGAAAACTATGAAGACCACATGCATGAAGGAAGGCTTTATGCAGGTCTCTTTTTATTCTCATCGGATTTAGTAATTGATTGTTCGTAATTGTAGTTGGTTATTATTTATCCAATTAGCTTGTCTTATTTGGCTGGTTTGCCCTTTTTGGGCCGTGTGTCCTCATATATGTATGCTATAATTCATGGTATGTGGTGTTAGGAATTTATGTCCTTTAAATTATTTGACATTTAGATGCTCTTTCATTAATAATATAATTTCAACATATATTTTATAAGCATTTACATGTTATGCTTTGAAGTGGTTAATTCATGGAGAGGCCCCAAAATTTGGCCTTTGGCTGAAAAGTGCCATTTTTCCCTCACTTACATTTCTAAATTTCAAGATTAATTTTTCAACATATAGCATTCATGCTTGATGCCAATAAAGATAAAATCCATCTTTATATTTCAACTACTATAAATATTATGACAATGATTATAATGTACATCTACATACTAAAATTTTAACATGCTCAACTCACATCATACAAATATAATCATGAACACAAAAATTATGTTTATGATGATGATCATGCTAAAAATGAACATGCAAGCACATAAAGTGCAACATCCATGGAATCACACTTTATTGGACCATGATCATCAAGATACACATCATGATGATGGTGATGACTTCATGGCCTTTGTGGGGGACTCATGGCCATCCCCTATAATAAGGAAAGTGTTGATGTTAAAATGGATGATGTTCAAAGGTGGCATCTTTCTGTACATGCTTAAAGAAATGAATAATTTTGTACCAATATAAGAATACAATACTTCTATTTTCATGAACATCTCTTCTACTACATATGAACATGAAGGAAATGGCGTGCATGTATCAATATGGAAAAGGTAAGAGTTCTTAAAACACTTTTTATCATAGCACACTCATGTCTCTACCACTTAGCATCAAAGTTTAGAAAGGATGGTGAAGATATCACCTTCTTGAAAAGCACGGCCTCAATGGCCTATTGGTGACTAAATTTTATCTTGCATGCTAAATTAGAGTATTATTCTAAGCATATTTGATGATTTTACTCAAGAAAAGTACACATCTATCATTAATTTCAACATGCAAGCATTCTTTATTTCAATCAAGAGTTGGAGACCTCCATTTTAATTGCATGCATGATCCATTTATTATTAGTGAACATACTAAGCTTCATCTTGAATTTTCTTTGAAGAAACTAGGAAGAATACTTGCCTTTCCTTTGTATTCTTACCCTTAAGAAGCAAAAGATTGCTTCTTTCCTTTTTCTTGGAACCTCTTAGCCTAGTCACCATTCAAGAAGGAGAAATGGTCATTTTCAAAAAATAAAACCTTAAGGAGGTTCTAAAAATCGATTCTTAAAAGAAACTTACTCTTGAATACCTTGAAGATTATTACTTTTCTAACTTGAGAACTCCTCCTTTCTTGTTTGGAACTGATGACTAAAAGGGCATAAAGAAGAAGAAGTTTGAATCTTTGTGGAGAAAGAGTAAAAGAAACATGTTTAGAAAGAAGGATGGGATGTTTACATTGATTCTTCACTAAAGAGTTGAGGAGAAGTTCTTCCTTTTTGGCCTTAGCAAATTTTCGGTTGGGAGACTTAATAAGGATGAGGAAAGTTTTCTTTAGGTGAAAGAGAGAGGTTAAACAAAGAAGACGGTTAGAGAGAATGAAGAAGTTTTTCTTGAAGACACTTTGATAAAATAAAGAGTGAAATGGATAAAACAAATGTTCTTGCCCTCTTTTACATATGGTGAACCATGTGTAGAATAGTGGGAATGAAAGAAAAAAGTTTTCATCATTGTGTGGTCAGTTGGGAAGAGAGAAAATATAAGATGTAAGAGTGCATGTGACTTTAATTAGTGGAAAAGGATTTGATGTGATGGGAAAATTAAAGTGAAGAAGAAATATTCTTCCTCCCTTAGCAAGGTAACCGTGGGTGAGGGGAAAGAAAAAGAGAGAAGAAATCCTTGTCTTTATGTGTGGTTGGAAAGGGTGAGGAAAAGAAATGACTATTCTTATTTCTTATGGTAAAAAAGAGAATAAAGGGATGGGAAAAAGTTGTTTGAATTCCAAATGGATCAGAGATGGAGTGTACGAATAGATAAAGTGTGAAAGACAAGATTCCTCTTTTGCTTCCACCTTGGGTGCCGAAATTTTAGGGTGAAAAGGGACAAAAATGAAACAACTTGTCTTCCATGTGAGGGGTGTGAGGTGGCCGTTCATGGGGGGTTTTGGGGTTGGAAGGACAATTTTGTCCATTACTATTCTCTTATGTCTTATTTCCTTCATATTTACATAATTGTAAAAGCTAGTTTTATATCTCCCTTGTATTCCTATTTAATTAAATTACTTAAGTTACATAGTCATTAAAGACTGCAACTTATTTATTGTAAAGTTTGATGAAAGTTTTATTTAGTTCGTGTTGTGCGGTACAACAATCGCATCTAACGTCTTCCGTAATTTTGTCTATTTTCTTATGCCAACTAACCTGGAAGTGTGGGTCGTAACACTCCTCCCCCTTATAAAAAGCTTTATCCTCGAAACTTGTGTGTTTAATCGTCATCCACTGCTTAGTGTTACTTTACAAATTGTACCCCTATAGCATGTTCCGGACCACATTCAATACCCTGATTCGGCGTTCGGACATGCTTTTGTAGAATCATATCCTAGTGGCTCTATATTGAGAATTCTTTACATGCTTGATTTGTTGCGGCATAACCGAGTCTCTGAAGGATTCTTTAGATTACCTGCCTAGAGTTTACCAGCCTTCGTACGTTTCCAGTGTTATTTAGAGCTATTAAGTTCTGGTGTTATCATCTTAAGTAATCCTAACTGAATCTGAATTCCAACCCTGATAACAAAGATCCAATTAATTTATAACTGTTTACATACCTATTTTAATATCCTTCTTTCAGATTATCTTTATCTAGCGGCTCCTAATTCTGGGCATTGCTCTGGGATGGTCCTTCTTGTTGTGCCCTTCTCAGCGAATCTCCTCTTCTCCTTGGATAGCTTCTGTTTACATGCCCACACCTCCCGCATCGAAAGCAAACATTGGTCCCTACACGACATTCACTGGTATGATGTCTCCAACACCTTTGGCATATCAGAATCACCGCTGCTATCCTCCACTGTTGCCGAGACAGATACTAGCTAGATGACTGCTGGTGAGGTCGTCAGCCTGCCTGCGTAGGATACGGACCCCATATCTTAGTCTGATCCTCAATGTAATTCCGAGTTCTCCAGTTTCTGACCTCCCGATCTGATACCGCAACAATGTGTTCCACCCTATAACTGTCCTCTAGTAGTCTCTCAAAATTGCCTGGGTGTGTATCAATAACCAATTCTGGATCCGAGGATTTAGGCCACGCTGGATCCTGACCATCTTTAGCCTGTCATCACCCATTACCTCAGAAACATAGCGACCCTGGGTGACGAATCGCCAAACATACTCTGAAACTTATTCATCGGTCTCCTGTCTCATGGTATCGAACTCCCTTTCTCTATGTATAATCAGTGCTTGGGAGAGGTAAAAACCGCAGAAGTGTTCCAAAAACTGTGTCCAAGTCATCTGTTGGAGCAATGGCTGAATGTAAATCCTCCACCAGTGATTGGCTCTACCCACCAAAAAGGGCAAAACAATCTGTGTTACCTCTTTAGGCACCCACGCTAGCTGGAAACCCCTCTCGATGTCATCCAGCCATATTTCTGCCTTACCAGTATTTGGCTCTCGATCGAAGCTGAGAACCCTGGCAGTGACCAGCTGCCCATAATAGATGTCGCTGCTCATATGAGACCCTGGCTAGGTGGATCGTAGTGGAGCCTGTGCAGCCTTGTTTATCTTGTGGATTCGCATCAGAGCTTCGAAAAATGACCAGAGTATCTCCCCCAAAAACTGAGCTACCGGAGATAAAATCTGTGCCGGCGGTGACAATGTCTGCTCTAACTCTGGTGACGACCCCTGTGAAGCAGGTGACGGTGTCTGTCTATCAGATTGAGATGACATTCTATTTCAGACAATTAAATTAGCGTAGTTGGGGAATATGTTATGAGACATTTTAAATTTTAAGGGTTATAGATATCCAGAGAAAAGCAGTTTACTTAGTATGACTCTAAGTTAATTGACACGGCACTAAGTGAAAGGGTTATTATCCTGATATATTTTTTTTCTCATTTAATCTAAGGGGTCTATACTAAGGTTGGATCACTCTTCTAACTTCAATCTTAAGTTCTAAAATCATAGCCTACGTACTTGTTATTGTTTCTCTTAGGTTGTCCACTGTGGATCTGGAGTCTTGGCTCTGATACCACCTGTAGCGTTCCGACGGGACTAGGGTCTCGGCACGGTGCATCTACTGTAGTCTACTACGAGAAGTACAAGGCGTCGAAGCCATACATGTACAAATCATAGAAACATGTATCGATATGTGGAAACGAGATAACATAAGCAGAAATAAAAGTCAACTAAACTACATCGTAATACATCCGCATGAGTGTCATAAGTACATCAAAGTACAAAATATCCAATATACAGAGCTGAATATCCAAAATACAAAAGGGGATGTAGCCAGCTACTAATCAGCTCCTTGCACCTAATCTCGAGGCTCATCTTCAATAAACTCTGGCTCAGTATCCTGTGGATTTGCGTGGTAAAATAAAGGGGTGAGCGATATTGAATCGCTCAGGAAGTAGTTCCGCTTAGGTTCGTCAAGTGGATCATACATGAGGACAGGGGTAGTTGGTGGTACAGTATGGTGTAACACAGGTATGATAATGTCCAATATAAACAAGAATAGTAAAGCATAGAGTTAGTATTGACTAATAAAGCGAAGAGTAAGTACTAAAATAATTAAGCATATACCATATCATAACTATCACAAATAGAGAGCATCATAGAATAAACATACTTTTCTGTTAAACATTCGTGTCTTAACCCATAGTTACTTTGTTCTGGGTATATTCTTCTTTGGTTTGTTCTTGTCATTCTTTAATCATAGTTGGATTTGGTTTTTCCAGATTCATGGCTTAAAGCTATTAGAGGGTACATGTGACATGATCATGATATATGCATGGTAATGCTTTTTGAAAAAAAAAGTTCCATTTCATACATACATAAACATGACAAGACGTGAGTGGCTATAGCACTTTGGATAACATAAGAATGGTACCCACGACATATCGAATGATTCCCCGAGCAGCCACGAGTACCGTCCATGAGTCCCGATGGTCCAACCACAGTGTTACATCATTCGTACATAGGACTAACGGTGACGATTATAGTAGATATCCCGAGTCCCAGACGCGGTGTTAACACTCTGCGATAACGTATTTTCCCCTGACATCCTCCCCTAGGACCAGACACCAGGCAGCTCTTCATACAAAATGTCATAGACGTAACTGAAAGGCAAAGAACCCTTGTCCCGGACAAAGTGTTACACTCGGCCTACAGATCATGTGCATATAGAAAGGTAGAGAACCCTTGTCCCAGACAAGGTGTTACACTCACCGACAAATACATGCATAAGATGTATGGAATCATTTGTCTCGCGATACAATTCCTTAAATCATGAGAAATTTAAAAACATTTCATGCATAAATCTTAAACTTTCTAGTAAATACTCCGTGTTGTTAGAAAACTATGAAGAGCAGATGCATGAAGGAAGGCTTTACCTAGGTCTCTTTTTATTCTTATTCAAATTTAGTAATTGATTGTTCGCAATTGTAGTTGGTTATTATTTATCCAATTATCTTGTCTTATTTGGTTAGTTATTCCTTTTTGGGCCTGTGTCCTCATATATGTATACTATAATTCATGGTATGTGGTATTAGGAATTTATGTCCTTTTGATTATTTGACATTTAGATGCTCTTTCTTTAATAATATAATTTCAACATATATTTTATAAGAATTAATTTCAACATATATTTTATAATCATTTACATATTATGCTTTAAAGTGGTTAATTCATGGAAAGGCCCCAAATTTCGGCCTAGGGCCGAAAAGTACCATTTCCCCACTTACATTTCTCGATTTCCCTTTAGTATTCTATTATGCTTAATTTTCATACAGATGACTCATAATAATTATATAGTCACATATAAAATATTGCATGTTTGAACTTCATGAATTTAGATACCAAAATGGCCATTGGGACGACATTTAGTCAAGTCCATTACTTGGAGTTTTTATCATTATGTAATGGTTACACTTATGGCCCTTTTCTTTTTATGTACTTGTCAATTTTATACATAATCCTGAAAATATACACCAATGGAAATGTGTGCTTCAATATGACATACTTTTATGCCCCTTGGCCGAAAGTAGGGGAAGTACTTCAAGATTAATTTTTCAACATATAACATTAATGCTTGATGCCAATGAATATAAAATCCATCTTTATATTTCAACTACTATAAATATTATGACGATGATTATAATGTACATCCACATACTAAAATTTTAGAATGCTCAACTCACATCATAAAAATATATTCATGACCACAAAAATTATGTTTATGATGATGATCATGCAAGCACATAAATTACAACATCCATGGAATCACACTTTATTGGACCATGATCATCAAGATACACATCATGATGATGGTGATGACTTCATGACCTATGTGGGGGACTCATGGGCCAGCCCCTATAATAAGGAAAGTGTTGATGTTAAATGGATGATGTTCAAAGGTGGCATCTTTCTGTACATGCTTAAAGAAATGAATAATTTTGTATCAATATAAGAATACAATACTTCTATTTTCATGAACATCTCTTCTACTACATATGAACATGAAGGAAATGGCATGCATCTATCAAAATGGCAAAGGTAAGAGTTCTTAGAACACTTTTTAGCATAGCACACTCATGTGTCTACCACTTAGCATCAAAGTTTAGAAAGGATGGGGAAGATATAACCTTCTTGACATGCATGGCCTAAATGGCCTATTGATGACAAAATTTAATCTTGCATGCTAAATTAGAGTATTATTCTAAGCATATTTGATGATTTTAATCAAGAAAAGTACAAATGCATCAATAATTTCAACATGCAAGCATTCTTTATTTCAATCAAGAGTTAGAGACCACCATTTTAATTGCATGCATGATCGAAGAAACTAAGTAGAATACTTGCCTTTCCTTTGTATTCTTACCCTTAAGAAGCAAAATATTGCTTCTTTCCTTTTTCTTGGAACCTCTCGGCCATGTGACCATTCAAGAAGGAGAAATGGTCATTTTAAAGAAAGCAAACCTTAAGGAGGTTCTAAAAATCAATTCTCAAAAGAAACTTACTCTTGAACACGTTAAAGTTTCTTACTTTTATAACTTGAGAACTCCTCCTTTCTTGTTTGGTGCTCACGGCTAAAAGGGCATAAAGAAGAAGGATTTTGAATCTTTGTGGAGAAAGAGTAAAAGAAACATGTTTAGAAAGAAGAATGGGATGATTAACTTGATTCTTCACTAAAGAGTGAGGAGGAGTTCTTCCTTTTTGGCCTTAGCAAATTTTCGATTGGGATACTTAATAAGGATGAGGAAAGTTTTCTTTAGGTGAAAGAGAGAGGTTAAAGAAAGAAGAAGGTTAGAGAGAAAGAAGAAGTTTTTCTTGAAGATACTTTGATAAAATGAAGAGTAAAATGGATAAAACAAATGGTCTTGCCCTCTTTTCCATATGGTGAACCGATAGGATAGTGGGAAGGAAAGAAAGGTTTTCATCATTGTGTGGTTAATTGGGAAGAGAGAAATTTTCTTCCTCCCTTAGCAAGGTAACCGTGGGTGAGGGGAGAGAAAAAGAGGGAAGAAATCCTTGTCTTTATGTGTGGATGGAAAGGGTGAGGAAAAGAAATGGCTATTCTTATTTCTTATTGTAAAAGAGAGAATAAAGGGATGAGAAAAAGTTGTTTAAATTCAAAATGGATAGGCGATGGAGTGTAAGAATAGATAAAGTGTGAAAGACAAGAGTCCTCTTTTGTCTTTCCACCTTGCATGTCGAAATTTTACGGTGAAAAGAGACAAAAATGAAACAACTTGTGTTCCATGTGAGGGGTGTGAGGTAGCGGTTCATGGGGGGGGGGGGTTTTGGGGTTGGAAGGATAATTTTGTCCTTTACTATTCTCTTATGTCTAATTTCCTTCATATTTATGTAATGGTAAAGCTAGTTATATATCTTTCTTTTATTCTTATTTAATTAAATTACTTAAGTTAGTTAGTCCTTAGAGGTTGCGACTTATTTATTGTAAAGTTTGACGAAAGTTTTATGTAGTTCGTGTAGTGCGGTACAACAATTGCATCTAACATCTTACATAATTTCTTCTATTTTATTATGCCAACTAACCCAGAAGTGCGGGTCGTAACAAATATTGTCCTAGGGAGGCAAATACTACAGCACACACATTATCTAGGCATGGCTTCCACTAGGTAGGGGTAACTATTTATGCATCCTTTATGGATTTTCCATGTGAAGTTCATAGAGCTATTTCTCTCGATACTTCAGTACTGCATTTACAACTTTAACTTCTGTCTCCCAATGGGTTGGTGTTTGCCTTCACTTGTTGCCTATGTCACTAATTGGCATAGGCAACGTTGGTATTTTTTATGCTTTATGTGAACCTGCTTTATTCAGTTTACTTAGCATTCCTTTTTGTTTGGATAACATTGTTTCTTTTTCTGAGTATGAGGCGGATTATTTATGCGCACTAATGGGCCTTAGCAAATTCATCCTTGATGACTGGTTTCCATTGTTAGTTGCATGTATTCATTATGAATGAAGGCAACATCAGTATGTACATGATCATTTCTTTATTCATTTCTCATATACTCATTCTGTTTTATTGATCACTCTCTTTGTGTGGCATATACTACTGGCGAGGATCTTCTTTCTTGCCAAACCAATGGAGATGCAACGATCTACACTCGACTGGTTCAAAATATATCTGTATAGAATAGGTTATGTGAGGCATTGCTTCTCTTATTTTCATTACGATAGCTACAGGTCTTTATCTTTATCTATTTGGTGTTTCATTGTGGGAGAGTCTCCCATACAATATGTAACCATGGTATTCCTCCACCACATGTGAGGGTTTATTATTAATAAAATCTCCGACGGTATCGCCCGTCTTTATCCAATGTATAGTATATTTTTTTATGTTCAAATACCCATGGAACCAGAAATTAAAGCAGCAGTATGGCATCTCGATCCTGTTAGCGCAGCAGGCCCAGATGGTTTTCATGGTCAATTTTATCGTGCCTGTTAGTCTTTCATTCATACTGATGTAGTTAAAGCAGTGCAGGAATTTTTCTTGGGCATTCCTCAACCTACGGTGATGGCAAGTGCACTGATTACATTGATTCCTAAAAAGTCATCTGCTGATACTTTCAGTGATTTTCGGCCAATATGCTTAACGAATTTTCTGAGCAAAGTATGCACAAGAATCATTGCTAGTCGTCTAAATGCCTTACTCCCGCAATTAATCTCCCCGGAACATACGGGCTTCCTGCCGGGCTCGGATATTTCCTCTCAGGTACTTATGGCTCGTGAGATGATACATATGTTAGATAAAGGAGGTTCTCAGGTGTGTCTCAAGCTAGATATGATGAAAGCTTTCGACAGAGTCAGTTGGGAATATTTGGAGATGTTACTGCGTGCTTTTGGTTTCTCTGATTTCTTCATTCGTATTATACTGAATCACCTGCGTGCTACAACTTTAGCAGTATTAATTAATGGTCAACCCTCATCAACATTTCGGCCATTTAGAGGGGTGAAACAAGGGGATCCTCTATCACCGCTACTTTTTATACTCTCTTCTGAAGGATTTAGCAGGGGACTGAAAGCATTAACGAAGGTTGGACAATTGCAGCCATTTAGACTGGGGAGAATTCCGTTTCATATAACACATTTGGCCTATGCCGATGACTTGTTGATCTTTTTACGAGGCACATAAAAAAACATGCGCCACTTTCACATTTTCCTTACACAATATGAAACTGCCTCTGGGCAAAAAGTCAACTTTCAAAAAAGCAGTATGATCCCTTCTATTCGAACCTCAATGCAGCAGAGGAGGAATTTTGAGAGGATACTTACCATGCGCTGCACAAACCTCCCTTTTAAGTATCTTGGCTCGTATTTGCACAAAGGTATTCCTCGTGCGCAACACTGTGTTTCTTTATTGCAACATATTGATGATAGGCTTCAAGGATGGCACTCTAGATTATTATCCGCCGCGGGACGGTTAGTTTTGTTACGCTCTGTCATAGCAGCGCTGCCACTACATCTTTTTGCTTCAGGTGGTTTACCCAAATCTGTTATCAAAATTATTAATCGGAAAATGGCATGTTTTTATTGGGGCCCTAGATATCATTGGGTATCGTGGCAGACTATTACTATGCCCAAAGAAGAAGGAGGATTAGGGATTCGTGACCTCAGCGTGTTACAAAAAGCTTATTACTGCCGCATTTGGTGGTCATTTCACCAAAATACAACACTTTGGAGTCAATATATGCATGCCAAGTATGGTCGTCGTGGGGACTATTTGCCTCGATTACCTGACTCACCCATTTGGAAATTAATTTGCAAGATACATCCTTTCTGCCTTTCTCAAACATCTGGTCAAGGGACACATTTAATATGGTTGCACACACCAACGGGTGAATTTTCCCTTCGCAGTGCCTATACGATTAGTCGCATTACTCATCCGCAACTTTTATCTGCAAAATTCATATGGTTTAACCAGCACTCCCCAGTCATACAGATATTCTTATGGCGGATATTTCATTCGGCGATACCGATGGAGGATTATATTGGCAAGTATATTACATCTCGTCCGACACAATGTCCTTTGTGTAGAACTGCTTCGGCAACGGTAGATCATGTCTTTCTTCGCTGCTCATATGTGAGGCCGATATGGCACTATTATGCTGGGGAGCTGAATTGTCCGCCACCATCATCTTTGCACTTGCGACAGTATATTCTCGCTTGGTGGTATCGTTCCTCCTTTTCATCATTAATTGGGGTCTTCAGAGTTATAATTCCAGCGATTATTCTATATAATATCTGGCGAGGCTACACCTCATTAGTCTATGGCAACCAATCTAGCCTTACACTCGCATCACTTCAAGCATCTATTCGTTATGACCTTACTATTTGGTGCAAAAAAGTGGCAGGAACCAAAATAGCCACTGATCCTAGGAGGTTCTTCTCTTGGCTACCATCTCTGTCCAGTCCACGACCTCGTCTCATTTGTTGGCTAACACCGCCCCCCGGCCGACTTAAATTGAATGTCGATGCGGCGGTTGGTCGACAATATGCAGCTGGTGGTGCTATACTGTGTGACCATAGGGGATCTTGTGTGGGTGCACTTTCATTTAGGTTACCGCCGAATACTCCGCTCCATGCGGAAATTCAGACAGCAATATTTGCCTTGTTATATTTTCTCCCCCTACATCGACACATCATTTTAGAATCTGATTGTAACCAGATGATCTCTCGTTTGGCTCGCCCACAACCGGTACATGGGAATTACTATCTCAGCATGCTTCATAATCTGGTTCATCTCCAACGCCTCGATTATCATCACATTTACCGCGAAGCAAATATGGCTGCACATTATCTAGCACAGCAAGCAATGCTGAATCCTATCACACAGCAATATACCGCGCGCACTCTCCCTTCATTGGTGCGTGCCTCCGTCTCTTTGGATCTCTCCTCCACTCAACTGAGGGTCCCTTGATAAGTCTTCCACATGGATTGGCGCTGTTTCTCACTTTCTGCCTGTACCATAATGGATACAGGCAGACGCGGTATGCATTGCTATCCTTTGGTCTTACTTTTATTATGTTTCATACTCAGTAACCTTTTGTTTTATTTGCTGGCCCGGACATGGTATCCATTGGCAACACTTCTGGAGAGGCTTCTTCTAGTACCTCAGCGAATCTATTATACATTGGCGGTCAATCCGGCTACGCATACCATGACACCTTATCTCATCCAAAAGTCGCCTTGGCCTAATCGGTGCCAAGGCGACAGCGGTATGTGTTTGGTTTCTCAGTTTCTTTCTCTTTTGCTTATTGCTCTCGTCGGAATAACTTCTTTTTGGCTATTTTCCGAGGTCCACCAGTTCCGGAAGACACTTCATCCAGCTTCCAACAATGCACTGCAGTGCCTGCTGACTACATCATCTACTGCCTCAACCGTTGCTTTTGATACAATTTTACACTCACTTCATATTAATGACAGCTGTATAAATATGTACGCTTTTTCCTTCGCTAAGGTTTTATCTACAAGGGTGGTTTTACTTAGCAAGGTTTTAATGTGGCATATCATATACAACTGGAGATATGACATTATTAGTTCTTTATTCCATTTGTTCTCATACGATGACTTTTATTTGTAACATGGTTTTCCTCCGCCACAAGTGAGGCTTTCTAATCAATAAAAGATTCTTTCAAAAAAATATATATTAATGGAAAGGAGGCGTTGCGCCCCAGCATTTTATTAATATTCATATGGCCTCACTTATGGCGGAGGAATACCTTTAATACAAAGGAGTGCAAAGCATAACAACACAAAAAAACTTAAAGGCCGAGTAATAGAACTCTTGTAACCGCATAAACCACTTGTGCCAAATGGGATATGGTATGCCTCATTAAAACCTTGGCAGGCAAAACCATCCTTGTGGATAAAATCTTGTACGAAGGAAAAAGAGTACATATTTATCCCAAATGGTCTTATGTTATTGCAGCCAAGTATCAATGCATAATCTTCGAAGAGTTTCCAATTGTATACTCCAGTAGAATTGCAAACCAATGCCGCAATAAACCATGCATGACAATAGAAAAATATTAGTGGCAAGAAACGACTCCAACGGATCGAACTAGAGAGATACTGCACCAAAAAGAAACTTTACCATGTCTGTCTGTATTTGCTTGAATACATGTAGCAAATGTAAAAGTGTGCCAATCTATATGGAAGACCTCATGATAACTGCGAAGCATGACGGAGACTAGCCGTAGTAACATCTAGTGAAACACAACTGCGTACGATGGATGGCAGCGTATACGACGTAAAGATGCTCGTGACTGGATTGAGCATGCAGTATTGCACCAAATAATGTGCTGTAAAGTTCATCTCTCGGTAGGCATGCAACACTGGCGTGTTTGTGCATGTAATCAATGAATGCAACAAGCGAAGGTATATCCTCGGATGTTCTGGGGCAGATCTGTGAGTGCCCGAGATAATTCTCGGCAATCAATCTCAAGGATAAGTGTAGGATACGCTGGTAAGAAATACAAAAGGCCAAAAAGTGCAGCTTGTGTTTTTGCTAGAAATGGAGGAACTAGGGGTAAGCGAAATGAAAGAGCCCCAATGAATGCTCTTGTTGAGTCACGTAAAATAGCCCCTCTCGCCGCAAAATTACGACCAACTGCTGCGTCTGTATTGAGTTTGAAGTGTCCAGATGGAGGAAGTAGCCAATACATAACCTTAGCCCGTTGTGATCGCATTGGAGGTAAGATCCCCGCCTGCTGTAGCTGCGGCAATCCCGTTTCTAGCCTGCTACCATCTATAGACTTGCCCCAAAGATATATATCAGATCTAATAGCAGATATGATGTTATGTATCTTTGAAATGGTGCCATCCCCATACGTATACGATGCATACGCCCGCCATATATTGTAAAGTATAATGCCTGGTGCCACAATGCCATCAAATATGGCCAAACTAACATATTTGCAGAGAAAATTCCGTCAAAAATGGACGCATAATAATCCCATATTGGGCGAATGGAATGAAGATGCAGAAATATATGCGAGGTCTCTGCCGATGCCATCTTGCAAAAGGGGCATAGTGTGGGCCGAATCACCAAGAATGTACATAAATAATCTTCTAAGGGCAATGCTTTATTATATAAGAGCCAGAGAAAAGACTTATAATTGGATGGTGACGTTTATTCCATACAAATTGTGAGGACCAAATGGAGGGACGATGTTGCCGACATACCTCATATGCTGAAGATAATGTGAATTTTCCAGAAGATGTTGGAGTCCACAACAATATATTATCATCTAGCTGACTATGTGAGAAGCAAAGATCATGATATCGACAAATGATTTTCCAAATGGGTGAATCCTAAAGCTTGAGTATATAATCGCTCTGCTGGCCACACTTAACATGCATAAAACAAGTCCATAAATTATTATGTTCATGATAATTCCACCAAATTCAACAAGCATAAGCATCCTGCAAATGACGAAGATCCCGAATATCTAGACCTCCTTCTGTCTTAGGCGACTGAATGCGAGACCACGAAACCCAGCGTTGTACCCAATGGAAAATCATATCGTACTTGAACTCGTACAAGTGAAATAATGAAAGTTGCATTCTTCAAGTACATTATTACTATGTTTTATTATTGCTTATTTTATTAAATTTTGATAAAGCAAATATTATATAATCATTCAAGCATGAGTTATTGACTATGTGAAATGGCCAACTCACCCCAAGGACCTAAGAGATTTCAGCCATAAGGCTTAAAAAGGGCCTTAAAAGTTTTTCAAAATTATAAGAAGGCTAATCTTAAGGGTCTTCTTAAAACAATCCCAAATAGCAATTAGGAGTTTTAAGTAGTGGGGCAATTTTTCCCCAGCCCTCACTAAAATTCGGCCCCATGAGTCCAAGAGGTTTCATGATTTTCCTAATTACATTTTAAGTATGAAAAATCAAGAAAAAGGAAATTAATTAAGAATAAGGGGCAACTACCAAATAGCTTTCCATTGAACACACTTGAAAAGTAACTCAAGCATGGTAAAGGCTACTAAATGCCCTTAAACCGCCGGATCCCTCTATGGAGTAACCAAGATGCATTTCAAACTTTACCATGGTTACTTTTATATTAACCACAATGATTAAGTAACTCAAGTTAGCATTAAAGTAACCCTAGTTGGATAAAGTAACTCAAGTTAGCAATAAAGTAACCTTAGTTGGCTAAAGTAATTCAAGTTAATTAACTCTAATTAGCCTAACCATGCAAAGGTAACCTCCTTCTTCTCTCTTGCTCCCAACGGCTAAAAACACTTAGCCTATTGAAGAAAATTTCTCTCCAAGAAGTCTAGAACACTCTTAATCTCAACCCTCAAGAATTAACAAAGAGCAAAAGGGACAAGGACATTTTCACCACCTCACACGACCAACTTGAGCCAAGGAAGACCAAAATCTTCAAGCCTCAAGAATCCTCTAGGTAAGTGGAATGTCTAGCTTAGTTAAATTGTATAATTCATAGAGTGAAGCTCACATTGCTACTTTTTCTTGCTCAAAAACCGTGACCCCCATGGTCACTAGGTTCAAGCTTTTCAAGCTCTTAAGTGGTACTAGCTTCTTAGAGGTTTGAACACCATTCAAGCCTCATCTTGGTAAGCCAATCTAGCCTCCATTTAGCTCTATCTTTCACTTAAGATAATAACTAATATTTGTTCTTTTTCATCCTCCAAAAATGTGGGGTATATGTTGAAGAGGAGGGAGACTTCACTTCATTTCATCCGAATTCCAAGCTAAGGAAAGGTTTGAGCTTGAAGAGACAAGTACACTATAAATATTCTTGACTTGTGTGTGAAAGTATATGCTTGAATGTCTAGCTATTATTAAGATTTAATCTTAGATGGAAAATGTTGAGCTTGAAGCATGAAAATTTCAGATTCCTTAGGAAAAGTGACTTGCATGTATGAGATTTCTTTAAAGATGGATTCTTTTCCCCTTTTAATATGAATATGATGCATGTCTAAGATGAATGTGGTAAAGCTCTCTTCTTCAATGTGTAAGGGGGATGGTTGGATGAAGAGGTTAGGGGTGGATAATATTCTTGTGAAGGAATGTGACTTATGGGGTAAAGGATGTATATAAGTTGTATGCTTGGATGTTTTATGACTTAGGTCTAAATGGGATGATTTTTGGTAGGATGCTAGCCTTATGTGTTTACTAAGTCTGTGAGTTGGAATTTTTGAAAAAGGACTTACGGTTTGGTCACAATAAAATTTGTAGTAAAACTAGCCACTCCAGAATCAGCATGTACCCTTTTTTGGGGAAGTGAGTAAATGACCCCTTTAAAGTTATTATAAAATTTTTATGGTAATTACTTAGGATATAGGTGAGCATGTCCATGTAAATCAATTAGCTTGGAATTATTATTTTAAGGGGTAACTACCGAAGTTAAGTTGGTATTACTAATCTAGAAAATTGGGCAGAATTACGGAATTGGTTGTGAGGCTTTATTCTTGAGGGCTTAGGCTTATTTGTATGGTTTGGGCTTATGAGAAATAATTCCTGGTATGTCTGCAGTATTTTCCAGGTATTGGCCCAAATTAAATGAGACTTAATGGGCTTAAAAGAAAGGTAAAAGAAGAGTAGTGCACTGCTGAATTCAGCAGTACCCTTTTTGGTAATTTAATGATTTGAAGGTTTCCTACGTCTTGACTCGTTACGTAATTTTTATGACAAGTAGACAAGATACCCTTATGCATACGTACGTCATGAGATCATGAAAATGAGCCGAACTATGAGGTTTTGAAGCCGCACAAACAGAACGTTAATTCTAGAAATTTTTCCAGCTTAATGAATAGGACCGTAACTGTATGTAGGTGACGCATTTGGTCACGAATTGCATAATGCACGTCATACATTGCATCATCGTCATTTACATGATTTATGAAACTGATTTTATGACAAAGAATGATGAAAAAGCATTTTTAAAGAAAAGATTCAGTTTTGAAAAGAACGCTTTCCATTGGTACCATTTATTTATGGCCAGCTTAACCCGCTCCAGATCCGGGGTTAATTGATCTGATGATTATGACCGTTCAGGCCCGGAGAGAATAGACCTGATTATGATGATTATGACCGTACAGGACCGGAGAGAATAAACCTGATTATGACGATTATGACCGTACAGGCCCGGAGAGAATAGACATGATGACGATGATTGATGATATGACCGTTTTCGGATCCAGAAATAATAGATTCAAAGGGATGAGCATGACCGCCTCAGATCCGGATATAATAGATCTGAATACTCTTTTGTTTTCATTGACGATGATGTTTTGAAAAAAAAGAACGAAAGAACTTATCCTCATTTTTATCATGATGCATCACATGTGCATACTCATGCAACTGCATTTCATTGCTAGTCGGATGATTGATGAACTGTTACTTAGGCTATGATGTTATGATTTAATATCTCCATCTTAATGTGATTTCTTGTCGTATAGGTTATGATCTTATTTCCTTACGGGTAATGGATTGAAGATCAGGTATGTTGTAAAACAAAAATTTTAGGGTTTTGGTTCTTGTGTGTACTTTCCATTTAATTCATGATTATTTATGGTTTACTTGCTGGTGACGTTGTCACTCACCCCTATGTTTTCCTCCCAGAACCCGCAGGAAATAGGGTCGAGTCGATCGAGGATGAGCCTAGGGTTTCCTATCCGTAGAAAAGTGAAAGAAGGACGACTTAAGGGTTTTTGCCATGATGGTTATGCTTGATGGAATTTTTATGAACTTATGATGGGAACTTTCATTTTCAGATTTTCTCATGTTGTGAACATGTTGTATGACTTATGACGGATGTTTAGACTCCTTTATTTTAAAAGTTTTTATTCGGCCTCGGTTTTGCTTACTTGTTAATGCATAAGCAGGAAGGTCATCATATTTTGTTATAGACTACGACATGTTATGAATTGATGCCTGGTACTCTCCGTAGTGAAGTATGGCGGGCGCACCGTATTCCGGCTAGGCCGGGGTGCGGGGCGCTACACCCAGTGACGCTTTTGTCCCCAATAAAAATTTGGCATTTTGCGTTCAACACTGTGTATAACCGATTTTGGCAGTCCTCTTGCTACTATAATGTGTAATAGAAGTGACGCAAGGACATGCCGGATAAGGACTAACCGACCTGCCTGGGACAACAACCGCCCATGCCATCTATTTAAACGATTGTCTATGTGCTCCAAAATCTGGTATAGTAACAGGCTCTAGGGATACCCTTATGTAAGTTAGGGCCTAAATATCAAAATGGTAAATCTAAAGAGCGCATGTCAAAAAGCATCTCAAACTGCTGCCGACGAACTGAAGATACAGTGGATGATGGAATAAATCGACTTTTACTATAATTCACCTTTTTTCCAGATGTGGTTTCATATGGACTAAGGAAAGCATGAAACGCAGTTAAGTTTGGGAGCGTACCTTGTAAGAACACCAACAGGTCATCTGCATACGCAAGATGAGATATGTGAAACGGAATGCGGCCCAAACAAAAGGAATGAATCTGTCCAGCCTCAACATGAGCCTTGAGGCCTCAGCTGAAGCCCTCTGATGCTAATATAAAGAGCAGTGGGGAGAGAGGATCTCCCTGCTTAACCCTACGTGTGGGACGGAAAAACCCGCTTTTTACTCCATTAATCAAAACAGAAATTCGCGTGCGTGCTAAATGATTAATAATGAGTCAAAAAAAAGATGAGAATCCAAAGCGGGCTAAAATGGCCTCCAGATATTCTCAACTTACTCTGTCAAAAGCCTTCATCATATCAACTTTAAACATAGTTGACTGCCTCCGAAATCGAGCATGTAAACCATCTCCCTGGCTAATAATACTTGTGATGATATGTCATGCCATTGCAGAAAGCCCTTTTGTTCTGGAGATATTAACTTGGGTAATAGAACATTTAGTCTAGTGGAAATAATCCGTGTGCAGACTTTACTTATAAAATTGGACAAGCAAATAGGCCGAAAATCACTAAATGTCCGAGGTGCAACACATTTGGGTATCAACATAAGCAGTAAACTTTCCATAACTTGTGGTTGCGGAATGCCTAAAAAGAATTCTTGAACTGCCATAACCACATCATGTTGAATAATATCCCAGCAGGCACGGAAAACATTTCCATGAAATTCATCCGGACCAGATGCGCTCTGCGGATCTAAATGCCAAATGGCTATTTTTATTTTTGAATGTTGAGGTATTTGCGTGAGAGATGAATTATCATCATGGGATACCAATGAAGGAATATGCTCCAAAAGCTGCTCACATCCGCCTGTGGGCTCCTGGGTAAATAAAGTCTGATAGAAAGAAAAAGTCTCTTGGTGTATATCCTGCTGCGTATCACATAAAATATCATCAGAAGTATATATATATATATATGAGCCTACCTATGTGTACATACATGGCTAGGTAACTTTTTAGGGTTTGAATGAATTTATTCACATAATGTGATTTCATATAAGTGTAAAGTATGAAAATATAGAAATGGAAATAACCATATGTATATACACGGCCAAGAACACCTTTTTATGATATATATGGGTTTATGGTGTATTGTGTGTACATATATGTGTGATATATATTATGATGTAAAATAGGACTAAGTATGTATTTTATTTAAGGGACATTTAAAGTTGCTAAGAAACAAAGGGGTTAGTGTATAAGTGTTGAAATATGAAATGTATATGGAGTTACAAATTGGTGTTGGGTGAAAAATGATAAAAGGGGGCTGTTTTTGGGTTTTTTGGCGGAGGGGTACTTTTTGGGGGTCAATAAAGTGTTACTTTCTTCAAGTTATGAAATGAACAATGTAAATAAGTGATCGATGTGGATGATTAAATTGTAGAATCACCAAAATGCCCTTAACCAAGATTCATCATGCATGAAAAGAATGTTTGAGAAACTATTTATCGCATCACATGTTTTAAAAGTTCATATGCGTACGAATAATAAACACGAGACGATTAGTTCCAATGACACATGATATGTTATGTCTATGTTCATGATTATGTTATGTATGGTATGCCGGCCTGACATGGGGATCGGAGTGGTAGGTGTTAGGGACATATGTCTTCGTAATGATCGAGTGTAACACCGGGTCTGGGACACGGGATCTTCGTCATAACGCGTCACCGTTAGGACATGTACTTATGTCTTATATTGTACATGTACTATATGGAGAATAATTCTGTATGTTGTGTGTTATTATTCTTATGAAAAGTGCTACAACCATTTTGGAAAAATTTTATCTCTTCATGTTATGAAAATGCCATGTTATGCAAGTTTATGAAAGTCATGCTATGTGTTATGAAAAGTCATGTTTTATGAGTCATGTTACCTTAAGTTCTGTTCAGAATACCCTTAAGTTTATTATGTCGTTAAGTTGATCAAGGTAGATTATGCATGAAGGTGCAATTGCTATAAGGTTATGATTTTAGTTAGGTTATGGATAAGAATATAAGTATGGACATGTATATTAGATTTATGGGCTTAGATAGAAGATTTAAGATTTAAGATTCTTATGATACGACGTTAAATTCTTATGCTCCTCTTTATACTTGTTTTGTGTCAATTTATTTGTAAATGAAGACGCGTTGTATTATGTTCGTTATTATGTTTATCATTACTTCATTACCCCATCTCCCCATGCATGATCCCCTTGACGTATCTAGTAGGTCTACTTGCTAGGTAATTATGTTTTTATCGCTCATGCTTGCCTTAAATCACTTGCAGAGGACAGGGTTTCCGAGATTGGGTACGTAGATGACGAGTCTCACATAGACTATCTTTGAGAGAGACGTACGCCAGGTCTTAGCTTTTGATACCGATGCTTATTTTGTACTTGTATCATTTGGGACATCGGATATTTTGGATTTGTATTATTTATGGCGATTTGTACGTTATTCCATGTCGTATGTTTACTTTTATGTCCCTTTTGCTATATCGACTCATGTTTTATGCTGACATACACATGTATATATCGATGCCTTGTACTTTTTGTAGTAGAGTACGGCAGGTGCACTGGACCAAACTCTAGTTTCGGACAAAGCACTACAGGTGGTATCAGAGCCAAGACTCTAGATCCACATTAGAAACGGTAAAGTAAACGGCTTAGAATATAAGGTATTATCTTAGAACCAAAGTTATGATCGTGGACCGAGAGTGAAGTCTTAGATTAAGATCACTAGAATGGTGTAGGGATAGCCGGATAAAATTATAACTTTGCTTAGTTTATAAAGTGTTTATTTCAAAACCCTAATTTCTGGAACCTAAACAAATCGCTTGAACTAAATCTAAAATTATGTCGCATAACTATTATATTGACAATAACTGCTTCCAATAGGATGTCTTCGCGACAGGGAGGCAGACCTCGGACTGACAGACCGGCACAATTACCCCTCCTCCTTCGCTGTCGCAGGTACCTCTTCCAGTAGAGCCGATACCAACATTTGTTGATCCGTTACCACTGTATACTGAGCCAGTACCTCCACTTTAGCAGCATCAGTATCATGGCGATTTTCATCACGTTGTGCTTTAGGCCTTGGTACAAATTGGACATGCCGTTAGGAATAACGGTCATCAGAATCAGGCTACACTTCCAGCACCGCCGCCGCCGCCACCATAGCAGGGCACTCACTTCTATTATCGGGAGATGAAGAGGGCCAGAGTGCCAAATTTCTGTAGGATCTGCAAGGCACCACTAGAAGGGGGAGGTTGAATAGTTGGTGCGGAAAATGTGATTTTTAAAATAGTTTTAGACCAAGAACTCAACTTCTGAAAACAGTTTCTGCTTTCAGGACCAGTTTTAAAACGTTTTGTAAACTAGGTTGCAGGTCTTCAAAAATTCTGAAATTTGTAGAGAACTTAGCCTCGGATGTTCTGAATATCTCCTAAAAATTTCAGATTAAAATTCAACATGTAACCCTTTGAAAAATTATTGGTGGTCAGATTGCACAAATCTGCCAGAAACGTTAGTCTGATTTGAAAAATTAATTCCTATTTGTACGTAACTCCAAATACTCTGAAACATTTGTGAAAAATTATTTTGGGAAGTTAGTCAAATACAATCAAAGTCTCAACCTTTGCAAGCCTGAAAATCAGACTGCACTAGTCTCAGATCTTTGGACGTTTGGATGACTTATACTTGTCCAAAAGGGTTGAAACTTGCGCCAAAAGAACCTTGAGACGTATGACTATGATTCTGGAAGTTTTGTAATTTTTGAAATTCGTTTACTATTTTTACGAACATGATTAAAAATGATAAACAGTGCTGAAACAGAAAGTAAGTGCTGAAAGTAAATGACACCAGGAATGTTATACTGGTTCGGTTATAAACAACCTACTCCAGTCTTCGAGGACACCTCCCTCGGTTAGCACTAAACACACAACACCAAATAACACCTTACCACAGGGTTGATGGAGTTACACACCAGCTCCAACCATTTACAAACCTTGTATAAGAATACAATGATCACGAACACCACCACCTTGCAAGTCCAAGATTGATCACACCTTGATCAATTTTTTACAATGATAAAGAATATATGTGGTGGTCTATAAGAAGCCTATTCAAGTATATGAATATAAGTACAATAGGCTTTTAGAGAGAAGAAAGAAAGAAAGAGTAGAAGTAGAAAACGTTTTTTATCTTTGAAACTTGTAAGCCTTGTTCTTGGTTTTGTTTTGCTCTCGTCCTTCCTTTTTAACAATGTGGCCGCCCCCCTTGATGCTCTTCCCCTCTTGAAAATTATATTCTAAGTCCTTGGAAGAGTATATGGCATCATTGTGACATGTCTTTGCTTACTTGGCATCTCCTCATTGGATGATCATTAAGCTCTTGCTTACTTGGCACTCATTGACTGGTTGGATGTTGTCATCACTTGATGACTAAACAAATCTGAGAATAACACTTAAAACATGTGCCAAAATAATCATAAAATAGTTACCCTAATTCCCAAGATCATCACACAAAATTAGCAAGACAATTTTCTCCAAATTACCTTGAAAAAATCGGCCATAAAGTCTCTTGCACATGCTGAAATTTCAGCATGGGTAACATTCACCTTTTATTCAAAATATTGCCAATTTTATATTGATTTAATCCAAGAAATCAAAGAATAATTCAATCACCATTTGGTACACAATATTCTTATCATTTATGGAATAAAAATTAGACACCAATGAGGCCAAAAAATCGGCCAACATTCATCCACACATGCTGAAATTTTCAGCATGTGTCATATTTGATAATATCACCTTATTTGTTTCCATAGAATATTCAAAACACTTCCATATTATCTCCCAATTATCCACATGTTTCAAGAAAACAAAATATGGCTCATTAAAGAGATGAAAATCGGCCAGCCTTTAGCACACATGCTGAATTTTCAGCATGTGTCACAATTGTGACAAGATTTGAAATGTTACCTTTTGTAGCTCCTTTCTTTAAGTCACCAACATTGCATGCTTTGTTATTGACCAATCAAGATGCCAACAAAGCTCCACATATGCACCAACAAGGCTGTTATAGGCGTGTGACATGGTTGTGCATGTGCTGAATTTTATTTTTGCAAACTTTGTAAAATAGTGCACATTTAATTATACACACATAGTATATTCCAATCAGCCCTTAATTGAATTTTCTAGAACACTTTGAGATGTATGAAATATGCAAAAATTGTCTAGATACATGTTATATGATATGCCAAACACGTTCCATGTGTCGTGTATGTAGAAAACCGAATTTTCGACGTTTATCGATTACCCGATTTTTCTCTAATTAAATTCTAACTTTTTGCACATGTTATATATATTATGTTGCACATAATATACATAAATTAAACTTTAATATTCAGCACTTAGGCTGATCTTAAAGTGGCGCCTAAACCATGTGACAAAATTGAAATTGGAATCTCCACAATTTGGCCTTAATGTGGGGTGATTTGTGTGTGACAACATGGAATGATTTTATGGATGTACATATCATGAAAGCTATGAAATTTGTTGCCATTTTTAAGTGTAGGGGCTGGCTATCTATTTATGGCAAGTATGTGACACGTTGGCAAAGTTTCGATATTCACCCCATACGACAATTTTTGGTTTATAACCTTTTAACGTGTCGTATTAAATTTGTCATCACCATGACTTATATCATATGATATAAGACCTGAATATACTCATAAATATGAGTTAAGTATAGTGGTGTGACGTTAGCGTACGTAAAATATATAACATGTCAGTAGTACGTTGGAATAAATGTGTATGTGCCTTTTTAAAAAAAAACTGAAAACATATATATAAATATATATGTTGGTGTGTGATATATGTGTGGAGAGGAGAGGGAGAACTTTCCTTTCTTCAACTTGTTGCCTTTGTGCCTTTTCCAAATATTGCTTCCTTTAATGAACTACTTAGCTTAATTAACTAAGTACTTCACTTAATGAACTAGTTTAGTTCATTAATGGTGGCACCTGAAAATAGTTCAAACACAACAAATTTTTGCCATTTGATGTAAGCTTTAAAGCTTCATGACTTGTTAGTACGACAACATTATATATGAACTATATAAGGCAAGTTATGTGCAACAACATGTCATGTCATGAAATATGTCAAGCATTTCTTTAATACATGTTTATTTAAATCATGCATTTTGAAATCACTCAAACCCCTTTTTCTCAACAATCTCCCCCTTTGGTGATTTACAAAATAACCTATATTCATGATTTAAATCTTATCACTCCCCCTTCAATCGTGCATAAATTCAAATTTTGAATTTCAAATTTCAAATTCGCTCCCCCTTGATTTATGTAATCAGTTTCTCTCTCCCCCTTAAATCATGCATTCTCTCACCCTTTATTTTGGAAAGACAATAAAAAGCGCATGTAAAGAAGAAAAAAATCATGCATTTCAATAATATTAAAAGTGCGTTCTTTAGGGTTATTTATTCAACACTTTGAGAATGTCCCTTTTGGTACCCAAATTTGGGTGACCTTTCTAGGTCTTCCAAAAGGTGAGAAAGGTGATGAAAACGCAACATAATATACATTAGGGGAAAATGGTTTGGCCTTTGGCCAAGAATCCCATCATGCATATAACATGATTTTTGTTTTTGATATGCATTTTGATTTGCATGCACGGGGCGTGATCTATATGAGTTTTGCATATGCATTAATGGCCTCTTTTCATATTTGTACGACGCAAAGTTATATCTCGTATGATATGAAGATGAAGCATGATGAGATGTCATATGGGAAGGTCTAGGCGTCTTCTTAGATGCCATATATGTCTTAGATGCATCCATTTTCTTTGATGGAATGAATTTTGTTTGTTTACTTAGTGACTCAATTTTCTCAATGTATCCTAGTCCGGTTTTGTCGCTATCATGCTTTTGTGAAGAAATGATGCGATCTAGCATGTTTGTTCCAGTGTCAAATTGTTTCACCATTTTCTCTACATCCGCATTTCTTGATTCCAAGTTTGAAATCTCGGATTTCGGTTCAGTGTTCTCGGATGTCAATGATGAAATTTCAGACTTTAATTGTTGTACCCCGACGAAAAGTCATATTGTACTTGAAGACTCGTATAAGTAAATTAGTAAGTGGCATCATTCAAGTGCATTTCACTAAGTTTCCTTAGTGCTTCTTTTATTTTATGTTGATAAGCAAACAATATAATCATTCAAACATGAGTTATGGACCATGGCCAATTCACTCCCAAAGGTTCAAGAAAATTCAGCCATAAGGCATAAAAAAGGGCCTTAAAGGGGTTTTTTTCCCAAATTAGGAGAGTTTAATCTTAAGGGCCTCCCTAAAATAAGCCCAAATGAAAATTAAGGAGTTGTAAGTAGTGGGCAATTCTTTTCCCAATTCTTGGAAAATTTCGGCCCTAGCCCAAAGGGAATTAAGAATTTCCTAATTTTATTTTAAAACAAGAAAAGGGGAAATTATCAATTAATTAGGGGACAATTATCCACATAACTCTTCATACAAGAAGGATTAAGCATGGTAAAGGGTCACCCAAGCCTAAGAAAACCGCCCCCCATGGTTGGCCAAGAAGATTACCATGGTTACTTAATATTAACTACAAGGTTAAAGAAGTAACTCTAGTTGGATAAAGTAACCTAGGTCAGCCATAAAGTAACTATAGTTGACATAAAGTAACTGTAGTTGACATAAAGTAACTATAGTTGACATAAAGTAACTATAGTTGACACAAAGTAACCTTGGTTGGGTAAAAGTAACCAAGGTTGATTAATTTTAAGTAGCCTAACTAAGCTAAGGAAAACCCCTTCCCCCCTCTCACATAACCCACGGCTACCTCCTTAAACAAAGGGGAGAAAACTTTTTTCAAAGAAAGTCTAGAACATTCAACTCTCAAGAAGTCACAATGGAGCAAAGAGACTTCCCTATTCCTCTATTGTATTATACGGCTAATTGAAGTGGTCCAAGAACCATCTTCAAGCTCCAAGAATTCATCTAGGTAAGTACATGCTAAGTGTTCTAAGTGAATTCTATGTTTCAAAGAAAGGAACTCACGTTGGTATCCCTCTTGTCTTGCCAAAAACTTGACACTCAAATGGTCACTAGGAGAAGATTTGTCAAGTTACTAGGGGGAGCTAACATCTTGGTGGTTTGAATCCATTTCAAGCCCCATCCAAGTTTCATTGTGGTAAGGAAATTTTATCCTCAATGTAGTTGTTTCTCTATTAAGATAGTAACTAATGTTCATTCTTCTTCTTTCTTTCAAAACCGTGGGCTATATGTAAGTTGGAGGAAGACTTCACTCCATTTCAACCAATGCTCATGCTAAGGAAGAGCTCTAAGGTTCAAAGAGGCAAGTATACTCTAGCCAATCTTGCCTTATTTGTGAAGTGCATGCTTGAATGGCTAGTCATTATTAGGCTATGAATCGTAGTTAAAGATGCTAAGTACAAGACATGAAAACTAGTGGTTATAAGAAAAAGTGATGGTATGAACAAATGATTTGTTGTATGAATGTGTGTGACTGTTTTGATATGATTCATAAACAGTTTATTTATGGTCTAAAGCATGTTATGAGGCTTGGAAACATTATTTTGAAGTGTTTATTTAATGGATATTAAGTCATGTTAAGGAATGAAGTTGATTGGAAATGCTTGAACCATAATAGTGAAGAAGTGCTGGAACTACTGGAGCTGGATAGATTTGTGTAGCTGATTGTGTAAAAAAAGAACCTTAGGAGCGTTCAAATTGGCTAATTTTTCGCATGATGTTAACCTTATATGTTTATGAAATGTATGAGTTGGAATTTCAATAAAAGGAGTTGTGGTTTGTCCTTAATGAAATTTTTAGTAAGAGTTGGTAAAACAGAAGTACTGGAGCAGGACAGTTTTATGTGACAAGTTTCACGAGCTGGAAATGAACCATAGGAAGGTCCAAATTGACTAATTTTCGGTATGGTGATAGCCTCATACGTGTAATAAATATGTGAGTTAGAATTTTGGTCAAAGAATATGTGGATTGACCAAAGTGTAATTTTTAGTAGGAACTGCTCAGACAGAAGTACTGGAGCTGAACAGTTTTATGTGGTATGTTTTACGCCCTGAAAATGGACATTAGGAATATTCAAATAGGCTCATCTTTGGTATGCTAATAGCCCGATGTGTTTATGAAATGTGTGAGTTGGAATTTTGTTAAAAGAATTTGTGGATTATCCTTAATGATGTTTTTGGTAAAACTGGTCAAACAGAGTTGCTGGAACAGGATAGTTTTGAGTGGTAAGTTGTGTGGCTCGAAAGTGCACCTTAGGAATGTGCAAATGAGCTGATTTTTGGTATGATGATAGCTTGACGTGTGCATGACATCTGTGAGTTCGAATTTTAGTAAAAAGTGTAGGATCTGCAAGGCACCACTAGAAGGGGCGGTTGAATAGTGGGTGCGGAAAATGTGGTTTTTAAAATTAGTTTGAACCAAAAACCCAACTTCTGAAAACAGTTTCTGTTTTCAGGACTAGTTTTAAAACGTTTTTAAAACTAGGTTTCAGGTCTTCAAAAATTCTGAAATTTGGAGAGAACTTAGACTCAGATGTTATGAGTATATCCTAAAAATTTCAGATTAACATTCAACCTTTAACCCCTTGAAAAATCGTTGGTGGTCAGATTGCGCAAATCTGTCAGAAACGATATACTGATTTGAAAAATTAATTCCTATTTGTACACAACTCCACATGCTCTGAAAATTTAAAGACTAACCCCTTATAAGTTTTATTTAAATGGGTTGAAACAGTTTTGAAAAATTCTTTTGGGAAGTTAGTCAAATACGATCAAAGTCTCAACCTTTGCAAGCCTGAAAATCAGACTGCACTAGTCTCAGAACTTTTGATGTTTGATCGACTTATACTTATCCAAAAGGGTTGAAACTTATGCCAAAAGAACCCTAGAACGTGTTGACTATATTTTATGAATGTTTCGTAATTTTTGAAATTCGTTTACTATTTTTACGAACGTGATTAAAAACAGTAAACAGTGCTGAAAGTAAATGACACCAAGAATTTTATATTGGTTCGGTTATCAACAACCTAATCCAGTCTTCAAGGAACACCTTCCTTGGTTCACACTAATCACACAACTCAAAAACACCTTACCACAGGGTTGATGGAGTTACACACCAACTCCAACCCTTTACAAACCTTGTACGAAGAATACAATTCGCACGAACACCACCACCTAGCAAGAATGAAGATTGATCACACCTTGATCAATCTTTTACAAAGATATATAATGAGTGGTGGTCTATATCAAGCCTATTCAAGATTGAAAGATATGAATACAATAGGCTTACAAGAAGAAAGAAAGAAAGAGAATGTAGAAGAAGAAGAGCTAGGCTTTTTGATCACTTTGATTTGCAATGCTTGTTCTTGTTTTTTGTTTTTGCTCAACCTTTTTCCTTTTAATGATGTTGCAGCTGTCCCCTTGTGAGTGTCTACCCCCTCTTGAAAATTATCTTCTAAGTCCTTGGGAGGATGTAAGACATCATTGTGACAAGGTCTTGCTTACTTGGCATCTTCTTATTGTATGATCATTTAGGCTTCGCTTACTTGGCACCTTCTTATTGGATGAATGTTGTCATCATTGATGACTTGGAAAAATCTGAGAATTACACTTAAACATGTGCCAAAATAATTTCCATAAATCATAAGATATATCACATAAATTGCAAGACACAAAATTCTTCCTTCCTTAATCAAAATTTTGGCCATCAAGTGATATAGCCATGCTGAATTTTCAGCATGTGACACATTCCATTTCATTCAAAATAATGCCAAATTTACTTTGATGTTTCTTTAAAAAAAATGAATCACCAATTGATGGTAATTATTCCTATCACATGAGAAATGAATATGCACACTTTTTAGCTCAATAATATTCAAATCATTTCCATTTCTTCTTCCAATCAATCACATAATAAAAGATGATGAAATATATCACATTAAAGTCATAAAAATCGGCCAGCTTATTTAGCATGCTGAAATTTTCAGCATGTGATATAAGAGAGACAAATTTTGAATTCTTACCATTTGTAGCTTCTCTCTTTAATTCACCAACATTGTATGATTGATCCTTGACCAATCAATATGCCAACAAGGCTCCAAATAAGCTCCATCTCAGCTGTAGGTGGCGTTGGATATGTATGTGTATGTGCTGAAATTTATTTTTGCTAACTTTGTAAAATAATGCATATTTAATAATACACACATGTTATATTCCAATCAGCCCTTAATTTAATTTTCTAGAACACTTTAAGATGTATAACATATGTAAAAAGTGTCTAGATACGTGTCACATGATGTACCAAAAACGTTCTATGTGTTGTGTGCGTAGAAAACCGAATTTTTGATATTTATCGATTACCCGATTTTTCTCTAATTTAAATTCCAACTTTTGCACATGTTACATATATTATGTTATACATAATATATATAATATATACTTTAAATCTCAGCACTTGGCTGGTCTAAAGTGGTACCATTAACATGTGACAAAATTAAACTTGGAATCTTCACATTTTGGCCTTAATGTGGGGTGATTTGTGTGTGCCAACATGGAAAGTATTTTTGGCTGAATATTTCATGTAACCCACGACATTTTTGATGATTTTTGAAGTATAGGGGCTGGCCATTTATTTATGGCAAGTACGTGACACGTTGGCGAAGTTTCGGTATTCGCCCGATACGACAATTTTCGGTTTTGAACCTTTTATCATGTTGTATTTAAATTTGTCATCACCATATCTTATATCATATGATATAAGACCTGAATATACTCATAAATATGAGTTAAGTATGATGGTGTGACGTTAACGTACGTATAAAATATATAACGTGTCGGTAGAACGTTGGAATATATGTGTATGTGCCTTTTTCAAAAAATCTGAAAATATATATAAATATATTTATGTAGGCGTGTATATGTGATGTAAATGAGGAGGAGGAGACTTTCCTTTCTTAGCCTTGTTGCCTTTGTGCCTTATTCAGATGTAGCTTCCTTTAATGAACTACTTAGTTTAATTAACTAAGTACTTCACTTAATGAACTGGTTTAGTTCATTAATGGTGGCACCTGAAAATAGTATAAACACAACAAATGTTTTCCATTTGATGTAAGCTTTAACGCTTCATGGCTCGTTAGTACGGCAACATTATATATGAGCTAAATAAGGCAAGTACTAAGCAATATCATGCACACGATTGTTTATATCATGCACGTTTTATCTTATGCTCGTTTTTGTGCACATTTAAATCATGTATTTGAAAATCACTCAAACCCCTTTTTCTCTACAATCTCCCCCTTTTGATGATTTTCAAAATAACTTATGCACATGATTTAAATCCTATCGCTCCCCCTTCAATTATGCATAAATTCAAAATTTGATATTTAAATATCGAATCCGCTCCCCCTTGATTTATGCAATCAGTATCTCTCTCCTCCTTAAATCATGCTTTCTCTCCCCCTTTATTTTGAAAAGTAAATCAAAAGATGCCTGTAAAGATGAAGGAGAAAAATCATATATAACGTGCATTCGTAAGGGTTATTTATTCAACCCTTTGAAATTGTCCCTTTTGGTCCCCAAATTTGGGTGACCTTTCTAGGTCTTCCAAAAGGTGAGAAAGGTGATGCGAACGCAACATAATATATGTTAGGGGCAAATGCGTTTGGCCTTTGGCCAAGAATCCCATCATGCATATAGTATGGTTTTTGTTTTTGATATGCATTTCGGTTTGCATGCACAGGATGTGATCTAAATGCATTTTTGTGATATGAGTGTCTCGTATGCATCAGTGGCTTTCTATATGGCACATGATTACTCTTTGTATGATATGAAGAATAAGAAGCACGATGAGATGAAATGAGTGGTGTACTAGTCTTCTTCTTATATTTATAATTATACTTCGCATGATATGAAGAAGAAGTATGACGAGATGAGGGGAGAGGGGTTCTTTGCGTCACTTTAGGCGCTACGTATGCCGTTGATGTGTCTACTTTCTTAGACAAAACAAACTTGGATGGTTTAGATGATGCTTCGTTTGTCTCCATGTATCCTAATCCGGTTTTGTCACTATCATGCTTTTGTGATAAGATAATACGATGTAGCATGTTAGATCCCGTATCAAATTGTTCCATCATTTTCTCTAAATCGGTATTCTTTGATTTCAAACTTGACATCTCGGATTTCATTTCATTATTTTGCATGGTCAATGATGAAATCTCTGTCTTTAATGCATTGATGATGCATGATGACTCTTCTTTAGAATCGTTTAATTGAGCGACAAGATTTTCGTTAGAAGATTCTAACATCTTCTTGTCTTCAATTAAGCGCTTCTTTTGTTTTGCAAGAGTTCTAGAAAACTTATGTAATTCAAGATATTCAACATATAAATCATCATAAGACAGTTCAGAATCCGAGTCAGAATCAGAATTTACCTCATTTTCAAATAGTGGAGGCATTTGGCTTGACATACTTTCTTGCTCGGTTTTGTCGCTAGTGGTTGCAATCTCACTAAGATCGTTGGATCCTTTGTAGTGAGTGTTCCTGCGCTCTGATACCAATTGTAGGATCTGCAAGGCACCACTAGAAGGGGGGTTGAATAGTGGGTGCGGAAAATGTGGTTTTTAAAATTAGTTTGAACCAAAAACCCAACTTCTGAAAATAGTTTCTGTTTTCAAGACTAGTTTTAAAACGTTTTTAAAACTAGGTTTTAGGTCTTCAAAAATTCTGAAATTTGGAGAGAACTTAGACTCAGATGTTATGAGTATCTCATAAAAATTTCAGATTACAATTTAACCTTTAACCCCTTGAAAAATCGTTGGTGGTCAGATTGCGCAAATCTGCCAGAAACGATATACTGATTTGAAAAATTAATTCCTATTTGTACACAACTCCACATGCTCTGAAAATTTAAAGACTAACCCCTTATAAGTTTTATTTAAATGGGTTGAAACATTTTTGAAAAATGCTTTTGGGAGGTTAGTCAAATACGATCAAAGTCTCAACCTTTGCAAGCCTGAAAATCAGACTGCACTAGTCTCAGAACTTTTGATGTTTGATCGACTTATACTTATCCAAAAGGGTTGAAACTTGTGCCAAAAGAACCCTAGAACGTGTAACTATATTTTATGAAAGTTTCGTAATTTTTGAAATTCGTTTACTATTTTTACGAACGTGATTAAAAACAGTAAACAGTGCTGAAATAGAAAATCAGTGCTGAAAGTAAATGACACCAAGAATTTTATACTGGTTCGGTTTTCAACAACTTACTCCAGTCTTCAAGGAACACCTTCCTTGGTTCACACTAATCACACAACTCAGAAACACCTTACCACAGGGTTGATGGAGTTACACACCAACTCCAACCCTTTACAAACCTTGTACGAAGAATACAATTTGCACGAACACCACCACCTAGCAAGAATGAAGATTGATCACACCTTGATCAATCTTTTACAAAGATATATAATGAGTGGTGGTCTATATCAAGCCTATTCAAGATTGAAAGATATGAATACAATAGGCTTACAAGAAGGAAGAAAGAAAGAGAATGTCGAAGAAGAGCTAGGCTTTTTGATCACTTTGATTTGCAATGCTTGTTCTTGTTTTTTGTTTTTGCTCGACCTCTTTCCTTTTAATGATGTTGCAGCCGTCCCCTTGTGAGTGTCTCCCCCTCTTGAAAATTATCTTCTAAGTCCTTGGGAGGATGTAAGACATCATTGTGACAAGGTCTTGCTTACTTGGCATCTTCTTATTGGATGATCATTTATGCTTCGCTTACTTGGCACCTTCTTATTGGATGAATGTTGTCATCATTGATGATTGGAAAAATATGAGAATTACACTTAAACATGTGCCAAAATAATTTCCATAAATCATAAGATATATCACATAAATTGCAAGACACAAAATTCTTCCTTCCTTAATCAAAATTTTGGCCATCAAGTGATATTGCCATGCTGAATTTTCAGCATGTGACACATTCCATTTCATTCAAAATAATGCCAAATTTACTTTGATTTTTCTTTAAAAAAAATGAATCACCAATTGATGGTAATTATTCCTATCACATGAGAAATGCATATGGACACTTTTTAGTTCATATATTCGGCCACACCATGTCTTCATACATGCTGAAAAAATTTCAGCATGTGTGATATGTAGAATATCACACTTTATTAATTTAAATAATATTCAAATCATTTCCATTTCTTCTTCCAATCAATCACACAATAAAAAATGATGAAATATATCACTTTAAAGTCATAAAAATTGGCCAGCTTGTTTAGCATGCTGAAATTTTCAGCATGTGATATAAGAGAGACAAATTTTGAATTCTTACCATTTGTAGCTTCTCTCTTTAATTCACCAACATTGTATGATTGATCCTTGACAATCAATATGCCAACAAGGCTCCAAATAAGCTCCATCTCAGCTGTAGGTGGCGTTGGATATGTATGTGTATGTGCTGAAATTTATTTTGATAACTTTGTAAAATAATGCACATTTAATAATACACACATGTTATATTCCAATCAGCCCTTAATTTAATTTTCTAGAACACTTTAAGATTTATAACATATGTAAAAAGTGTCTAGATACGTATCACATGATGTACCAAAAACGTTCCATGTGTTGTGTGCGTAGAAAACCGAATTTTCGATATTTATCGATTACCCGATTTTTCTCTAATTTAAATTCCAACTTTTGCACATGTTATATATATATTATGTTATACATAATATATATAATATATACTTTAAATATCAGCACTTGGCTGGTCTAAAGTGGTACCATTAACATGTGACAAAATTAAACTTGGAATCTTCACATTTTGGCCTGAATGCGGGGTGATTTGTGTGTGCCAACATGGAAAGTATTTTTGGCCGAATATTTCATGTAACCCACGAAGTATAGGGGCTGGCCATTTATTTATGGCAAGTACGTGACACGTTGGCAAAGTTTCGGTATTCGCCCGATACGACAATTTTCGGTCTAGAACCTTTTATCGTGTCGTATTTAAATTTGTCATCACCATATCTTATATCATATGATATAAGACCTGAATATACTCATAAATATGAGTTAAGTATGATGGTGTGACGTTAACGTACGTATAAAATATATAACGTGTCGGTAGTACGTTGGAATATATGTGTATGTGCCTTTTTCAAAAAATCTGAAAATATATATAAATATATTTACGTAGGTGTGTATATGTGATGTAAATGAGGAGGAGGATACTTTCCTTTCTTAGCCTTGTTGCCTTTGTGCCTTGTTCAGATGTAGCTTCGTTTAATGAACTACTTAGTTTAATTAACTAAGTACTTCACTTAATGAACTAGTTTAGTTCATTAATGGTGGCACCTGAAAATTGTATAAACACAACAAATGTTTGTCATATGATGTAAGCTTTAACGCTTCATGGCTCGTTAGTACGCCAACATTATATATGAGCTAAATAAGGCAAGTACTAAGCAATATCATGCACACGATTGTTTATATCATGCACGTTTTATCTTATGCTCGTTTTTGTGCACATTTAAATCATGTATTTGAAAATCACTCAAACCCCTTTTTCTCTACAAAAAGTGTTTTGGTTTGGTCACAATGAAATTCGTGGTAAAACTGGTCATTCCAGATTCAACATGTACCTAGCTGGGAGAAAGTAATTAATTGACCCCCTTAAACTTATTGGAATGCCTTGGAATTTTTATGGTAATTACCTAAGACCTATATGTACATGTTCATGTAAATAAACCAACATAAAACCACCATTTTGATGACTAACAACTGAGTTGAAGTTAGTTGCACAAAACTGGAAAACAGGACAGTTTAATGTCTTAAGTTGTAAGGCTTTCCTCTTGCTCATTTAAGCTTGAATGTGATGTTTGGCCTTATGAATATCATTCCTTGGTGAGTTAGCTATGTTTTCCAGGTGATGGATTACAATGAATAAGGTTTTATGACCCATGAAACCGAGGTAAAGCGGTACTGCCCTGCTGATTTCAGCAGTACCATTGATGATAGTATGATGTTTTGAGGTCGTTAGACTTTTCGGATTGTTACGAAATTTTTATGGTATGAGTCTAAGACTTCATTATGCATGTGTATGGCATGAGCTTATGAAAATGAGCACGAATTGATTAGCACGAGGCTGTATGAACAGAATGTGATCGCTGGACAGTTTTCCCAGCTTAAAAGACAAGTCCGTGCATGCATGTTATGATGTATGTGTTCACGAGTATAGTGCATGTCATACATTGCATCATCGTCATTTACATGATTTATGGCATTGATTTTATGCGAAAGAAAGATGAAAAGCGTTTTTAAAGAAAAGATTCTGTTTTAAAAGAACGCTTCCCACTGGTACGGTGTGTGCATATGTTTCCTGGGCAGTAAGGCCCGCCCAGATCCGGGGTTAATTGATCTGATGATATGGACCGTTCAGGCCCGGAGAGAATAGACCTGATATGGACCGTTCGGGCCCAGAGAGAATAGACCCGGTAAGTGATGACGTTACCGTTCCGAATCCGGGAATAATAGATTCGAAGGGGAGACGTGACCGCCTCAGATCCGGGAAGATAGATCTAAAAACTCTATTGTTTTCTTGAATAGACCCGATAAGTGATGACGTTACCCTTCCAAATCCGGGAATAATAGATTCGAAGGGGAGACGTGACCGCCTCAGATCTGGGAAGATAGATCTGCACACTCTGTTGTTTTCTTGACGATGATGTTTTGAAAGAAAAGCACAAAAGAACATATCATCATTTTTATCATGATGCATCTCACGTACATATGCATGCATGTCACATTTATTGAGTCATCGTGTAGTTGCACATGATACTTAGACTAAGTTGTTATAACTTGGTAGTTCCTAACTTATGATCTTATTAAGAGATGATCCTTGATATGTTACGAACTTATGCAAGTTGCAATCATTTATTGTTATGTTCTTTAAGTAACATCTTGCTTAAGTTATGATCTTGACGCATTAAGTTTTGATCACTAAAAGGGGATTGGATGGAGGTCAGGTATGTTTCTAAATCGAATTTTGAGGGTTCGGTTCTTGTATGTACTTTCCATTTAATGCATGATTGTTTATGGTACACTTGCTGGTGACTTTGTCACTCACCCCCCTATTTTTCCTCCCAGAAGTTGCAGGGAACAAGGTAGAATGGATTGAGGATGAACCTAGAGTAATTGTGGTGGAAAACATGACGTGCCAACTGTGACTGATGACTTATTATGTAATTGTGGTGGAAAACATTTACTTTTGAGAATTTCGGTACTTTTGATTTGGGATGTAAAACTGAGAATGATTTGGTAGACATTTTTAACTTGAGGTTTTTATTCTGCCACGGTTTCGCTTACTTGTTAACGCATAAGCACAAAAGTCCATGCATTTTATCATGGACTACGACATGTTATGGATCGACGTCTGGTACTCTCCTTAGTGAAGTATGGCGGGTGCACCGTATCCGGCTGGGCCGGGATGCGAGGCGCTACAGGTGGTATCAGAGCTGAGACTCCAGATTCTGGCAGAATATAGAACTAAGTTATGATCGTAGTCAACTAAGTTTGATCTTAGATCTAAGTCATGATCCTAGATGAGAGTTGACCTTAGACTAGTATGACTTAGACTGGAAATTAGGGTTTTGATCGAATGATAAATACCTAGTCAATGGCCATCTATAGAATGTAATTATGCCTGCTTGCATGACCTTAAGATCTTATTTGGATTACGAATTAAATTTTGTCGCTTAATCTGAATATTTATATCTTGAGTAAGACTCCAACGCTCTGTGGTGCGGATGGCATCACGGTTCAGTAAAATGACATCATTGCTGACACCTCCACGAAGCAGTAGGCTTTATTACCAACAGTTAGTAAGAGTACGTATTCCGAAGATTAACGGGGAATCTAGTTCGAAAAAAGGGCAGCAAGATGGTTAAGTGAAGTTGAAGGTAACTTCATGTCGATATAGATGCCGAATAGGATAAAAAGCACATAATATCCGACTGTTTTTGAACAGTAAGGACAGCCAGTGGTAGAGGACTTGTACCCAACCACCACCCCGACCAGTAACTTAGGCGGAATTTCTAGAAGCGTTTAGTGAGTTCTTCTTCTCCCAAGGACTTAGTTACGAGAAGAGTTGAGGATTTTGACTTATTAAGACAAGGGTTAGGCATCACCATCTCAGGGTACGCGTTCACTACTTTAGGATGGTATGTTCCTTTGATCATGAGAAATGAAAAGTTTAAGGTGATCGATTGTGCGCGGTCTAGACCCCCAGATCAAATTAAGCTAAGTCAAGTCGTATTCAAGGACCGTTAGTGAATTATTGGAGGACCGCTATATAGCAGAATGCGATAATAAGGGAACGAAAGAATGAAAGAAACGATTTAACGAGCGTACTAAGAAAACGAAGTAGAAGGTGGGAGTCGTATCCACATAAGGCTAGTTTATGCGGATGACAAAGAAACAACCAAGGTACGCCTAATAAATGTGAAGTACCTATGTCCTATGTCTTACTTCCTATTAACCAAGTATGAGCGATTAAGATAGTTTTCTTTAAGTTATGATGAGTAGACCACAAGTAAGTAAGTGAGATTATTAGTGATAACACGACTAAGTATAACACCGTGTTTGGGACTCGGGGTCCTCGTCATGCTGCGTCACTATTAGCACTTTTACACATTTTGTTGCACTATATGGGGAATGGATCGACATATCGTGTGTTATTAACAAGAGTACTATAGCCAAACTTGAAAACGTTATGACATCACGATATGAAACGTCATGTTAGGCGAGCTATGAAAAGCAAGTCACGATGATAAAAACCATGGTTTATGAGAACGGGCCACCTTAGGATGATGATAAAGAATTCCCTAAGTCTATGAAGGCAACTCACTGAAAGGCGCTTGCTGAACCAAAAGGAACAAGTGCGTGAGCTTTTAAGGGAGGAACTTATTTCCCAACGTTTCGCCCAGGGTGCTTTCGTGTTATTCGTAGAAAAGAAGGATGGAGACACGCGTCCTTGTGTAGATCATAAAGAACCCAACATATTCACCATAGGAATAAGTACCCCCTAACTAAAATCAATGATCTACTTAACCAGCTTTGGGAAAGAAATTGATAAGTGGAGTATTGTTTGGGAATATGCTTAGTGAACCTGTATGTTAGAGTTTCTTGTGGAAGATTTCATAGAAAGGTGGTAAGATGACAAAGCGTTACGGGACTGTTTAGGAGATACCTAAAATAGTAACCAATTGGGAGGTGGAATAGAGAATCCCATAAGACAAAATGTCTGGATCAGGAATTTATAAGTTGAGAATATCTAACACAACTCCAGCGGAGACGTTACAACTTGGCATGTCCTCATCCTCTATGTCTAGCATGATGATCCAAATGTTTTATGAACACATAAATAGTGATACGAACATGTTTCAGGTATCAAAAGAGAAAACAAGGACTTATGATGAACAAGAAACATTTGACATGTCATAAAGGGGACATAAGTTTCAAAGGAGAAACCAAAATTTCTAGTTCGATTTTATGAAATGATCGCAAAAAGGCAAAAGTTATTACGTAGTAAGGCGACCTGCGAGACGGATGAATGTGGCACATACCTTATGAAGAGCTTGGTATGTGTACATTATGGGAATTATTCCGGGTGTCTTTGAATGCTATTTCATACGTAAGATGACCGTTACATGATCACTGAAACGATGTTTACAGAAAAGAGCTAATGGTCTATATCCCAGAGTCAACGATCTCTACCAAGTTTTTTAATATTTTATGAAAAAGGAAATTATAAGCATTTCATGACCATGTTAACACGGAACGGATATCATTATCGGTACATAGTTTCAAGATTGCAAGTGCTTAAGATATGAGATAGGTTACGATAACACCTATAGAAAATTAGAATAAGTTCTGATGAGACCTCTAAGATGAATTGAACGAAGCCGTTCAGAGGGAAACATGAAGAGTAGATGTCCCCATCTTTTCGACTAGTCTCTCAAGTTTCGAGGACGAAACTTATGTTAAGGGGGGGGGGGAGAATGTTATACCCCGACGAAAACTCATATTATACTTGAAGACTCGTATAAGTAAATTAGTAAGTGGCATCATTCAAGTGCATTTTACTAAGTTTCCTTAGTGCTTCTTTTATTTTATGTTGATAAGCAAACAATATAATCATTCAAACATGAGTTATGGACCATAGCCAATTCACTCCCAAAGGCTCAAGAAAACTCGGCCATAAGGCATAAAAAGGGGCCTTAAAGGGGGTTTTTCCCCCAAATTATAGGAGAGTTTAATCTTAAGGGCCTCCCTAAAATAAGCCCAAATAAAAATTAAGGAGTTGTAAGTAGTGGGCAATTCTTTCCCCAATTCTTGGAAAATTTCGGCCCTAGCCCAAGGGGAATTAAGAATTTCCTAATTTTATTTTAAAACAAGAAAAGGGGAAATTATCAATTAATTAGGGGACAATTATCCACATAACTCTTCATATAAGAAAAATTAAGCATGGTAAAGGGTCACCCAAGCCTAAGAAACCCCCCCACCCATGGTTGACTAAGAAGCTTACCATGGTTACTTAATATTAACTACAAGGTTAAAGAAGTAACTCTAGTTTGATAAAGTAACCTAGGTTAGCCATAAAGTAACTATAGTTGACATAAAGTAACTTTATTTGACATAAAGTAACTATAGTTGAACTAAAGTAACTATGGTTGACACAAAGCAACCTTGGTTGGGTAAAAGTAACCAAGGTTGATTAATTCTAAGTAGCCTAACTAAGCTAAGGAAAACCTCTTCCCCCTCTCACATAACCCACGGCTACCTCTTTAAACCAAGGGGAGAAAACTTTCTTCAGAGAAAGTCTAGAATATTCAACTCTCAAGAAGTCACAATGGAGCAAAGAGACTTCCTTATTCCTCTATTGTAGTATACGGCTAATTGAAGAGGTCCAAGAACCATCTGTAAGCTCCAAGAATTTATCTAGGTAAGTACATGCTAAGTGTTCAAGTGAATTCTATGTTTCAAAGAAAGGAACTCACATTGGTATCCCTCTTGTCTTGCCAAAAACGTGACACTCAAATGGTCACTAGGAGAAGATTTGTCAAGTTACTAGGGGGAGCTAACATCTTGGTGGTTTGAATCCATTTCAAGCCCCATCTAAGTTTCATTGTGGTAAGGAAATTTTGTCCTCAATGTAGTTGTTTCTCTATTAAGATAGTAACTAACGTTCATTCTTCTTCCTTCTGTCAAAACCGGCGATATGTAAGTTGGAGGAAGACTTCACTCCATTTCAACCAAGGCTCATGCTAAGGAAGAGCTCTAAGGTTCAAAGAGACAAGTATAATCTAGCCAATCTTGCCTTATTTGTGAAGTGCATGCTTGAATGGCTAGTCATTATTAGTCTATGAATCTTAGTTAAAGATGCTAAGTACAAGACATGAAAACTAGTGGTTATAAGAAAAAAGTGATGGTATGAACAAATGATTTGTTGTATGAATGTGTGTGACTGTTTTGATATGATTCATAAACAGTTTATTTATGGTCTAAAGCATGTTATGAGGCTTGGAAACATTATTTTGAAGTGTGCATTTAATGGATATTAAGTCATGTTAAGGAATGAAGTGGATTGGAAATGCTTGAACCATAATAGTGAAGAAGTGCTGGAACTACTGGAGCTGGACAGATTTATGTAGCTGATTGTGTAACCTGAAAACGAACCTTAGGAGCGTTCAAATTGGCTAATTTTGGTATGATGTTAACCTTATATGTTTATGAAATGTGTGAGTTGGAATTTCAATAAAAGGAGTTGTGGTTTGTCCTTAATGAAATTTTTAGTAAGAGTTGGTAAAACAGAGGTACTGGAGCAGGACAGTTTTATGTGACAAGTTTCACGAGCTGGAAATGAACCATAGGAAGGTCCAAATTGACTAATTTTTGGTATGGTGATAGCCTCATATGTGTAATAAATATGTGAGTAGGAATTTGGGTAAAAGAATATGTGGATTGACCAGAGTATAATTTGTAGTAGGAACTGCTCAGACAGATATACTGGAGCTGAACAGTTTTATATGGTATGTTTTACGCCCTGAAAATGTACCTTAGGAATATTCAAATAGGCTAATCTTTGGTATGCTAATAGCCCTATGTGTTTATGAAATGTTTGAGTTGGAATTTTGGTAAAAGAATTTGTGGATTATCCTTAATCAAGTTTTTGGTAAAACTGGTCAAACAGAGTTGCTGGAACAGGATAGTTTTGAGTGATAAGTTGTGTGGCTCGAAAGTGCACTTTAGGAATGTGCAAATGAGCTGATTTTTGGTATGATGATATTTTGACGTGTATATGACATCTGTGAGTTGGAATTTTAGTAAAAAAAGCTGTGGTTTGGTCACAATAAAATTCGTTGTAAAACTGGTCATTCCAGATTCAACATGTACCTAGCTGGGAGAAAGTAATTAGTTGACCCCCTTCAACATATTGGAATGCCTTGGAATTTTTATGGTAATTACCTAAGACCTATATGTACATGTTCATGTAAAGAAACCAGCATAAAACTACCATTTTGATGACTAACAACTGAGTTGAAGTTAGTTGCACAAAACTGGAAAACAGGACAGTTTAATGTCTTAAGTTGTAAGGCTTTGCTCTTGCTCATTTAAGCTTGAATGTGATGTTTGGCCCTATGAATATCGTTCCTTGGTGAGTTAGCTATGTTTTCCAGGTGATGGATTATAATGAATAAGGTTTTATGACCCATGAAACCGAGGTAAAGCGGTACTGCCCTGCTGATTTCAGCAGTACCATTGATGATAGTATGATGTTTTGAGGTCGTTAGACTTTTTGGATTGTTACGAAATTTTTATGGTATGAGTCTAAGACTTCATTATGTATGTGTATGGCATGAGCTTATGAAAATGAGCACGAATTGATTAGCACGAGGCTGTATGAACAGAATGTGATTGCTGGACAGTTTTCTCAGCTTAAAAGACAAGTCTGTGCATGCATGTTATGATGTATGTGTTCACGAGTCATATAGTGCATGTCATACATTGCATCATCGTCATTTACATGATTTATGGCATTGATTTTATGCGAAAGAAAGATAAAAAGCGTTTTTAAAGAAAAGATTGTGTTTTAAAAGAACGCTTTCCACCGGTACCGTGTGTGCGTATGTTTCTTGGCCAGTAAGGACCCACCCAGATCCAGGGTAAATTGATCTGGTGATATGGACCGTTTAGGCCCGGAGAGAATAGACCTGATATGGACCGTTAGGGCCTGGAGAGAATAGACCCGATAAGTGATGACGTTACCGTTCCGAATTCGGGAATAATAGATTCGAAGGGGAGACGTGACCGTCTCAGATCTGGGAAGATAGATCTGAACACTCTATTGTTTTCTTGAATAGACCCGATAAGTGATGACGTTACCGTTACGAATCCGAGAATAATAGATTCGAAGGGGAGACATGACCGCCTCAGATCTGGGAAGATAGATCTGAACACTCTGTTGTTTTCTTGACGATGATGTTTTGAAAGAAAAGCACGAAAGAACATATCATCATTTTTATCATGATGCATCTCACGTACATATGCATGCATGTCACATTTATTGAGTGATCGTGTAGTGGCACATGATACTTAGACTAAGTTGTTATAACTTGGTAGTTCCTAAGTTATGATCCTATTAAGAGATGATCCTTGATATGTTACGAACTTATGCAAGTTGCAGTCATTTATTGTTATGTTCTTTAAGTAATGATCTTGCTTAAGTTATGATCTTGATGCATTAAGTTTTGATCACTAACGGGTATTGGATGGATGTCAGGTATGTTTCTAAATCGAATTTTGGGAGTTCGGTTCTTGTATGTACTTTCCATTTAATGCATGATTGTTTATGGTACACTTGCTGGTGACTTTGTCACTTATCCCCCCTGTTTTTCCTCCCAGAGGTTGCAACGAACAAGGTAGAATGGATTGAGGATGAACCTAGAGTCCCCTACCCGTGAGCGCAGCGAAAGAAGAATGGATTAAGAGACATGACGTGCCGACTGTGACTGATGACTTATTGTGTAATTGTGGTGGAAAACATTTACTTTTGAGAATTTCGGTACTTTTGATTTGGGATGTAAAACTAAGAATGATTTGGTAAACATTTTTAATTTGAGGTTTTTATTCTGACACGGTTTCGCTTACTTGTTGACGCGTAAGCACAAAAGTCCATGCATTTTATCATGGACTATGACATATTATGGATCGATGCCTGGTAATCTCCTTAGTGAAGTACAGCGGGTGCACCGTATCCGGCTGGGTCAGGATGCCGGGCGCTACATTAACGCATTTATAATGCAGGACGACTCTTCTTTTGAATCGTTTAATTGAGACACAAGATTTTTGTTAGAAGATTCTAACAATTTCTTGTCTTCAATTAATCGCTTCTTTTCTTCTGCAAGAGTATTTGAGAAGTTATGCAACTCTAAATATCGACTAAATAAATCATCATAAGAGCATTCAGAATCGGAATCAAAAGTCGGAAGATACCTCATTTGATGCCTTAGATGTAAAGCATACTTGTGCCTTTTGTTCTTCCGTATCAGTCTCAGAGTCGGATGTGTCACTCGAAGTGGAGGCTTTGAATGCTCTTCTCCTTTGTATAGGTTCTGAGACGAGTGTAGTTTTTGTCCGATCCTTGTCAAGGTATTTATTCGTTTGTTTGTCCTTGTTTGGACAATCATATGACAAGTGTCCAGGTTGTCCACATTCATAACACTTTATTTCCTTATTTTTATTTTTATGATCCTTAGATGAAGTAGACTTATGTTTAAAAAATTTTCTCAAGATTTTTCTTAATCTTTTAGCCATCGTGATTAAATCTTCATCATCGGAATCTATGTCACTATCATCTACGACGTATTCATTTGATTGAAATGCTATAGCCTTATCATTATTGGAAATAGACTCAGAATGTCTTAAAGTGAGTTTGTTTTCATATACCTTAAGTGATCCAATTAGTTCTTCCATCTTAATCGATTTAGTTTCTTTGCTTTCTTCTATGGCCGTTACTTTAGGGTCCCACTCGGATGGAAGGCTTCGCAAGACCTTTTTGTACCTTTTCCTGCATAGTAATGGCATCGAAAAGAGGAGGCCTTATGGTTGACATTCCTTCTTGCACGGTGTTATAGCTAGTGGTTGCCATCTCACTTAGATTGTTGGATCCTTATGATGTGAGTGTTCCTGCACTCTGATACCACTTGAAGGATCTGCAAGGTACTACTAGAAGGGGGGGTTGAATAGTTGGTGCGGAAAATGTGATTTTTAAAATAGTTTTAGACTAAGAACTCAATTTCTGAAAACATTTTCTGTTTTCAGGACCAGTTTTAAAACGTTTTGAAACAAGGTTGCAGGTCTTCAAAAAATCTGAAATTTGTAGATAACTTAGCCTCAGATGTTATGAGTATCTTCTAAAAATTTCAGATTAAAATTCAACCTCTAACCCCTTGAAAAATCGTTGGTGGTCAGATTGTGCAAATCTGCCAGAAACGGTAGTATGATTTGAAAAATTAATTCCTATTTGTACGTAACTCCAAATGCTCTGAAAATTTAAAGACTAACCTCTTATTAGTTGTATTTAAATGGGTTGAAACAGTTTTTGAAAAATTCTTTTGGAAGTTAGTCAAATACGATCAAAGTCTCAACCTTTGCAAGCCTGAAAATCAGACTGCACTAGTCTCAGATCTTTGGACGTTTGGATGACTTATACTTGTCCAAAAGGGTTGAAACCTATGCCAAAAGAGCCTTGAGACATATGGCTATGATTCTGGAAAGTTCCGTAATTTGTGAAATTCGTTTACTATTTTTACGAACGTGATTAAAAATGATAAATAGTGCTGAAACAGAAAGTAAGTGCTGAAAGTAAATGACAACATGAATTTTATACTGGTTTGGTTATAAACAACCAACTCCAGTCTTCGAGAACACCTTCCTTGGTTAGAACTAAACACACAACACCAAATAAGACCTTACCACAGGGTTGATGGAGTTACACACCAGCTCCAACCCTTTACAAACCTTGTATAAGAATACAATGATCACGAACACCACCACCTTGGAAGTCCAAGATTGATCACACCTTGATCAATCTTTTACAATGATAAAGAATATATGCGGTGGTCTATAAGAAGCCTATTCAAGTATATGAATATAAGTACAATAGGATTTTAGAGAGAAGAAAGAAAGAAAGAGTAGAAGTAGAAAACGTTTTTGATCTTTGAAACTTGTAAGCCTTGTTCTTGTTTTTGTTTTGCTCTCTTCCTTTTTAACAATGTGGCCGCCCCCTTGATGCTCTTCCCCTCTTGAAAATTATCTTCTAAGTCCTTGGAAGAGTATATGGCATTATTGTGACATGTCTTTGCTTACTTAGCATCTCCTCATTGGATGATCATTAAGCTCTTGCTTACTTGGTACTCATTGATTGGTTGGATGTTGTCATCACTTGATGACTAGATAAATCTGAGAATAACACTTAAAACATGTGCCAAAATAATCATAAAATAGTTACTATAATTCCCAAGATCATCACACAAAATTAGCAAGACAATTTTGTCCAAATTGCCTTGAAAAAATCAGCCATAAAGTCTCTTGCACATGCTGAAATTTCAGCATGTGTAGCATTCACCTTTTATTCAAAATATTGCCAATTTTACATTGATTTAATCCAAGAAATCAAAGAATAATTCAATCAGCATTTAGTACACAATATTCTTACCATTTATTGAATAAAACTTAGACACCAATGAGGCCAAAAAATCGGCCAACATTCATCCACACATGCTGAAATTTTCAGCATGTGTGATATTTGAAAATATCACCTTATTTGTTTCCATAGAATATTCAAAACACTTCCATATTATCTCCCAATTATCCACATGTTTCAAGACAACAAAATATGGCTCATTAAAGAGATGAAAATCGGCCAGCCTTTAGCACACATGCTGAATTTTCAGCATGTGTCACAATTGTGACAAGATTTGAAATGTTACCTTTTGTAGCTCCTTTCTTTAAGTCACCAACATTGCATGCTTTGTTCTTAACCAATAAAGATGCCAACAAAGCTCCACATATGCTCCAACAAGGCTGTTATAGGCGTGTGACATAGTTGTGCATGTGCTGAATTTTATTTTTGCAAACTTTGTAAAATAGTGCACATTTAATTAAGCCCTTAATTGAATTTTCTAGAACATTTTAAGATGTATGAAATATGTAAAAAGTGTCTAGATACATGTTATGTGATATGCCAAAAACGTTCCATGTGTCGTGTACGTAAAAAACCGAATTTTCGACGTTTATTGATTACCCGATTTTTCTCTAATTAAATTCCAAATTTTTACACATGTTATATATATTATGTTACACATAACATACATAAATTAAACTTCAATATTCAGGACTTAGGCTGATCTTAAAGTGGCGCCTAAACCAAGTGACAAAATTGAAATTGGATTTTCCATAATTTGGCCTTAATGTGGGGTGATTTGTGTGTGCCAACATGGAATGATTTTATGGCTGTAAATATCATGAAAGCCACGAAATTTGTGGCCATTTTTGAAGTGTAGGGACTGGCCATCTATTTATGGCAAGTACGTGACACTTTGGCGAAGTTTCGGTATTCGCCTGATACGACAATTTTTGGTTTATAACCTTTTAATGTGTCGTATTAAATTTGTCATCACCATGACTTATATCATATGATATAAGACCTGAATATACTCATAAATATGAGTTAATTATAGTGGTGTGAGGTTAATGTACGTAAAATATATAACGTGTCGGTAGTACGTTGGAATAAATGTGTATGTGCATTTTTCAAAAAAACTGAAAAGATATATATAAATATATATATTGGCATGTGATATATGTGTGGAGAGGAGAGGGAGAACTTTCCTTTCTTCAACTTGTTACCTTTGTGCCTTTTCCAAATATTGCTTCCTTTAATGAACTACTTAGCTTAATTAACTAAATACTTCACCTAATGAACTAGTTTAGTTCATTAATGGTGGCACCTGAAGATAGTTCAAACACAACAAATGTTTGCCATTTGATGTAAGCTTTAAAGCTTCATGGCTCGTTAGTACGAGAACATTACATATGAAATATATAAGGCAAGTTATGTGCAACAACATGTCATGTCATGAAATATGTCAAGCATTTCCTTAATACACGTTTATTTAAATCATGCATTTTGAAATCACTCAAACCCTTTTTTCTCAACAATTTCAATGGCGGAACAGATCTAGATGTAGTCGAGAAATGGCTAGACAAGGTAAATAATAACTTTGATCTGATTCAGGTACATAACGAGATGAAGGCTCAGGTGATAGGACCTTTTCTTATTGCTAAGGCTAATCAGTGGTGGAATATGAGTCTACAACATCTGCTTGTACCAGTTACTTGGGCGCAATTTATGACGGAGTTCCATACGTTTTAGATCCCACCCTCATTTACTTTACAGAAGATTGGGATGTTTGAGACTTTGGTGCAGGCGCCCAGTATGACAGTTGCAGACTATGCCGATTGGTTTACCGCACTAGGGAGATATGTTCCCGCTGTCATAGGAGACGAATAACCTAAGATGATCAAGTTCGAGAGGGGTATGAACCCACACATTTGCACATGGATTGTGAATGCCAACTCGAGGGATTTTGGTGAGTTGTTGGATTCATGTTACCTAGTTGAGCAGGATATTGTCTGACGGGATGCAGAGACACAGGGCAAGAGGTCCCAAGAGTTTGGAGATCAGACGTGTGGGTGGACTTAGACTTCCAAGAGAGATGATGGGCAAGCACCGCAGCTCTAGCTGCAGCCACAGTGCCAGCCACAGCCACAACGTCCACCACAGGCGACTGCGATTCCTGGATGTCCCACTTGTCAGCGACAATATATGGGAGCTTGTTTATTGAGGACTATAGCTTACATCAATTGGGACAAGACTGGCCACATTATCCGAGATTGCCCTGAGCCGAGGAATGGGCCGCAGAGAGATGCACCGCAGTGATAGATGTCCCACGGGCCATTGCTCGAGTGCTTGTGATGACAGATGCAAAGGTTTTGGACGCCCCGATGTAGTGACAGGTATATGTAATTTTGCAAATTATGTGATATTTTGTATAACTGCTTAGAATTTGCCTATTTGAATTATAAATTGCCTCAGGTGCTATATTAGTAAACAATATATCTACGAATGTGTTGTTTGATAGTGGTTCAAGCCACTCCTTTGTGTCCAAGAGGTTCTCGAAGAACCTTAGCAGTTGTCCGATATGGTTGGATACGCCTTATCGTGTTCAGGCAGCTAGTCTTCAGGTGATCATTACCCACCATCTATACAAGGATTGTGAGATTGAGATGGAGGGACAAAAGTTTGAGGCTACCTTGATAACGATTCAGATTAGGGACTTCGACATTATTCTGGGTATGGACTGGATGTTCACGCACCATGCCTTCATCAACTGCCGCGGTAAACGTGTTATGGTTAAGGATCTGATGCGAGGAGAGGTTATCTATCAGGGAAACTCAAAGTTGAAGAAGATACGGTAGAATGTCTATTTGATAGCAGCCTAGGCATTTCGAGCATTGAAAAAGGGAGACGAAGGTTTTCTTGTTTATGCCCTCAGTGACGAGTCAGAGACGCTTTCAATTAACAATATTCTGGTGGTTCGAGAATTTTCAAATGTTTTCCCATAAGATTTGTCAGGATTACCTCTATACAGAGAGATTGAATTCGAGATAAATGTTGTCCCAGGAGCTGAACCGATCTTAAAAGCGCCGTATCAGATGGCCTCAGCGGAGCTGACAGAGTTGAAGGCGTAGTCATAGGAATTGATCGAGAAAAAGTTCATGTGGCCTAGTGTACCGCCTTAGGGAGCCCCAGTATTGTTTGTTAAGAAGAAGGATAGCATTATGAGACTCTGCATCGATTACCGAGAGCTGAATAAGATTACTATCAAGAATCAAAATCCACTGCCCAGGATCGGTGATTTGTTCGATCAGTTGATGGTAAGTAATTTAAATACTTAAGCAACAAACATATGACTGTGTTTATGAATATGAACTATAACTATCCGTATAGGGTGCTAAGGCATTCAACAAGATTGATATTCGATCCGGATATCATTAGTTGAAGATCAAGACAGAGGATGTGGCTAAGACTGCATTTCATACTCGATATGGACATTATGAGTTTTTGGTGATGCCATTTGGGTTGACCAACACCCCTGCAGCATTTATGGACTTGATAAACACCATGTTCCGAGATCAGTGTGATAAGTTTGTGTTTGTATTCATTGATGATATTCTTATATATTTAGCGGATGAGGAGACTAATGCGGAGCACTTGAGGATTGTGCTGAATTTGTTGGGGGAGAAGAAGTTATATGCCAAGTTCATTAAGTGTGAATTTTGGCTACGGAGGGTTGCATTCTTGGGTCATGTTGTTTCTTAAGAAGGTATATCAATCGACGTTAGGAAGATCGAGACTATCGCAGAATGGCCGAGACCGACGAATGTGATCGAGTTCAGGAGTTTCTTGGGATTTGCAAGTTATTACATAAAGTTTGTAGATGGATTCTCACGGATCGCAATTCCATTGACACGACTGGCGCAGAAAAAGACGAGATTTGATTGTAGTTCTTACTACGAGCAAAGCCTCACTGAACTGAAGAAAAGATCGACTTCAACACCAGTTCTAGTACAACCAGTCTCTAGAGAAGGATGTGTAGTATACGGTGATGCATCCAAGAATGGGTCAGGTAAATGAATAAACAACTTCATTATTTTAAAATTTCCATAAAGCATACGTGTGTTAACCTTTTTCTTGTAGGATAGGTATTGATGCAGACTCGGAGTTAGCAGCAGTAGTGTTCACGTTGAAAATCTGGAGACACTACTTATATGATCAAAGGTGTGAGGTTTATACAAATCATAAAAGTTTGAAGTACATGTTCACTCAGAAAGAGTTAAATATGAGACAGCGGAGATGACTCGAACTGATAAGAGACTATGATTTGGCGATTCATTATAATCCGGGGAAGGCAAATAAGGTAGCACATGCACTGAGTAGGAAATCGAGTCATGCTCGACAGACGCCCCTTGAGAGGGAGATAGCCGAGTTTGGATTGGATATAGTTGATTCGACTGCAAATATTCTGGATACGTTGATGATCACTCGTACTTTGATTGAAAGAATAAAGGAGGCGCAAAACAATGATATTGAATTGATGAGGATTGTTGAGCAGTTGAAAAAAGAGAAGTTTGTGGAGCAATTATTTTAGAGACCTAAACCGAGCATTCAATTGTGCATAGGTCATCATGATTTTCAAAGTCGACAAGTTTTACTTACTATCACGTTTAGGAAATGATTATTGCGAAAGATGTTTTAACAAATTTTATGAATAAAGAATGTACTGAAGCTCCTTTTAGCTGAGTATTAATGTTATGACCCTCTCTTTTATTTAATATAAATATATATAAAATATGTATGTATGTATGGCTAGGAAAAAAATAAAAATAAAAATAAAGCCTAAATAACTATCCTAGTTGGAATAGGAAAAAGAATAAAAAAGGATAGAATTATACTAATAGTTGAATTCCTAATTATACTAGGAATATACTACATAAACTTAATCTTCCTATATCTATATAAACACACCCCACAAAACAAAATCCACCTACACTACACAAAGCCGAAATCGGCAGCTTCTCCCTTCCCCCACCGGCCGCCACCCATAGGAGCAAGAGGGAGCCAAATTCTTTTTCGTCCAATCCTGGTTTCTTGCACGGTATCGTAAATTCAAAGCTAAAGACAAGTACCCTTGCTATATTTGCTATGATTTTGCTAACTTATGATGTTATTTTTTTAATAAAACCAGATCATGCATGACGTTATTTTGTTTGCATAGATTGTTGATCATATGTATGCAGCTGTTGTGATTATGTATCAGATATGTGTATATGTATAAAGATGGAATAATCTTTGTGGTTTTTTTTCATATTAGCCACGGGTTGGGGGTTAGTGCCGCTGCCTAGTGTAGTGGCCATGATATATATGAATTTATATGTATATGATGCTTGATAGGGATTTATGTGTGTGATAACATTATGTGATGAATTACGTGTTGTGTGGAAATTGTTTTGATGAAAAACGCATGGGTTGCCCGAATCGATAAAGGCTAGATTGAGATGAGGTATATGAGTTGAATAATGATGGATAAACTTGTGATGATTCGTAAAAATATTAGATTAATTAGAATTAGGGTTTTTGTCCTAGAGGCGAAAATCATTTTTGAAAAACAGGAATTTTTGTTATTTGAGGGAAAAATGTGGTAGGAAATGGGGAGAGGAGAATTCAAGTGGTCGGAATTCAAAGGCGGTAGGTGACGCATGGGGCTCACGTGCCGGCCAAAGGCTGCACGTGACCGACTTTCTATACAATTTTTACGGCAGTGTGTTAAGCGTGAACCGTACTAGGTGTCCAAGGGGTTAGATGTGAGAAAAAGTGAGTGATGTAAAATTAGGGTTTAAGCCAAGGTGAGTTAGGTGCAGGAGAGAGAAATTAAGGTTTTGTGGGGGAAATGGGGGCTGGGCCAAGGTAGATGAGTGGGGCAAAGGTGCTGGGCTAAGGGGCAGTAGGGGGCCGTGAGGTTAGGGGATTACAGGTGGGTTGAGTTGGGTAGAGGTAGGGGAAAAGTAGGTCGAGGGTGAAACATGTAAGTATATGAGCGTATATGCACGTGTATGGGCACAAAGATATACGTGAGTATACTTATACGTGGAAAATAGTTGGATAAAATATCAAAATGGATAAATTGTAATGAAAACAGAAATTGATTGGATGATCAGAAGTGACGATCAAATCATATTGCGGAGTTGGATTGGTTCCGAACAAACTGACCATCCGAGCACATATGACTATGAGAGAGATAGGTCGCTCGGACACATATGACCGTCAATTGGACCGTCCACGCACATATGACTATGAGGAGATAGGTCGACTGGACACACATGACCATTGAGGAACGAAGTTCGTAAATTTTACAATATAAGTCACTTGTAGGGTAAGAGCCATCGCCATTGCATTGCATCAGTGAGAATATTGGATATTGGATATGGATATCAGAAATGGATATTGGAAATAGATATTGGATATTGATATCAAAAATGGAATTGGAAATGAGATCGAAATTGTTATCATATCGTTGCATTCATCGTGTTAAAAAGTTGCATCACGGATTTTGATTGTACTAACACTTGTATACGATGACTATGTTGCGTGTGCTTTAGTTGCTTGATTGGTCAGAAGCGCAAAGAGGTAAATTTTATTTATGAAGAGAAGCATGCTATTTTGTGTTATTTATTTTATTTACACTTGCTTCTCCGTGTATGATCCTATGATAAACACAGTCAGGTTACTTGCTGGCAATGTGTGTCGCTCATAATATGCTATTAAATATTTTTGCAGATCCCTAGGATTTCAAGTTAGTGTACGTTGAGGATGATCAGGTGGGGATGTTGATGCATTTGGGCTTGAGGGTTTGATCGAGGATTTTAGTGGATTTTATTCATACTTAGTAGTTTGTTTTTCCTTTCGATTTTCTAATACTTAAGCAACTTAGGACTTAGTATGATCTACCTTAGCTACTCATATCTTAACATTGTAGAATACATAAAACGTATTCTAAGTTTAGGTAATTCATATTTAGCACCATGAAACTGTTAGAGAAATCGAAATGGGTGAATGAGAAGTTAATGCTCAAAGTAGGGATAAAATAATTTGAAAGCCGGTTTCTTAACCGTTATTCAAATTTGAGAATCGGTTATTTAACCGTAATTCGAATTTGAAAAATCAGTTATGTAACCGTAATTTAATTTTGAAAATCAGTTATTCAAATTTGAAAAGCGGTTGTCTGTTATCTGATCTAATGGTGGCAATCTTATGCGACGGCTGTGGTTAAACTGTCAATTAACCACCCTAATCAAAATTTTCCCTATAAATAGTAGCTAAGCTGACCTCTCTGGTCACACTTGCTAAGAATCTAATATTCTCCTTTGCTCCTCTGCATACACGTACTCTACTCCTCTCTTCTCTTTCTACATTTTGCATCAAGTCTGGGAAGTTCAGGGCATCTTACATGTTTGTAGAGTTCATATGCTGTAGTGCCGCTCGTATGAACTGACTTCCGTTGTATCCTGAGAGACGATTGTTCCATAAGGTTAGGCACTGTATACCGGAGCAATATGTCTTAAGGACAGAGTCCTGGACTCACCGTGGATCTCTGCTCAGCTGAGCTATTGAGGTTATTGCCAAGCTTAGCTCTGCTTTGTGCTGAGATCTGCTATTGTGCTTAGAACATTCGTTGTTCTGAAGCGTTGTCTTGCTGAGCTCTACTTTGTGTTGAGCTCTACAGTTTGGCTGAGGACATTCGTTGTTCTGCAGCTCTGCCATGCTGAGCTCTGCTTAGCTAAAGCGGCTGAAAGCTCAACTTTCATAGTTCCGCTGAAGTGCTGAGGTCGGCAGATCAGTGATCAGCCTAGATTGCAAATACAATTGCGCTGATTGGACTGATATGATCTGTCTGATCAGTTTGAATTTAGTTTAGCTCGGCTGGAGGGTTGATAGCACAGAACCATTGTTTTGAAGTGCTATTCAGTTCAGGTCGGTAGGTCAGCTGACTATTCAGAACGCAAACTCATTTGCAGTATCTGAACTGTCTTCACTTAGCAGATCTATCCAGCATACCCTGAGCTCGGTAGGTCATCCACTGCTTTATTCCAAGAGCAAATTGTACAGAAGTCAATCTGACATGAATTATTTCCAACAATTCTTAAGACGTATTCGTTTTGGTTCTGTATTGATTCCTCTTTGTTTCTGATCTTACAGAAACCTGATGGAGAAAGCAAGCTCTAGCACGGTTTAAGGCACAGACGTACACAGTTTTGCCCCAATGGGACCAAATGCTGGGGTGCCGAGACATGCTTCTGTTGCACAGGGTCTTGCGGTGGCCCAAGTGGAGAAACCTGTGAAGTTCAGTGGGAGCTTTTTCAAGCATTGGCAGCAGAAGATGATGTTCTTCTTGACTGCCTTGGGGGTGGCTACCTTTCTGACCGAGGACCCACCTGTGGTGGATCCGCTGGAGGACCAAACCCATAATATGCAGAACAAAATTTTTGTTGAATCATAGAACTTACAATTATGTTTGTTTGAGACATATTCTGAGTTGTTTGGACAACTCCTTATATGGTTTGTACTGCACATACAAAACCACAAAGTCTTTGTGGCAGACTTTGGAAAAGAAATACTGTACGGAAGATGCTGGCACTAAGAAATTTATTGTCGGCAAATTTCAAAATGTCTGATTCTCGCATTGTTGTTTCTCAAGTTGAGGAACTTCATACGTTGGTTGCCCGAGATGGAAGAGGAGGGCATATTGCCCAGTGGATCTTTCGTCGTTGCTGCAATGATTGAAAAGCTACCTATTTTGTGGAGGGAATTCAGAAGCTATCTCAAACACAAGAGAAAGGAGATGACATTAAAAGATCTAATTGTCTAACTCCGTATTGAGGAAGACAATCACATATCTGAGAGAATGCCACAATCAAGCTCTGGTCATGCAAAGGCACATGCTGCAGAGGCCAAGTAAAAGAAGGGCTAACTCGAGGTGAACAAGAAAGGCAAACAGTTCGCCAAGACGTTCATCGGGAAATACTACAACTGTGGCATTCAAGGACATGTCAGCAATGAATGCAGAAAGCCCAAGAAGAAGCAGACCAAGGCAAAGGCCAACATAGTCGATGCCATGGATGATCTGAACCTCTCTCCGGTGGTCCCAGATTTTCACGAAGTACCAGCCTAGGAACAACAAACAACTTTACATGGGGAACTCGGCCTCTTTGAAGATCGAAGGCAAGGGCAAAGTTGTTCTGAAGCTCACCTCAGGGAAGCATCTAACTTTGCAGAATGTGCTGCACGTCCCTGACATTCGGAAGAATTTAGTATCTGGATCTCTTCTAGTCATGCATAATTTTAGACTAGGGTTAGATCCAATAAAGTTATTCTTTCGAAAAATGGTATGTATTTGGGTAAGGGGTACTTGTCAAATAGGATGTTTAAATTGAATGTCATCACTATTGTACCCAAAAAAAAAAAGCCCGCAGGGCTGATAATAATGCTTCCTCTTCTGTTTACATGCTTGGGTCTTCTTGTTTATTGCATTTTCATTTGGGACATGTGAATTAAAAGTCATTACAATGTATGGTTAATCCTGACTTGTTGTCCAAATTAAATTTTGATAATAAAAAATGCCAAATATGTGTTTAAGCGAAGATGCCAAAGGCGTCATTTCCTTCAATACAAAGGAACACTGAACCTTTGGAATTAATTCATACCGATGTGTGTGATTTAAAATTTGTACAAACGAGAGGTGGTAAAAGGTATTTCGTAACTTTTATCGAGGATTGCACACGATACTGTTATGTGTATTTGCTAAGTAGCAAAGGCGAGGCCCTTGATGCTTTCAAGGACTATAAAAATGAAGTTGAGAATCAATTTAGCAAACGAATTAAAGCAATTCGTAGTGATAGAGGTGGCGAATATGATACACCATTTAATGAATTCTGTTTAGAACATGGCATTGTTCATCAAACAAGTGCACCATATTCACCTCAATCGAATGGTATTGCTGAACGCAAAAACCTTACTCTAAAAGAGATGATGAATGCTATGTCATTAAGTTCGGGTTTACTTTAGAACTTGTGGCAGGAAGCAATTCTCTCAGCCAACGTCATTTTAATTAGAATTCCATCTAAGAAGATAAATGAAACCCAATACGAGCTTTGGAAAAGCTACAAGCCTAGTTACAAATACTTGATAGTGTGGGGGTGTCTGGAAAAGGTTGCTGTACCTAAACCAAGACAAGTTAAAATCGGGCCTAAAACAGTTGACTGTATATTTATAGGATATGCGACTAATAGTAGTGCATATCGGTTCTTGGTGCACAAATCGGATATTCCTGACATACATGAAAACCTTGTCATGGAGTCAAGGAATGCAGTGTTCTTCGAATATGTTTTTCCGAGGAAAGACAAAAATCAAGAAGAAACAAGAATTGGTAAGCAAATGCATGAGGCGACTCCTCAAGGGGATAAAGAGCTTCGTCAAAGCAAAGGTGCCAGAATTCCAACTTCGTTTGGACCAGACTTTCTAACCTATATGGTGGAAAATGAGCCAAGGAACTTTTTCGAGGTAATGTCAACTCAAGAAGATCCATTCTGGAAAGAGGCAATTGACAATGAGATAGACTCGATTCTTCAAAATCACACTTGGGAGTTGGTTGACCTTCCACCTGGAAATAAACCACTTGGTTGCAAGTGGATTTTGAAGAAGAAACTAAATGGGTACGGGTCTATTGAAAAGTATAAAGCCAGGTTGGTAGCTAAAGGCTATAGACAAAAAGACGGCTTTGACTTTTTTTGACACCTACGCACGAATAACTAGGATCACTTCTATAAGGGTGCTAGTTGCTATTGCTGCAGTCTATAACTTGAAAATCCATCAGATGGATGTGAAGACTGCTTTTCTGAATGGTGAGTTGGATGAAGAAATCTATATGGAACAACCCAAAGGGTTTGTGGTTCCAAAACAAGAGTCAAAATTTTTTAGACTCGTTAAGTCGTTGTATGGACTTAAGCAAGCGCCTAAACTGTGGCCCTTAAAATTTGATGAGACTATGCTAGCTAATGGTTTCAAGATTAATGAGTGTGACAAGTGTGTCTACATTAAGAACACACAGAATGCATATGTGATAGTATATCTCTATGTAGACGACTTGCTAATCATGAGGAGTACTCAGGACATCATCTTAAACACAAAGAAGATGTTGACGATAAATTTCGATATGAAGGATAATGGGAGTTGCCAATTTTATTCTAATAATTAAAATTTCTAGGATAACCGAGGGACTCGCACTATCACAAACGCACTATATTGAGTCTGTTCTAAAACGGTTCAATATGGTTGATGTGAAACGGATAAAGACTCCACTCGCCTTAAGTATACACTTAAGCAAGAATTGAGGCGAGCCAGTAGCTCAATTGGAATACTTGCAAGTAATCAGAAGTCTAATGTACATAACAAACTGTACAAGGACAGACTTAGCATGCTCAGTAAACAAATTGAGCAGGTTTACAAGTAATCCAAGCGATGAACATTGGAATGCTCTGAATAGAGTAATGAGCAGCAGTATTAGAAGGCTATTGTGATGCCAACTGGATATCTAATAGTAGAGATTCTACATCCACTAGTGGATATTTATTCACGGTTGGTGGAGGTACTGTGTCATGGAAATCCACGAAGAGAACGTGCATATCTCGTTCTACGATGGAAATAGAGTTTATAGCACTTGATGAAGCTGGAGAAGAAGCTGAATGGCTTTGAAATTTCCTGGAAGATGTGCCCTGCGGGCGCAAGCCAATTGCTCCTATCAGCATACACTGTGATAGTCAGCCGGCTATAGGACGAGCATAAAGCAGCATCTATAATAGTAAGTCTCGACACATGTGTCGGAGACACAATACCATTAAGCAGTTTATCTCTAATAGCTTGATTTCCATTGATTATATAAAATCAAAGGAGAATCTTGCGGATCTATGTACAAAAGGCTTGTCAAGAGATCGGATGTCAATCTTGACAAACAGAATAGAACTAAAACCTATCATGCATGAATCTTTATAACGGTAACCCAACCTTGTTGACTGGAGATCTTAGAATCTTGGTTCAATGGGACAACTAAGTTATGGAGTTCAGTGAGCACTTACCCATTCTGTTAAATAAAAGTGCTGTCTGCAGAGAAATGAGGGTAAGCTGAGGCTTTTAATGGTTCCTATATCTTGATATGTCAAGTGGGTTATGGCAGAATACTCTTGATAGGAAACACCTATGTAAGTGTGAAGTGTGGCCGCTTCTATGAGAATTTTGTAAGGCCAAAGTTCTCTAACACACTTTCTGAAACCAGGCGGTTCATGGTCAAAACAAACACAACCAGGAGAACCAAAAAAAGGTGTTAAAGGAAATGTTGTGAGAGTACTATTGTCTAGGTTCACACTAAAGGCCGGTTAGTTCGAGACATTAAGTTCACTATTTAGCCGAGTGGATCCGATAGTATATCACTAAGAAAGGTTCAAAGACAGAAGCTACCTCTTCTGATGCAACATTTTCTTGTCTGACTTCTGGGTAGAGTCTGCCTAAACACTTGCATTAATTCCCATTCATGTGGGGGATTGCTGGAGAAATTGAAATGGGTGAATGAGAAGTTAATGCTCAAAGTAGGAATAAAATAATTTGAAAGTCGGTTTCTTAACCGATATACAAATTTGAGAATCGGTTACTTGACCGTAAGTCGAATTTTGAAAATCAGTTACGTAACCGTAATTTATTTTTAAAAATCGGTTATTCAAATTTGAAAAGCGGTTATCAGTTATCTGATCTAACAGAGGCAATCTGATTTGACGGCTGTGGTTAAACTGTCAATTAACCACCCTAATCAAATTTTTCACTATAAATAGTAGCTAAGATGACCTCTCTGGTCACGCTCACTCAGAATCCAATATTCTCCTCTCATCCTCTGCATACATGTGCTCTTCTCCTCTATTCTCTTTCTACATTTTGGATCAAGACCGAGAAGTTCATGGCATCATACAGGTTGCAGCGCCGCTCGTCTAAACTGACTTCCGTTGTATCCAGGGAGACGATTGTTACATCCGGTTGGGCACAGTATACCAGAGCCATACGTCTTAAGGACAGAGTCCTGGACTCACATTAGATCTCTGCTCAGCTGAGCTGTTGAGGTTATTACCAAGCTGAGTTCTGCTTTGTGCTGAGCTCAGCTATTGTGCTTAGAACATTCGTTGGTCGGAAGCATTGTCTTGCTAAGCTCTGCTTTGTGCTGAGCTCTGCAGTTTGTCTGAGGACATTTGTTGTTCTGCATCTCTGCCGTGCTTAGCTCTACTCGGCTGAAGCGGCTGAAAGCTCAACTTTTGTAGTTGTGCTGAAGTGCCGAGTCGGCAGATCGGCGATCAGCCCAGAACGCAAATACAATTGCGCTGACTGGACTGATCTGATCAGTTTGATCAGTCTGACTTTAGTTCAGCCTCAGCTGGAGGGCTGATAGCACAGAATCACTGTTTTGAAGTGTTGTTCAGTTCAGGTCAGCAGGTCGGCTGACTATTCAGAACGCTAACTCATTTGCGGTATCTGAACTGTCTTGACTTAACAGATCTTTCCAGCCTATCCTGAGCTCCGTAGGTTGACCATTGCTTTATTCCAAGAGCAAATTGTCAGATGTCAATCTGAAGTGAATTATTCCCAACAAAAAATTATGCCCAACAATCATGCTAATCTCTGATACCGCATTTGTAGCAATCCATGACCTGAGTCAAGGGCATGACCGACTATGATTATTTTTTCATAAAGCCAAGAGTACAAAGCCATCACATCATGCCACAAATGCACATAAACTCAAACCGTTAATACATAGTAATAAACCGACCTCAACATAAATGCCTAAAACATCATCTCATAACCTATTTATATCCCATATATCAAATCACATGTCCATTAGAAAAAAATTTAAGTAGTCATAAAGGAGTCTTTAGCAGCCAACAATAATGCATCATAAACCAAAGAGGTAAATGTTCTTCCGTGTCAGGCCCGCAATACCTGAATCATTTGAGAAGATGAAAAATATAGCCTCCTACATGCGAGATATTCCCATATATAACATAGACGTCATTTGTAGCGCCCCGTCCGGGACTAGGGTCTCGGCACAGTGTACCTGCTATACTCTGGTACAAGAAGTACAAGTCGTCGATACCATTCATGCACATAATATCATAACATGTATCGTTGAGCGGAAGCAAAGTAATATAAGCAGAAATAAGCATCGTCATAAGTACATCCTAATACATCTGAATAAGTGTCATCAATACATCATGAGTATAAAATATCATAATATCGAGCTGAATATACAAAATACAAAAAATGCCACTGCTGGCTACTAATCAGCTCTCCGCACCTAGTCTCGAGGCTCATCCTCTATGACCTCAGGCTCGGGATCCTATGGCTCTGCATGGCAAAATAAAGGGGTGAGCGAAAACAAATCGCTCATCAAGTATTTCCGCCTAGATCCGTCAAGTGGATCATGCAAGGGGACTGGGGAAGTGGGTAATACAGTAAAGTATAGCTCAAATTGTAGGATCTGCAAGGCACCACTAGAAGGGGGGTTGAATAGTGGGTGCGGAAAATGTGGTTTTTAAAATTGTTTTAAACAAAAAAACCAACTTCTGAAAACAGTTTCTGTTTTCAGGACCAATTTTGAAACGTTTTGAAAACTAGGTTTCAGGTCTTTAAAAATTCTGAAATTTTGAGAGAACTTAGTCTCAGATGTTTTGAGTATCTCCTAAAAATTTCAGATTGAAATTCAACCTTTAACCCCTTGAAAAATCGCTGGTGGTTAGATTGTGCAAATCTACCAGAAATGGTAGTCTGATTTGAAAAATTAATTCCTATTTATCCGTAACTCCAAATGCTCTAAAAATTTAATGACTAACCCCTTATTAGTTGTATTTAATTGAGTTGAAACATTTTTGAAAAATCCTTTTGGGAAGTTAGTCAAATACGTTCAAAGTCTCAACCTTTGCAAGCCTGAAAATTAGACTGCACTAGTCTCAGATCTTTAGACGTTTGGATGACTCCTTGTCCAAAAGGGTTGAAACTTTCGCCAAATTAACCTTAAGACGTGTGGCTATCATTCTGGAAATGTTCGTGATTTTTAAAATTCTTTTACTATTTTTACGAACGTGATTAAAAACAATGCACAGTGCTGAAACTGAAAATAAGGGCTGAAAGTAAATAACACCAGGAATTTTATACTGGTTCAGTTAAAACAACCTACTCCAGTCTTCGTGGACACCTTCCTCGGTTAGCACTAATCACAAAACACAAATAACACCTTACCACAGGGTTGATGGAGTTAAACACCAACTTCAACCCTTTACAAACCTTGTATGTGAATACAACGATCACGAACACCACCACCTTACAAGTGCAAGATTGATCACACCTTGATCAATCTTTTACAACAATAAAGAGAGTATGTGATGGTCTATATGAAGCATATTAAAATGTATGAATATGAGTACAATAGGCTTTTAGAGAGAATAAAGAAAGAAGGTGTAGAAGAAGAGAGGATGCAACGTTTTTGATCTTCAATTTGCAAGATTTGTTCTTGTATTTTGTTTGCTCTCTTCTTTCCTTTTTATCACCATATGGCCGCCCCCCTCTAGCCTTTTCTTCCTCTTGAAAATTATTTTCTAAGTCCTTTGAAGAGTGTATTGCATCATTGTGACATGTCCTTGCTTACTTGGCAACTCCTCATTGGATGATCATTAAGCAGCTTACTTGGCACTCATTCATTGGATGGAAGTTGTCATCATTTGATGACTAGACAAATTTGAAAATAAACCTTAAAAAGCATGTGCCAATTAGCCATAAAATTATTTCCATAAAGCATATAATCATCCCACATAATTATCAAGACAAATTTCTCCAACTTGCCATGATGAATTCGGCCATTAACTTCCTCCACATGCTGAAATTTCACCATGTGTAACATTTGCATTTTATTCAAAATATTGCCAAGTTTGTATTTGATTTATTCCTTGAAAATAAAGAAGAAATCAATCATCATTTAGTACATAACATTATTATCAATTCTGGAATAAAAATTAATCACCAATAGGGCCATGAATTCGGCCAACATGCATTCCCACACATGCTGAAATTTTCAGCATGTATGATATTCAAAGATATCACTTTATTTATTCCATAATATATTCAAAACACTTCCATACTATCTCTCAATTAACCCACATAATTCAAGATAGCAAAATATGGCTCATTAAGTGATAAAATCCGCCAGCCTAAGACAACACATGCTGAATTTTCAGCATGTGTCACAAATGTGACAAAGTTTGAAATGTTACCTTTTGTAGTTCCTTTCCTTATGTCACCAACATTGCAAGCTTCATTCCTGGCAAATCAAGATACCAACAAATCTCCACATATGCTCCAATAAGGCTGAGATAGGCGTGTATGATAGTTGTACATGTGCTGAATTTTATTTTTGCAAACATTGTAAATAGTGCACATATAATTATACACACATGGTATATTCCAATCAGCCCTTAATTGATTTTTCTAGAATACTTTAGAATGTATAAAGTATGTAAAAAGTGTCTAGATAAATGTTATATGCCATGCCTGCAGGATCTGCAAGGCACCACTAGAAGGGGGGTTGAATAGTGGGTACGGAAAATGTGGTTTTTAAAATTTGTTTAAAACCAACCAACTCAACTTCTGAAAACAGTTTATGTTTTCAGAACCAGTTTTAAAATGTTTTTAAAACTAGTTTGTAGGTCTTCACAAATTCTGAAATTTTGAGAGAACTTAGCCTCAGATGTTATGAGTATCTCCTAAAAATTTTAGATTTAAATTCCACCTCTAACCCCTTGAAAATTCGTTGGTGGTCAGATAGCGCAAATCTGCCAGAAACGGTAGACTGTTTTGAAAATTTTATTCCTATTTGTTCTTAACTCCAATTGCTCTGAATTTTTAACCACAGACCCCTTATGTGTTGTATTTGAATAGGTTGAAACAGTTTTGAAAAATACTTTCGGAAAGTTAGTCAAATACACTCAAAGTCTCAACCTTTGCAAGTCTGAAAAATTGACTGCACTAGTCTCAGAACTTTGGATGTTTGAGTGAATTATACTTATCCTAAAGGGTTGAAACTTGTGCCAAATTAACCCTAGGACGTGTGGCTATGTTTCTGGAAATTTTCGGAATTTTTGAAAATCGTTTACTATTTGTACGAATGCGAACAAAACGAGTAAACAGTGCAGAAACAGAATATAAATGCATAAAGTAAATGACACCGAGAATTTTATACTGTTTCGGTTATAAACAACCTACTCCAGTCTTCAAGGAACACCTTCCTTGGTTCACACTAGTCACACAATACAAATACACCTTACCACAGGGTTGATGGAGTTACACACCAACTCCAACCCTTTACAAACCTTGTACGATGAATACAATTTGCACGAACACCACCACCTAGTACGATTGAAGATTGATCACACCTTGATCAATCTTTTACAAAGATATAGAGTATGTGGTGATATATGACAAGTCTATTCAAGAATGAGAATATAAGTACAATAGGCTTTCAAAAAGAAAGAAAGAAAGAAAGTGTACAAGAAGAAGGCTAGAACACTTTTGATCTTTGAATTTGCAACTCTTGTTCTTGTTCTTGTTTTTGCTTTTCTTCCTTCCTTTTTAATTGTTTTGGCCGCCCCCCTTGGAGTCCTTCTCCTCTTGAAAATTATCTTCTAAGTCTTTGGGAGAATGTGTGGCATCATTGTGACATGATATTGCTTACTTGGCACCTTCTTATTGGATGATCATTTAACCTTTGCTTACTTGGCACATCATGATTGGTTGAATGTTGTCATCATTTGATGACTTGGAAAATCTGAAAATTCCACTAAAAACATGTGCCAAAATCATCATAGAATAATTACCATAACTTCCAAGATCATCACATAAATTAAGCAAGATAATTTCCTCACAACTTTGATGATAAAATCGGCCATGAAGACACTTTACATGCTGAAATTTCAGCATGTGAAACATTTGTATTCTATTCAAAATGTTGTCAAGTTTGCTTTGATTTATTTATTGAAATCAAAAGATAATTCAATCACAATTTAGTATACAATATTCTCATCATGTCTGCAACAAAAATTAGACACAAATGTGGACTAAGTTTCAACCACTATACATTACACACATGCTGAAATTTTCAGCATGTGTGATATTAAAAATATCACCATTTTAATTTCATAATTAATTCAAAACGTTACCATAACATCCTCAATTAATCCTCATGATTCACGATAGTAAAATATGGCATTTCTTAGTGTGAAAAGTCGGCCACTCTTTGTGCACATGCTGAAATTTTCAGCATGTGTTTCAAATGAGATAAAATTTGAAACATTACCTTTTGTAGCTTCTTTCTTTAAATCACCAACATTGTATGATTGATTCTTGACCAATCAATATACCAACAAGGCTCCACATATGCTCCATCTCAGCTGTAGGTGGCGTGGATAATGTATATGCATGTGCTGAAATTTATTTATTTTTGCTAACTTTGTAAAATAGTGCACATTTTAATAGACACATGTTATATTCCAATCACCCCTTAATTTAATTTTCTAGAACACTTCAAGATGTATGACATATGTAAAAAGTGTCTAGATACGTGTCGTATGATGTGCCAAAAATGTTCCATGCAATGTGTATGTAGACAACCGAATTTTCGATATTTATCGATTAACCGATTTTTCTCTAATTAAATTCCAACTTTGTGCACATGCTATATATATATTATGTTGCACATAATATATATAATATATACTTTAAATCTCAGTACTTGGCTGGTCTAAAGTGGCGCCATTAACATGTGACAAAACTAAAAATTGGAATCTTCATATTTTGGCCTTAATGTGGGGTAATTTGTGTGTGCCAACATGGAAAGAATTTTTGGCTGAAAATATCACCCTAGGCACGAAATTTTTGAACATTTTTAAAGTATAGGGGCTGGCCATCTATTTATGTCAAGTACGTGACACGTTGGCGAAGTTTCGGTATTCGTCCGATACGACAATTTTTGGTTTAGAACCTTTTAACGTGTCGTATTTAATTTGTCATCACCATGACTTATATCATATGATATAAGACCTGAATATACTCATAAATATGAGTTAAGTATGGTGGTGTGACGTTAACGTATGTACGTAAAATATATAACATGTCGGTAGTACATTGGAATACATGTGTATGTGCCTTTTTCAAAAATCTGAAAATATATGTATTTATATGTGTATATGCATGTATAATGAATTAAGGGAGGAGGAGAAGACTTTCCTTCCTTAGCCTTGTTGCCTTTGTGCCTTTTCCAAATGTAGCTTCCTTTAATGAACTATTTAGTTTAATTAACTAAATACTTCACTTAATGAACTAGTTTAGTTCATTAATGGTGGCACCTGAAAATAGTATAAACACAACAAATGTTTGCCATATGATGTAAGCTTTAATGCTTCATGGCTCATCAGTACGGCAACATTATATATGAGCTAAATAAGGCAAGTAATAAGCAATATACCATGCATACGTTTGTATCATGCACACGTTTTTGTCATGCTCATTTTTGTGCACATTTAGATCATGTATTTGAAAATCACTCAAACCCCCTTTTTTCTCTACAATCTCCCCCTTTTGATGATTTTCAAAATAACCTATACTCATGATTTAAATCCTATCGCTCCCCCTTCAATCATGCATAAAATCAAAACTTGAATTTTAAATTCCGAGTCGCTCCCCCTTAATTTATGCAATTAGTATCTCTCTCCCCCTTAAATCATGCTATCTCTCCCCCTTTATTTTGAAAAGTAAATCAAAAGATGCCTGTAAAGATGAAGAAAAAAAAATTCATGCATTTCATATAACATGCGTTCGTAAGGGTTATTTATTCAACCCTTTGAAAATGTCCCTTTTGGTACCCAAATTTGGATGACCTTTCTAGGTCTTCCAAAAGGTGAGAAAGGTGATGAGAACGCAACATAATATATGTTAGGGACAAATGCGTTTGGCCTTTGGCCAAGAATCCCATCATGCATGTAGTATGGTTTCTGTTTTTGATAAGCATTTCGGTTTGCATGCACGGGACGTGATCTAGATGCATTTTTGTGATATGAGTGTCGCGTATGCATCACTTGTTTCTTCTCATATCTATATGGCACATAATTATATTTTGCATGATGTGAAGAAGAAGCACGTTGAGATGTCATAAGAAAAGGCCTATGCGTCTTCTTAGATGCCACATATGTCTTTGATGCATCTATTTTCTTAGATGGGATAAATTTGGTTGGTTTATTTTGTGGCTTACTTTTCTCAACGTATCCTAGTCTGGTTTTGTCACTATCATGCTTTTGAGAAGAAATGATGTGATCTAGCATGTTTGTTCTCGTGTCAAATTGTTTCACCTTTTTCTCTACATCCGCATTCTTTGATTTCAAGTTTGAAATCTCGAATTTCAATTCAGTGTTCTCGGATGTCAATGATGAAATCTCAGACTTTAATGAATTTATAATGTATGACGACTCTTCTTTTGAATCGTTTAATTGAGACACAAGATCTTTTTTAGAAGATTCTAACAATTTCTTGTCTTCAATTAATCGCTTCTTTTCTTTTGCAAGAGTCTTTGAGAACTTATGCAATTCTAAATATTGACTAAATAAATCATCACAAGAACATTCAGAATCAGAATCAGAGTCGGAAGATACCTCATTTGATGCTTTAGATGTAAAGCATACTTGTGCCTTGTGTTCTTCTGTATCATCAGTCTCAGAGTCGGATGTGTCACTCCAAGTGGAGGCTTTGAAGGCTCTTCTCCTTTGTTTAGGTTCTGAGACGAGTCTATTCTTGTTCCGATCCTTGTCAGGGTATTTGTTTGTTTGTTTTTCTTTATTAGGGCATTCATATGATAGATGTCCAAGTTTGCCGCATTCATAGCACTTTATTTCCTTATTTTTATTTTTATGATCCTTAAATGAGGTAGACTTATGTTTAATCGATTTTCTCAATATTTTTCTTAATCTTTTAGCCATGGTGATTAAGTCCTCATCATCGGAATCTATGTCACTATCATCTACGATGTATTCATTTGATTTAAATGCTATAGCCCTATCATTATTAGAAATGGACTTAGAATGTCTTAAAGCAAGTTTTTTCATATACCTTAAGTGATCCAATTAGTTCTTCCATCTTAATCGATTTAGTCTCTTTGCTTTCTTCTATTGCCATTACTTTAGAGTCCCACTCGGATGGAAGGCTTCGTAAGACTTTCTGTACTTTTTCCTGCATGGTAAAAGCTTTACCAAGAGACTCAAGAGAATTGTAGATGTTAGTCAAACGAAGATCCATATCAACAATAGATTCATTAGGCAATAATTTAAACGACTCAAGTGTGGACATAACCATGTTTATCTTTGACTCTTTTACTTGACTCGTGCCTTCGTGTTTCATTTCGAGTATCCTCCATATTTCTTGTGCACTAGAATAGTTTGAGATATAACTAGACTCACTCTTACTTAATCCATTTAAGAGCAATTGCATAGCCCTAGCATTCATGCTAAGTTTCTTTTTATCATCACTTGTATATTCTTGTCTAGATTTAACAACTTCTAGAGTGACTCTGTCTACGGTGGATAACTTAGATGGAACAAAAGGACCATCTTCTATAATCGACCAAAGATCAATGTCTATTGACATAAAAAAAGTTTCATTCTTACCTTCCATTGAATGAAAGACTCACCGTCAAAAAGAGGAGGCCTTATGGTTGACATTCCTTCTTGCACGGTGTTATAGCTAGTGGATGCCATCTCACGTAGATCGTTGGATCCTTTTGTTGTGACTGTTCCTGCGCTCTGATACCACTTGTAGGATCTGCAAGGCACCACTAGAAGGGGGGGTTGAATAGTGGGTGCGGAAAATGTGGTTTTTAAAATTTGTTTAAAACCAACCAACTCAACTTCTGAAAACAGTTTCTGTTTTTAGAACCAGTTTTAAAACGTTTTAAAAACTAGGTTGTATGTCTTCAAAAATTCTGAAATTTTGATAGAACTTAGCCTCAGATGTTATGAGTGTCTCCTAAAAATTTCAGATTTAAATTCCACCTCTAACCCCTTGAAACTTCGTTGGTCGTCAGATTGTGCAAATCTGCCAGAAACGGTAGACTGTTTTGAAAATTTTATTCCTATTTGTTCTTAACTCCAATTGCTCTGAATTTTTAACCACAGACCCCTTATTTGTTGTATTTGAATAGGTTGAAACCGTTTTGAAAAATACTTTCGGAAAGTTAGTCAAATGCACTCAAAGTCTCAACCTTTGCAAGTCTGAAAATCAGACTGCACTAGTCTAGGAACTTTGGATGTTTGAGTGACTTATACTTATCCTAAAGGGTTTACTTGTGCCAAATTAACCCTAGGACGTGTGGCTATGTTTCTGGAAATTTTTCGGGATTTTTAAAAATCGTTTACTATTTGTACGAATGCGAACAAAACGAGTAAACAGTGCAGAAACAGAATATAAATGCTGAAAGTAAATGACACCGAGAATTTTATATTGTTTCGGTTATAAACAACCTACTCTAGTCTTCAAGGAACACCTTCCTTGGTTCACACTAGTCACACAACACAAATACACCTTACCACAGGGTTGATGGAGCTACACACCAACTCTAACCCTTTACAAACCTTGTACGATGAATACAATTCGCACGAACACCACCACCTTGTACGATTGAAGATTGATCACACCTTGATCAATCTTTTACAAAGATATAGAGTATGTGGTGATATATGACAAGCCTATTCAAGAATGAGAATATAAGTACAATAGGCTTTCAAGAAGAAAGAAAGAAAGAAAGTGTAGAAGAAGAAGGCTAGAACACTTTTGATCTTTGAATTTGCAACTCTTGTTCTTGTTCTTGTTTTTGCTTTTCTTCCTTCCTTTTTAATTGTTTTGGCCGCCCCCCTTGGAGTCCTTCTCCTCTTGAAAATTATCTTCTAAGTCCTTGGGAGAATGTGTGGCATCATTGTGACATGATCTTGCTTACTTGGCACCTTCTTATTGGATGATCATTTAACCTTTGCTTACTTGGCACTTCATGATTGGTTGAATGTTGTCATCATTTGATGACTTGGAAAATCTGAAAATTCCACTAAAAACATGTGCCAAAATCATCATCAAATAATTACCATAACTTCCAAGATCATCACATAAATTAAGCAAGATAATTTCCTCACAACTTTGATGATAAAATCGGCCATGAAGACACTCTACATGCTGAAATTTCAGCATGTGAAACATTTGTATTCTATTCAAAATGTTGCCAAGTTTGCTTTTATTTATTTCTTGAAACCAAAAGATAATTCAATCACCATTTATTATACAATATTCTCATCATGTGTGGGATAAAAATTAGACACAAATATGGACTAAATTTCAACCACTATACATTACACACATGCTGAAATTTTCAGCATGTGTGATATTAAAAATATCACCATTTTAATTTCATAATTAATTCAAGACATTACCATAACATCCTCAATTAATCCTCATGATTTATGATAGTAAAATATGGCATTTCTTAGTGTGAAAAGTCGGCCACTCTTTGTGCACATGCTGAAATTTTCAGCATGTGTTTCAAATGAGATAAAAATTGAAACATTACCTTTTCTAGCTTCTTTCTTTAAATCACCAACATTGTATGATTGATTCTTGACCAATCACCATGCCAACAAGGCTCCACATATGCTCCATCTCAGCTGTAAGTGGCGTGGATAATGTATATGCATGTGCAGAAATTTATTTTTTTTGCTAACTTTGTAAAATAGTGCACATTTTAATACACACATGTTATATTCCAATCACCCCTTAATTTAATTTTCTAGAACACTTTAAGATGTATGACATATGTAAAAAGTGTCTAGATACGTGTCGTATGATGTGCCAAAAATGTTCCATGCATTGTGTATGTAGAAAACCGAATTTTCGATATTTATCGATTACCCGATTTTTCTCTAATTAAATTCCAACTTTGTGCACATGTTATATATATTATGTTGCACATAATATATATAATATATACTTTAAATCTCAGCACTTGGCGGGTCTAAAGTGGCGCCATTAACACGTGACAAAATTAAGAATTGGAATCTTCACATTTTGGTCTTAATGTGGGGTAATTTGTGTGTGCCAACATGGAAAGAATTTTTGGCTGAAAATATCACCCTAGGCACGAAATTTTTGAACATTTTTAAAGTATAGGGGCTGGCCATCTATTTATGGCAAGTACGTGACACGTTGGTGAAGTTTCGGTATTCGCCCGATACGACAATTTTTGGTTTAGAACATTTTAACGTGTCGTACTTAATTTGTCATCACCATGACTTATATCATATGATATATGACCTGAATATACTTATAAATATGAGTTAAGTATGGTGGTGTGACGTTAACGTACGTACGTAAAATATATAACATGTCGGTAGTACGTTGGAATACATGTGTATGTGCTTTTTTCAAAAATCTGAGAATATATGTATTTATATGTGTATATGCGTGTATAATGAATTAAGGGAGGAGGAGAAGACTTTCCTTCCTTAGCCTTGTTGCCTTTGTGCCTTTTCCAAATGTAGCTTCCTTTAATGAACTACTTAGTTTAATTAACTAAGTACTTCACTTAATGAACTAGTTTAGTTCATTAATGGTGGCACCTGAAAATAGTATAAACACAGCAAATGTTTGCCATATGATGTAAGCTTTAATGCTTCATGGCTCGTCCGTACGACAACATTATATATGAGCTAAATAAGGCAAGTAATAAGCAATATATCATACATACGTTTGTATCATGCACACGTTTTTGTCATTCTCATTTTTGTGCACATTTAAATCATGTATTTGAAAATCACTCAAACCCCTTTTTCTCTACAATGCCAAAAATGTTCCATGTATCGTGTACGTAGAAAACCGAATTTTCGACGTTTATTAATTACCCGATTTTTCTCTAATTAAATTACAACTTTTTGCACATGTTATATGTATTATGTTACACATAATATACATAAATTAAACTTTAATATTCAGCACTTAGGCTGATCTAAAGTGGCGCCCAACATGTGACAAAATTGAATTTTGTAATCTCAACAATTTGGCCTAAATTATGGGTGATTTGTGTGTGCCAACATGGAATGATTTTATGGCTATACATACCATGCAAGCCACGAAATTTGTGGCTATTTTTGAAGTGTAGGGGCTGGCCATCTATATATGGCAAGTACGTGACACGTTGGCGAAGTGTCGGTATTCGCCCGATACGACAATTTTTGGTTTAGAACCTTTTAACGCGTCGTAATAAATTTGTCATCACCATGACTTATATCATGTGATATAAGACCTAAATATACTCATAAATATGAGTCAAATATAGTGGTGTGACGGTAACGTACATTCACAAAATGTATAACGTGTCGGTAGTACGTTGGAATATATGTGTATGTTCCTTTTTTTAAAAAATCTGAATATATATATATATATATATATATATATATGTTGAAAATGGTGTGTAGGAGGGTGGAGAAACTTTTCTTTCTTCAACTTGTTGCCTTTGTGCCTTTTCCAAATATAGATTCCTTTAATGAACTACTTAGTTTATTTAACTACGTACTTCACTTAATGAACTAGTTTAGTTCATTAATGATGGCACCTGAAAATAGTTCAAACACAACAAATGCTTGCCATTTGATGTAAGCTTTAAAGCTTCATGGCTCGTTAGTACGACAACAATATATATGAACTATATAAGGCAAGTTTTATGCAAAACGTGTCATGTCATGAAATATGTCATGCATTTCTTTAATACACGTTATTTAAATCATGTATTTTGTAATCACTCAAACTCCTTTTTCTCTACGCAAATATCAAATGTATCATATAAATGGAGATAACAATAAAGAAATCAACAAAAGTAAACAATATAGTGAATCTGACAGATATCATAGTAGAATATCATAGATAAAGAGCATCGTAAAGTAAACAGACTCTTCCTTTAATCATTCGTATCTTAGCATATAGTCGGTATCGTTCTTGTGTGCAATCTCTTCGGCTTGTTTCTTATTGTTCTTTAATCATACTTGGCCTCGTGATAGGAGAGGCATCACTTAGGGGCACTAGAGGGTACAGGAGACATGATCGTGATGTGTGCATTGTAAAACTTTGGAAAAGCATTCCCTTTCATTCATACATAAACATGACATGACATGATTGGCTATAGCACTTTTCGTAACATAAGAATGGTACCCACGACATATCGAATGATTCCTTGAGTAGCCACGAGTACCGTCTATGAATCTCGATGGTCCAACCATGGTGTTACATCATACATACATAAGACTAACAGTGACGTGTTATAACTGAGAAACCGACTCCCGGATGCGGTATTACACTCTGCAAGAACGTATTTTGCCACTGACATCCTCCCCCAGGACCAGACATCAGGCAGCTCCCCATACAGAACATCATAGACGTAACTAAAACGCAGAGAACCCTTGTCCCAGACAAGCTGTTACACTCAGCCAGCAGATCATGCGTATACAAAAAGGTAGAGAACCCTTGCCTAAGACAAGGTGTTACACTCACCCACAGATACATGCATAAGTCATATGAAATCATTCGTCTTGCGATACAATTCCTTAAACCATGAAAACTTTAAAACATTTCATGCGGAACTTATAAACATGTTTGTGAATAAACTCAGTGTTGTTGAAAATGGTGAAGACATGCATCAGGGAAGGCTTAACGTAGGTCTCTTTTCTTTTCATTAACTTCCTGGCAATTCTTAATTAGTAATTGTTTGTTCATAATTATATTTATTTATTATTTATTCCATTAGCTTGTCTTAATTGGCTAATTTGACCCTTTTTGGGCCGTATGTTATCAGACATGCATACTTTAATTTCTTTGACATATGGTGTTAGGAAAATTATGTTCCTTTTATATATTGAGCATCTAAGTCGTCTTTCATTAACAATATCTCAACATATATTTTATATGCATTTACATTACTATACTTGGAAGAGGTTAATTTATAACAAGGCACCAAATTTGGGCCTAGGGCTGAAAAGTATCCATTTCCAACTTAAATTACTCAATTTTCATTTAGTGTTCCATGATTTTCATTTTCCATATATTTGACCTATAATAATTATCCAATCCCATTTAAATTGTTACATGGTTGTAATTCATCATTTTAGGTGCCAAGATAGCCATTGGGCCGAAACCTAGTAGAGTCCAACTCTTGGAACCTCAACATCATGTAATGCTTACACTTGTGGTCATTTTCTTTTTTTATGTACTTGTCATTCTTATACATAATTACGAAGATGTATACCAATGGAAATTTATGCTTCAATATGTCATATTTTAGACCCCTTGGCCCAAAGTGGGGGTGTTTCAATATGAATTTTTTTCTTCAAAATATAACATCCATGCTTGATGCTAATGATGATAACATCTATCTTCATATCTTTGATATGTACATCAACATACTTAATTTTAACATGCTCAAATCAACTATACAAATACATTCATGATCACAAGATATGTTTATGATGATGATCATGCAAAAAATGACATGCAAGCACATAAAGTATAACATTGATGGAATTACACCTTCTTAAGCCATGATCATCAAGGTACACATCATGATGATGGTGATGAATTCATGGCCTATGTTGGAGGCTCATGAATCGTCCTCACTAATAAATAAAATGGTGATTCTAAGATGTTGATGCTCAAAGATGACATCTTTAATGACATTTATTGTGAAATGGTTTGTTTTGTACCATCATTGTACTATACTATGATCACATTTATGAACATAAAGAAAATGATATAATTCTTCACATGCATGTATGAAGATGATGATTGATGAAGTTCTTGATACACTTTCTAGTATAAGGTACTCATATTCCTACAATTTGCATCAAAGTGTTGAATGAATAGTAAAGTTCCATTCTTCTTGTCATGCACGCCCTCAAAGGGCTGTTTATACCTCAATTATGGCACGTATGTTACATCCAAGTGTCATCCTAATTATATTTGAAGAATCCATTCAAGAAAAGTACACATGCATACACAAATTGAACATGCAAACATACTTTTCATCAATTGATGTTAGAGACTTCATTTTAGTTGTTGTATGCATGATCCATAACTTAATTATGAACATAAGAAACTTAATTTTTAATTTCCTTGAAGGAGTTAGGAAGAATACTTGCCTTGATACTTGGATCTTACACCTAAAAGGACAAGATTGCTTGTTTATTTGGCTTTAAAGGTGGTTACGACGTTGATGCCATGGAAGAAGAAAAAGTTAGTTTCTTTTGTAGGATGATAATGGTGTGGATGTTCTAAGACTTAATCCAAGTAGTCCTTACCTTGAAGGCTTGAAGTCTCTCACTTTCCTTAACCTAGAGTATGTCTCCTTTACTCTTGATCAACCTTCGGTTTTGGCCTAGAATAGAGAAAGACCTTGAGAAATTTAGAAAAGTAAAAGAAGAGGAAATTGCTAGCATGAATGTTGTAATATCTTACCTCAAAGATTTCTACTGTTGGAGGCTTGCTTGCTCACTTGAAGATGGAAGAAATTGGTTTCTCCGTTGATGGTGAGTCACGGGTGGGAGGCTTGAGAGGTGAAGGAAGATTTGTTGCTTTGAAAATAGAGAGTGAGTGGAAATGAGGATAATTTTCTACAGGAAGAGGCTAGGAAATTTGAGTGGTGTGTAGAAATGAGGAAAGAGTGTTTAAGGATGGCCTTTACGCCTTGTATCCCTTGCCTTAACCGAAATTGTGGGGGCTTAAGTGGAAAGTTCCATCATGGTTTTAGGTGGGAATTGGGATGTAAGAAAAAGGAAGCCATGCATAAATTCCTAATAGGTAAGAATTTGGGTGTGTAAGAGTATAACATGATGACTTATGTAAGGAACTTGTCTTACTCCAAGGGAGTTGGGCGGCTAAGGTGGGTAGGAGTTTAAAATTTTTTTTGCATGAAATAGGATTGGTTGTAGTTAACATGTCTAAGAAGTAGAAATGACGAGTAAGAAAATAAGGGTTTCCTACTCTAATTAGGTTATTGGCCGAAATTTTAGTGTGAGTGGAAGGGTAATTATATGTTGTTAGGGATAGTGAAAGAGGGACTCTTTTGCCTGGAATTTAATTGGTATTTAAATGATTTTTGCGTAATATTGTGTAAGAATGTGGGATAGAAAGTTAGTTAAAATTAAGGCTAACTCATTTTGATTTTCCTGCTATCACCGAAATTATGTAGGTGAGTGGGAGGGTCATGATTACATTTGGTTGGATAGAATGGAATACGTAAAGAATTTTTGTCATGCATGGAAGATGATTGGTGAATAATCTTACAGGTAAGAATGTTAATAATGAAAGGGAAATAAAGAAAAGATGGAAGTAGTATGTGGGTTGTAAAGCATGCATGGAAGGTTATTGGTGGTAGGGAGTGGAACAATGGAATAAAAGAAAATCAAAATTGCTTTGGGTCACCTTTTTCCTTATAAGGGCCGAAATTAGGAAGGATGAGATGGTGTAGGGATGGTCATTCTTTAATTACAAAGTTAGTGGGGAATAAAAAGTAATAGAATTCTATTGGTGTGTTGTCTTTTTGTGTAAGAAAAAGTGATGAGGATGATGACAATTAAAAATGAAAATAAGAGTAATTTTTTTTGGAAGTGTTAAGGGGGTGGCCGGTTGGTAGGGGTGGGGTGTAGGTGGGTAATGCTTTGATTATCTTAACCTTTCTGGTGTAGTATTTTCTTTAAATTCTTAAGTAAGATTATACCATCCGTTTATATGCATTCTTAGTTAATCCTACTCTTATTAAGTAAATTCTTAATAGCACTCAAATTTTAAGTTTTAATTAGGTAACCCATTTTAGTTAGTACTTAGTGCGGTGCCACTATCACAGTTACTTTCCATCGTAACTCCCTTTATCATCTTTATCTAATTGTTCGGAAAGACGGGTCGTAACATCATTCGTATCTTTGTTCTAGTAGCCCGGGAAACGGCACTAAGAAGGATCAAATAATCGTATATGTAAGTCAATTACATCAACCACTTAGAAACTAGGTCATCCCCTGCTATGCGATTCTATCATGTCATTTCATCTTTAATCATGTCATAACATCGTATCATTTATTCGCTTTAAGTAATTTAATGATCATAACATAACTTGCTAAATCGTGGACTTATCATCAATTGATAGCTCCATAGATAACATACGTCATGGGGATCATATAATTTGTGTATCATATTATCACGCACTATGATTTTGCGAGTCGTGATCGATCACATGGTATGCTTACTCATGTGTCAAAAGTCATGCAGATCAGAGATTATGAATCATAGAATCGTGTATTATGTATCATTTTCACAAATCATATGATGTCATGATCATACAAGCATACAATCTGAAATCTAAAAAATCCCATAAACAAAGCATCCTAGTTCCCTAACCTATCATGTAACTTCTATGTTCAAAATACCTAAACATACATCATCTATGCTCTTTTTCTTTGAAACACTAGTTTGACCTCCATAGGGATCTATTCTGATTTTGATACAAATCCAAAGTTCTAGATTTCAGAACATGGTTTTCAAATTGATAAACCATCTGTTAATCAGCAACAGTCAATGGTATAACTCCTGCAGTTCAGCACCCAAGCATTGTTGTTCCGTCTTGGCCGCACTTCAGTGGAGCTGCATGACATTAAATATACTATCGAAGAATATGCCAAGGCTTACACCTCGGCACCAACTTTAACTTCAGCTTCTGCCCAAGTGCCGCGCCTCAGACCACTTCAGCTAGATTCAACGCTGCACTTCAGTAAGACCTGATCTTGCGCTTCGGCGAAGCTTGGTTGGGCACTTCAGCGAAGGAATCAAGCACAACATCACTTCGTGGAACCATCAAGTAGAAGTGCAATTCAAATATAGTGACTACAGCTGGCTATTAAGCCTGTACACGCCAAGGTCACTCCAGCAGACCTATTAGTCACATCAGCCGGTCTACCAGTCACATCAGCAGACCTACGGCGTCCTAGGCTTTCTGGCCCAAGCAAACATCCCATCTGCTATCAGAGGCCAAAGGCGGGAACAGCTGATAAAAGCAAGCCAATACAGACCAGAAAAGGGATCCGTGATTCATACTTCATATAACTTGGAGATAATACACTGAATTTTCTCTTCAGCCAATAACTGTGAGAATTTTCTAATTCCATATTAAAAACCTTATTCTCAGTGAGAAATGGCCCAAAGTGACTTGAGCGTCCGAGGGTTTTACCCGGGGTCATCCCTCCGGGACCTCTGATCTTTGCTTCCTTGTGCAGGACATTCCAGAAGCTATTCCAGCTACATTCTTCAGGACGGTTAACTACTCTTCAAGTTAACTGACGACATTCATTTGAGGTCATCTTGACCCTTGGTGAAGATCCGGCTTCATCATTTTGCGCTAGAAGGAGGGCCACCTTGTCCCTTAACCCAGTAAAACAGTTACTCAAAGCTTTCTTAATTTCGATCTTACCAAGCTATTAAGAGAAAGATAGATAAAAAAGTTGGACAAGGGTCCAAGCGACCTATGACATCTAAGAGAAGTCAGAAATCTTCTCAACAGCAAACAGAACAGTGTTCTACAGATCCGAGAGAATCCTCAACTCCTACCATTGCCTTCACTTATGAAGAGCACATGCGAGCCATACGCTATGTGGCTCAAAACCCGGGTGTGTTCCAAGCTGTAGTGAGGGAAATGAAGGGGAAAGCCTCTGTAGCAAGGTCCAGTGGGTCTCATTCCAGTAACTCTCACCCACAAGAACACCTGGAGTACTCTCCAACTCGGCCTGACTATCACCACAGGCGTCAGGCAGAATTTATGGCTGAGGCGAGGCGTTCAGGACAAAAATCTTGCCACCAGAACTTAAAACGCACTCAAAAAGCATCTTTGTCATTCAAACATGGTAGAGAAGTTGACAATAAAGGCAAGGCCCCGCTACAAGAAAGGTGTTTTGTCAAGATTCGGTTAGGGGGCCGAGGCAAAGAAAGGAACTTTCTGTTGGCTTCAAAAGCCCATATCCTTTACTACATGAGGAAGAAGTCTCTAGCAAGGGAACCTCAGCCCCTGGCTGGCCCAATCCATAAAAGAGACCCCCGACTGTATTGCCTTTATCATCATGATATGGGGCATGATACAGAAGACTGTACGCAGCTTGGACAGGAAATTGGGCGTCTTATCGAGCTTAGTCACCCACAGCGGTTTTACAACCTGAGGTCAAGGCTGCACAACAGGCTGGATTTTGGCAAGCCCCCTTCAGATGAGAATTGCAAACCTGGGCCTCATCACGGGTTGCCAAGTGATGATGACTCAGATTCCGATGAAAAGGGACTACGAATTCCTGGGCGTGCAAGGCTGACTTGACAGCAAGAGTCTGTATGAATCAGGATTTATTACCTCTTGCGTATACCCATAAATTTTCAGCTCGGCCTTGCATTATTAAAGGATCAATTGGACCTCAATATTTGACCTCAGCAGGTCTGAGAAGGTTGAGCGGGACTCAACATTGGGACAGGTTTCCCTATATTTTACCTCAGCAGGTCTGAGAGGGTTGAGCAGGACTCAACATTGGGACATGTTTCCCTATATTTTACATCAGCAGGTCTGAGAGGGTTGAGCAGGACTCAACATTGGGACAGGTTTACCTTTGTTTTAACTCAGCAAGACTAAGAAGGTTGAGCAGGACTCAACATTTGGGACAAGATTTCCTATATTTTACCTCAGCAGGTCTGAGAGGGTTGAGCAGGACTCAACAGTGGAACAGGTTTCCCTATATTTCATCTCAGCAGGTCGGAGAAGGTTGAGCAGTACTCAACATTGGGACAGGTTTCCCTATATTTCACCATAGCAGGTCTTAGAAGGTTGAGCATGACTCAACATTGGGACAGGTTTCCCTATATTTTAACTCAGCAGGACTGAGAGGGTTGAGCAGGACTCAACATTGTGACAGGTTTCCCTATCTTTTACCTCAGCAGGTCTGAGAGGGTTGAGCAGGACTCAACATTGGGACAAGTTTTCCTATATTTTAACTCAGCAGGACTGAGAGGGTTGAGCAGGACTCAACATTTGGGACAGTTTTCCCTATATTTCACCTCAGCAGGTCTGAGAAGGTTGAGCAGGACTCAACATTTGGGACAGGTCTCCCTATATTTTAACTCAGCAGGAGTGAGAAGGTTGAGCAGGACTCAATATTTGGGATATGTTTCCCTATATTTCACCTCAGCAGGTCTGAAAAGGTTGAGCAGGACTCAACATTTGGGACAGGTCTCCCTATATTTTAACTCAGCAGTACTGAGAGGGTTGAGCAAGACTCAACATTAGGACAGGTTCTCTATATTCTAACTCAGCAGGACTGAGAAGGTTGAGTAGGACTCAACATTGGGACAGGTTTCCCTATATTCTAACTCAGCAGGACTGGGAAGGTTGAGCAGAACTCAACATTGGGACAGGTTTCCCTATATTTCACCTCAGCAGGACTGAGAAGGTTGAGCAGGACTCAACATTGGGACAGGTTTCCCTATATTTCACCTCAGCAGGACTGAGAAGGTTGAGCAGGACTCAACATTGGGTATAGGTTTCCCTATATCTTAAATTTGTTAAAGCACAACAGAGCTATAGTTCAGTCAAGTAGCGTAACATTTTTGGTAGAGCCAAGGATAGAGGCTAAAGCCCAACATTTGTGGGAAGAGCCAACGTAGAAGAGATTAAAGAACTTTTTTGGCAGAGCAGAAGATAAATACTTGCAAACTATGAGAATAGAGCAAGTAAAGTCTCTCAAGCCGAAGACAAATACTTGCAAACTATGAAAATAGAGCAAGTAAAGTCTCTCAAGTCAAAGACAAATGCATCAACTATGGAAATAGAACAAGTAAAACTTCAAATGCAGAAGACAAAGTCAAGAAAATTGAAACAAGCCGAAGAGCACAAGTTGAGGAAAATCTGATTTTCATTAAAATTGTATCTATTACAACTACAAAAATTACAAGGAAAAAATCCTATACTACTCTTCATCATCCTTATCCTCTCTGAGATCAGCCACACTTTGAAACTGAGCTATTTGGTTCTCAAGTATGCTTCCATCCTCGGGGTTGTAGTGATCAGCAATTTGAGGATGATTTTTGTCCAAGACTGGATAGACTTTCAGAGCAACTGTCGATTGCCCAAGTTTTTCCAACAGCTATCGCTGAGCCTTGCATCTTCAAGAAGTTACAAGTGAAAAACTCAGACTATCTGAACTCAGCAATGGCGTTTTTCTTAATCTCCTCAGCTTGAACTTCAAATTGGTGGAGGAGATCAGTTTTGCTTTTCCGTTCTGCTTCCAATTGCTGGTTCATTTCAGCCTTGCTATTTGACAGCTCTTGCTCAAAAGTGACAAGTTCCTTCTGGTAAAATCTAGCTCAGCTTGGGCCTTAGAAGATACCAACTCGACGTTAGCCAAAGTTTCCTTCAGCTCATACACTTGAGAATTGGCAGTGGCCAACTTGGCATCAGAATCTTGTTTCCCTGCTCGAAGTCTAGAATTTTCTTCAGTGAGGACGGACACTTCAGATTTCAGGCTGTTCACTTGAGCTTCCAGCTGGTTCAACCTCAAATTGCTAGGTCCTGCCACCTCTGCCAACCGTCATAGGCATTTCTGAGATTGGCATTGATCTCAGAGAGTTGGGAGAACTTGACACGTAGCTCTTTAGCCCGTTTAAGTATATTATACTCTTGAACCCGGTACTGTGGAAATCAGGATGGTTAGAGAAACGTAAATGGCCAAGTTAAAAAAGACAGAATTTTGGGAAATCTTATCATGGACATATTCATTGCAAATAAATCCATGGCAGTATCCTAGTCTAGACTACCATAAGTTTGTCAATCACTAGGTAGCACTGACATCTCAGTTACTTTCCAAGCTACACTAGGATTGGCAGCAGTGTCAGCGAAGGAGAACTGCAATATCCTCGTACCCCGGCAGTTTCGTGAGGAAGACTCTCCTTCCAGTGCATTTCCTTCGGAAGACTCTCAAGAGATCAAAAGAAGGAACATCTTCGTCAGAAATCCACCTTGGTGAAGGCATAACTTCCTCTTCAGCAACGGGAGAGGAAGGAATCAAAATGGGGGCATCAATTCCCCCATTCCCATCATTTGGCTGAGCTGAAGCTGGGGCGAGGACTTGAGCTTCAGCTCGGACAGGATTATCAAAAGTTCCAGCTGAAGAAAAAAAAGGTTAAGTGATTAAATTGAAACCAAATATGTTCAAGACTAATGCAGGGCAAAAATCTTACCTGGAATTTCGATCTCCGGAGTTATCTGCACCTCGGATGAAGTGCTGGTAGAGACCTGCCCCGAAGAAGAAGGTTGTCCTTCTGTCCTCTTTCTCTTCTTGGGGTCCAAGTTCTTCAACCTAGAGAGAGTTTTGGACACCATGATTCCTATAGAATTCAAGGAACAAAACAGTCAAAGCAAAGACGCAATATCTGAACAAGTCAAAGATGTTCAAAATGTTGCTATATACCCCGAACTATTCTCAAAGCAATTGGGATGAGAGGACGAAAGTTATGTTCTGGCCATAAATGTTCCAAGTCAGCAACCCTTACAATTGGCCTGTCAACTTTTTTTCAATCTATGGCCAAGGGCAAGTGTAACAATTCGGAGGCTTTATTGCAAGATTGCTCACTTGGCCTCCTATTATTTGCACTGCCAGATTTCCAAGGGATTCCTTCGGGTAAACCTATAGCTTTAACAAAAAATAAACGTCCCTTCCAATTTTCAGTGGAAGAGGGAAGGTTTATGACATGGGGTTTTTCACTATTTTGTTGCCTCCTGCCAAAATAGTACCAACTATCCTCCTGCTCACACACAAATATCCCTCTAAAGACTGCAAGTGAAAAGGCTTTCTCAGCAGCTCTTAAATAGAGCAGGTAACTGAGGATAACCTTAAGGCCCTTAGGTGTTATTTGGGGAAGCCTAAGTCTGTAAGAGTACAGGATTTGGAATAAAGGAGCTGGAATGGGAAGATTGAAACCGAACTTAAAGTATTCCTCATAAACTGCCTCATACCCTGTTGGGGGTCATAAGCAGTTTGATGAGGAAGGGAAGAATGGGGGAAAAGGTGCTCCTATCAACGTTATAATGTTGACATAATTCAGGGAGATCAGTGGCCTCCAAGGTGCATATTGAGTTTTGCACCCATGAAGAGGGCACGATGGATTTTGGGGCAACCCAAGAAGAAGAAGAAATAACAGAAGCCATGTAAGGAAAATGGAAGATGAAGAAATGCTTACAGAGAGATTGAAGGGTTGAGCTGAAAGAAAGAGCACCGGAATAAGGATGAAGAAAGTCTTCGAAGACGGAGAGCAAAGCAGCAGAATAGGCAAACGTGCAAAATAGAAGAAGAAGAAAAGAAAGGGTTAGGGCAATTGTCCCTATTTATAAGTGGGAAAAGTAAAAGGTTACAACCTTGCCTTTAAAATTCAAAATGAGGTGACGGTTTAAGTATCTTCCCCCTCGGGTATTAAAACCGCCAAAAAGATAATGATGAGGTATTGGAATTAGCGCTTACATTAAAAGCAGGAACTACGGCGCAGCTACAGGGATAACTATTCAGTTGATGAAGACACATCACAGACTCATTAGAACAAGATTTGTCTGCCTTCACAGTTCAGCTCAGCCACAAAAAATCTGGGGGCGAATGATAAACCATCTGTTAATCAGCAACAGTCAATGGTATAACTCCTGCAGTTCAGCACCCAAGCATTGCTGTTCAGTCTTGGCCGCACTTCAGCGGGGTTGCATGACATTAATTATACTATCGAAGAATATTCCAGGGCTTGCACCTCGACACCAACTTTAACTTCAGCTTCTGCCCAAGTGCCGCGCCTCAAACCACTTCAGCTAGATTCAACGCTGCACTTTAGCAAGACCTGATCTTGCGCTTCGGCGAAGCTTGGTTGGGCACTTCAGCGAAGGAATCAAGTACAGTATCACTTCGTGGAACCATCAAGCAGAAGTGCAATTCAAATATAGTGACTACAGCTGGCTATTCAGCTTGTACACGCCAAGGTCACTCCAGCAGACCTATTAGTCACATCAGCCGGTCTACCAGTTACATCAGCAGACCTACGGCGTCCTAGGCTTTCTGGCCCAAGCAAACATCCCATCTGCTATCAGAGGCCAAAGGCGGGAACAGCTGATAAAAGCAAGCCAATACAGACCAGAAAAGGGATCCGAGATTCATACTTCATACAACTTGGAGATAATACACTGAATTTTCTCTTCAGCCAATAACTGTGAGAATTTTCTAACTCCATACTAAAAACCTTATTCTCAGTGAGAAATGGCCCCAACTGACTTGAGCGTCGGAGGGTTTTACCCGGGGTCATCCCTCCGGGACCACTGATCTTTGCTTCCTTGTGCAGGACATTCAGGAAGCTATTCCAGCTACATTCTTCAGGTCGGTTAACTACTCTTCAAGTTAACTGACGACGTTCATTTGAGGTCATCTTGACCCTTGGTGAAGATCCGGCTTCATCACAAATGATTTTTAATGACTTCACTTTTAAAATTTGATCTTCGTGTATGATCTAAACAAAATTTGTGGTTCATGATGAGAAAGCGAGAACGTTAGGACCGTCCTTTCTGACTCTCTTTGGGACCTTTCTGGTCATTTACACGGAAAGCTACACTTTGGGTTTGATCTAGTGAATACTTCACCCGTTTGGGCTTACATTTTTATGGTGTGGTCTACTAGGTAAATTGAATGTTTAGATTGTTATTTTTTGGGTTCAGCCTCCCAGGATCAAAAACACAGTTTTGCGTGTTCTTAACCTGAATCCATGTTAATCAATTGTAAAGCGGCAACTTAGCCTCAATAATGTTCCTACATGAAATATGTAGCGCCCCGGCCCGATACTGAACATCGGTACCGGTGTACCCACCGTAGCCTACTACGAGAACTACGAAGCATCAAAGCAGATCAAGCACACGTCATTCATGACGTAAGATAAATCAGCAGAAACATCGTAGAATTAAAACTTCAATAACAATAGTATCCCAAATGAAACACAGTGGAAATAAAACGTGTCAGGGAGAGTGTCTTAAGTATCCTTCAATACAAAGCTTTAATAGTAAATCCCTCAACTAAAGGCTAAGGACTGTAAGTCTGTCCATTTTAGTGACTATCGTTCCAATGAGCCCACTTGCCGATATCTTCTACAAAATCATCTCATACTTTGACTCACCTGAAAAGCAGATAGAGTAATTGTTCTTAGCGAAATCATCGATAGCAAGTAACCAGTCTATGCACTTTACGAGATCACACATGACGAGTCACCAGTATATAAATCAATGCCCAAAATAAGGTGCTCGGGTTGGCAAATAACATCTTTATAACGAGTCGTCAAATCCATATAAGCCACATAATTAACACACAAAATGAAACCAACACATATAGAGCAAAACATACTACATAAACAGAACATATGCTAGTAACATTTCTTGCATGTCAAATCTTATGCTTCGTGTAACATGATGCATGTACTTCTTCAAAAACGCACACAACACCCATGCATAGGTCTTCTTTCGTAAACATGTCATGCGTGTCATTTCACAAAACTTTTCATAATTCTTCTTATCATATTCTTCGCGTAGCAGAACTTTATACCCTTTATACCCTGTGGGTGATCAGTCCACAGCAAACAGAACTTTATACCCCGTGCTGAAAGGTCCACGGCCCCATAACATATAACTTTATACTCCGTGCTGAAAGGTCCACGACCCCATATCATATAACTTTATACCCTGTGCTGATAGGTCCACGGCCCCATAACATATAACTTTATACCCCGTGCTGATAGGTCCACAGCCCCATAACATATATCTTTATATCCGCGCTGATAGGTCTACGGCCCCATAAAATAACTTTATCTTCCGTGCTGATAGGTCCACGGCCCCATAAAATAACTTTATTTTCCGTGCTGATAGGTCCACTACCCCATAAAATACTTTATACCTGCTGTTGATTCACAGGTCATGCTTTTATACCCTGCTTTCGCAGGCGTGACTTTTATACCCTGCGATCATCCAGCAGCCATAGTTGCTTTTCGAAAACTTTAATCTTCTTTTCAAACTCGTATTCTTTTTGCAAAACAAAACTCATGTCGAAATGCAAAGTGTTTAGGTCATGATGCAGAATGCTCATGTAACATCATACCAAACGTGTAAACATGCACACACACTTTACATATCAAGTACAAAGTCCTGAACCCCTATCACACCCTGCTCGTACCATTTCATGTCCCTTTGTATTGCAAAAATCATCTCGAGTTCACACTTAATCTTGCTCATTCATACTTCCTCAAACACACCTTATTCGTACCATTTTATGCCCTTCCATAGTGCTAACTCACTTCGAATTCATACCTAACTTTACTCATTCACACTTAATGTTTACAACTCAAGTACACCTCATTCATACCACTTCATGCCCTTTTGTATTGCAAATTCACTTCGAATTCATACTTAGCCCTACTTATTCACGCTTAATGTTTACAACTCAAACACACTTCAAAAACACTTGTATTTTATGATCAATGGAAGAGAATAAAGGTATCTCACACACATGGAGCACTTAATGGGTCAAAAGGAACTTCCAGTACACTTGGAACGCCTTCAGGAGGCGCCTAAAGTGACTTGGAGCGCCTATTCTAGGCATTCGAAGTGTTCTAGAATGTTCTGGTATACATCGAACGCCTACATGAAGTGCCTTATGTGACATCGAACTCCTTTGGAGGTGTTCGAAGTATTCTGGAATGTGTTGTGACATATCGAACGCCTACATGAAGCGCCTTATGTGACATGAAGCGCCTAATGTAGGTGTTCGAAGTGCTCTGGGATGCACTGGGACACATTGAACGCCTACTTTGGGCGCCTTATGTGACTTGAAGCACCTAAAGTAGGTGTTCGAAATGTTCTGACGGTTCCTGAACTGCAATTTTCTGCATTAACTTCTCCCCATCACCTTTCTTCTTTATCCCTTTCATGTTAAACACTTCAAGATCAATCTTACCATCTAAATTCATCATGATTAACACACAACTAACATGAATTGATTCTCAAACATGTAAAATAATATCCACTCTAAACCTTCTAAAGATTACTTGCCTTTGTTTCAAGATAGTCTTACGGGTGTACTGCAGGATTTCCGGAAAGGTTGAACCTAGTTTGGCCACTCTTTCTTCCTCTTCTTCGTCTTCTTCTTTCTATCTTTCTTCCTTTTTCTCCCTTCAGCTGTTTTCGTCCTCTTCCCCTATCCTTTGTAACCGATGGCCTAATGGTGTAATGGGGAGTTATACTAATTTGTGTAACTCCCCCAGCATTTAAGTGGGGAGGGGTAGTTTTGGTGTTTTGGCCTAATTTCCTCAATTTCAGCTTTTTGACTATTCTTCCACCTATATTTTATTCAAATATGCCTCATAAATCTATACAATTAATAAATTGTATTTTAAGTTGCTTCCTAATTATTTAATGTCGTACCCAAAAGTTGCGGGGTATGACATTCCACCACCTTACGAAAAGTTTCGTCCTTGAAACTTACGTACCTCTAGCTGAAAAATTGAGAATACTTCTCCTGCATCTGCCCTTCAAGCTCCCATGTTGCTTCTCGTTCCGTGTGATTGCTCTATAGGACCTTCACATAGGGAGTCACCTGCTTCCTCAAAATTTGTTCTTTATGGTCCACGATCATCACCGGTACATCCTCATAAGTGGCATTACCATTGAGTTCTAAAGGTTGTGTTTCGAGAGCATGACTCGGATCTGTCACATATTTCCTTTACTGGGATACGTGGAAAACGTTATGCACTTGCGCCAATACCGGAGGTAATGCCAATCTAAATGCCAAAGCGCCTACTTTCTCCAGTATTCATAGGGACCACAAAACAGGGACTTACCTTGTCTTTGACTGCAAACCTCACAATACCCTTCGTAGGTGATACTCTTAAATAAACCTTCTCACCTACATTAAACACCAAAGGCTGTCGTTTGGAATCCGTCCAACTTTTGTTGCGGTCCTGAGCCATCTTGAGTCCATCTTGAATGATTCTCATCTTTTCTAACGTCTTCTTGGTAACTCAGGTCCTGTGAGGGTCCTCACGCCGACTTCATCCTAATAAACTGGGGACCTACACTTCCCTCTATACAAACCTTCAAAAGGAAGCTATATCGATTGCACTATGGTGACTGTTATTATAATCGAACTCCCTTGACTTCACCATTCCATCCCAACTCTTTTTGAAATCTAGGACACCAACCCTTAACATTTCTTCTAGGGTCTGCGTAGTTCGCTCAGACTGTGCATCTGTCTGAGGATGATAGGATGTACTCATCCTTAACTCCGTCCCCACGACTCTCTGAAATACTGCCAAGAGCTTGGAAGTAAACCGTTGATCTCGGTCAGACACTATGCTCATGGGAACACCGTGCAGACTGACAATATTGTCAATGTATAGATTTACAAACTTATCAAGAGATGATTCGTTCGAGATGGGTAGAAAATGGGTAAATTTGGTTAATCGATCCACAATGACCAAAATCATGTTACATCCACTTCTTGTTCTCGGTAAACCAACCACAAAGTTCATCGTGCTACGTTTTTATTTCTACTCTGGCATCTCCGATGGCATCGATAATCCATCAGGTCATTGGTGTTTAGCCCCAGCTTGCTGGCACACCAGACAACTTTCAATGAACTACACGATATGCCTCTTCATCTTACACCACCAATAGTATTGTCAGAGATCCCTGTACATTCTGGTGCTATCATGATTTATCGATAACCTTAAGCTGTGAGCCCTTTGCAAAATTTTCTTTCCTTAGCTCATCTAAATCAGGTACACCCTTTTTTCTTTCTTTTTTTTCCCTCTAAACATAAGCTCCCGTTCTCATTGGTCTGAAATCCATCAACCTGACTATACCTCAGTTTCTCAGCAATATCACCCACAGTCTTATTCTTCTTTTGAGCTTCTTTCACCCAATCCATTAAACTCTAGGTGACGGTCAATGATGCAAAAACATTAACTATAGAGTCAACCAAACCCAAGCTAAATTCTTCTATTTTTCTCTCCAGTGGTGACTGTCGCGCATGGTCAGATTTTCTGCTTAATACATCGACCACTTTATTAGCTTTTCCAAGATGGTAATTAATGGTCAAGTCGTAGTCCTTTGTAGTTCCAACCATGTGCGCTGCCTTATGTTTAGCTATCTCTAGGCATACGCAATAACTTGTTCGTGTTGCATCAAAACACAACCTACAAGTGAAGTATCAAACTAAACTCGATTTAGATGGAAAATCATGACTTACAGTATAGTTTACATACCGAGACCATTTTTCGACGCATCACTACATATCACAAAACCAATTAGTACCAGAAGTTGAGCTAATATTGGAGCTGTGGTTAACCTCCTCTTAACCTCCGTGAAGCTTTTCTTGCATTCTGCCGTTCACTCAAACTTGGACTTCTTTTGAGTAAGGCGATTGAGGGGCACAGCTATTGTTGAGAATCTCTCGGCAAACTGTTTGTAATGACTAGCTAGACCCAAGAACTCCACACTTCAGTGACACTCGTGGGTCTAGACCACTCGCTTAACTTCAACTATTCTAGCCAACCATAAAGGCGCTTAGCGAATCCCTTTGCCACGGAAAAGTGGTTCACGCCGCTATAAAAAAGTACATCGGCAAATATCTTATTCACTAAAATTGTCCATCTTACCACATTGGTGGCTTCCTAAATATCTGTGTCAGTCATGACATGGACGTGCGGGCATTCGTCCACGGCTGCTGAGCCGCTTCTCCCAGGGCATTCTTCCTCGTCTTTGGTCAATCTCTAATGAGATAACCCACCTGTCTACATTGGTAACATACTCCTGCCAACTTCCCACATTCACCGTCATGGCTCTTATTGCAATGCGGCAACTCCTACAACCTGCTGCATAACTAGATTTTGTGGTGAGGTCTGTGAAATTTTCCCAACCGGGCCTCTCTTCTGAATTTTGACCAAACGTCCTGGCCTGCCACCAACTCAAATCTCTTCTCATAACCTCTTACCTTTGTCAGAGTATCCTGCATCGGCCTCTCTTGCCGCCACTCTACGAAAATCACTCTCGACGCAAAAGCACGCATCTATCATGTCCTCGTAGGTTCTCATCCATGCGCTTACAATTGCTAACGGAATTCTTGAGTCCAAACCTCGCTTGAACTTTGTCATCTTTAAGCGATTGTCAGACATAATCGCAGGAGCAAACTTACCCAAAGCATGGACATGGTCGGCATACTCCAACATTGTCATCCGATCCCATTTTAGCCCGTCGAACGCCCTTATCTTGCCTAAGCTTGCTGTCTCGGGCACGTACAGAATTGTGTCCAACAGATCGATGGGTCCAAAATTAAAATTATTATAAGAAGTTAAATGATATACGCGCTCGCACACACCCAACCCAGATCATACTTAGACTCTAGATACTCACCACTCATACCTAAGGATCAAACTTAAGGGAAAATCATATCTTAATGGCTAAAAGATCCTGAACCTAAGTTTCCGAGATAGATCTGAAGCCTAGGCTCTGATACCACCTGTAGCGCCCCGGCCTGATACTGGACATCGGTACCAGTGCACCCGCCGTAACCTACTACGAGAACTACGAAGCATCAAAGCAGATCAAGCACATGTCATTCATGACGTAAGAAAAATCAGCAGAAACGTCGTAGAATTAAAACTTCAATAACAATAGTATCCCAAATGAAACACAACAGAAATAAAACGTGTCAGGGAGAGTGTCTAAAGTATCTTTCAATACAAAGCTTTAACAATAAATCCCTCAACTAAAGGCTAAGGACTGTAAGTCTGTCCATTTTAGTGACTATCGTCCCAATGAGCCCACTCGCCGATATCTTCTACAAAATCATCTCGTACTTTGACTCACCTGAAAAGCAGATAGAGTAATTGTTCTTAGCGAAAACATCGATAGTAAGTAACCCGTCTATGCACTTTACGGGATCACACACGACGAGTCACAAGTATATAAATCAATGCCCAAAATAAGGTGCTCGGGTTGGCAAATAACATCTTTATAACGAGTCATCAAATCCATATAAGCCACATAATTAACACACAAAATGAAACCAACACATATAGAGCAAAACATACTATATAAACAGAACATATGCTAGTAACATTTCTTGCATGTCAAATCTTATGCTTCATGTAACATGATGCATGTACTTTTGTAAAAACGCACACAACACCCATGCATATGTCTTCTTTCGTAAACATGTCATGCGTGTCATTTCACAAAACTTTTCATAATTCTTCTTATCATATTCTTTGCGTAGCAGAACTTTATACCCTGTGGGTGATCAGTCCACAGCAAACAGAACTTTATACCCCATGCTGAAAGGTCCACGGCCCCATAACATATAACTTTATACCCCGTGCTGAAAGGTCCACGACCCCATATCACATAACTTTATACCCCATGTTGATAGGTCCACGGTCCCATAACATATAACTTTATACCCTGTGCTGATAGGTCCACGGCCCTATAACATATATCTTTATATCCGCGCTGATAGGTCCACGGCCCCATAAAATAACTTTATTTTCCGTGCTGATAGGTCCACGACCCCGTAAAATAACTTTATTTTCTGTGCTGATAGGTCCACTATCCCATAAAATACTTTCTACCTGCTGTTGATTCACAGGTCACGCTTTTATACCCTGCTTTCACAGGCGTGACTTTTATACCCTGCGATCATCCAGCAGCCATAGTTGCTTTTCGAAAACTTTAATCTTCTTTTCAAACTCGTATTCTTTTTGCAAAACAAAACTCATGTCGAAATGCAAAGTGTTTAGGTCATGATGCAGAATGCTCATGTAACATCATACCAAACGTGTAAACTATTAGGAAATCAACCAAGATCACTGCAAAACGCGCAGCGGAAAACTAAAACTTGATCTTCGATTTCCTACCAAGGATCCATGTTGTTCGTTTAATTCGATGAAAGAAACTCAAAAACTACCTTTGTAGATCCGAATTACGCAGATGAAGTAGGTGCGAAAATATGATCACCTTCTGTCGGTATCCACACGAACGCTTCCGTCCGGAGTGCTAGCTCTTCAAACGGCGCGGCTGAAGAACTCGGTTTTTCACAAAAACGGCTCTAGGGTTTCTTTGATGACTTTGTGTATTTTCGTGTGTCTAGTGTATACGAGATACACAAGTATATATACACATACGTAGACATCAAAATCCGAGTCCTAATCGGATTAGTTGATGCCAATCAAAATCCATATCAGATACGGATTCTATCAGGATATTCAAAATCCATATCAGATATGAATTCTCTCGTTATTATCCGATAACACACATGTATATATAATCACCAAAAAAACAATAATAACAATAATAATAATTAATATCCAATATTAATATTATTAATATTATTAATCTCAGCCTTACGCATTCTTGTGTGTAACCCGATAGGCCCATATTAATTGACAGTTGATTAAATCTCTATTAAACTAACAAGTTGTAATTGGCCTCTAGCAAGGCATTACAACTACCCAATTAATACGAGTAAAGTCCAACTAGCCTAATAATAGTACATGCATTAATCCCTTTGTCACACGATATCTAGTTTGAACATAAGTCATGGTCAGCGTCATGCTTATATAGTTCAAACATATGATTACTCGATCTCTAAGTAGACTGATAAAACAAATGATATTGATCACACTATCAATTCATTTGAGCACGGCCATGCATTTCACAGTCTCAATAATCGAGGGGCCCAAAGATATCTCTCTCAAAAGAGAGGGACAAATTCTATCTTGATTGTTCAATATCCTCTACATAATTTCTATCACATTCAATCATGACCTTTATTATTATCCAGTTACGGATAATGTTTGATCATGTCAAAATATAATAGTCCTTATGTTAGAAACTATGACAATCTAAAGTCAAAGGATTAAAACATGACTATCATGAGATTTACTTATGACGCTAATCCATGTAGCAATCTCATGATGGGTCTATCCAATACACTGTTCTCTAACAAGTATCTATGAGATTGATTCGTATCACCATACACATAATCATCTCATGATTATCAAATCAATACTCATACTGATTATAAATTATTTTATCTCCATAACAATAATGAATCAGGGACATATATCAAAATTGTGTAACATACTAACCAACAATAATGATAATAAAACCTCTTTTATTAACAATAAATGCATAACATAAATATCCAAATCATGGCCTAGGGCACATACACTAACAATCTCTCACTTGCACTAGGCCTACAAATATCTGAGACCCATAGATCTAGTGTGCTGATCATGCTTGACCCGTGAGAGAGGCTTAGTCAATGGATCCGCTATGTTATCGTTTGTGTCAACTTTGCATATCTTGACATCTCCTCTATCGATGATGTCTCGAATGAGATGGTACCGCCTGAGTATATGTTTAGATCTCTGATGAGACCTAGGCTCTTTTGCTTGTGCTATGGCACCATTGTTGTCACAATAAATGTCCACAGGATTTGCAATGCTAGGTACTACTCCTAGCTCAGTGATGAACTTCTTCAACCAAACTCTTCTTTAGCTGCATCTGATGCTGCTATATACTCAGCCTCTGTTGTAGAATTAGCCACAGTGCTTTGTTTTGAACTCTTCCAACTAACAGCTCCACCATTCAATGTGAATACAAAACCGGACTGCGATCTAAAATCATCTATGTCGGTTTGGAAACTAGCATCTGTGTAACCATTTACAACTAACTCGTCATCCAAACCTCCATAAACCAAGAATACTTCTTTAGTCCTTCTGAGGTACTTAAGAATATTCTTGACAGCTGTCCAGTGACCTTCACCAGGGTCAGCTTGATATCTACTGGTTGTGCTCAATGGATATGAGACATCTGGTCTAGTACATAACATGGCATACATGATCGATCCTATAGCAGAAGCATAAGGAATTTTATTCATTCGATCTCGCTCATCAGATGTCTTAGGACATTGATTCTTGCTAAGATGAATGCCATGGGACATAGGCAGGAATCCTTTCTTGGACTCTTGCATGTTGAACCTTTTCAACATTTTATCTATGTATGTACTCTGACTCAAGCCTATTATCCTTTTAGATCTATCTCTATAGATCTTGATACCAAGGATATAGGTAGCCTCACCCAAGTCCTTCATTGAAAATGAATTCCCTAACCAAACCTTAACCTTTTGCAAGGTAGGGATATCATTCCCAATAAGCAATATGTCATCCACATATAAGACAAGAAACACTACTGCACTCCCACTAACCATCTTGTAAACACAAGGTTCATCTTCATTCTTGATGAAACCAAAGTTCTTAACTGTTTCATCAAAACGAAGATTCTAGCTTCGAGATGCTTGCTTCAATCCCTAGATGGACCTTTGAAGCTTGCAAACCTTCTTTGAATTCTTAGGATTTACAAAACCCTCAGGTTGTGTCATGTACACATCCTCGAGTAAATTTCCATTAAGGAAAGCAGTTTTGACATCCATTTGCCATATCTCATAATCATAGTATGCTGCAATGGCAAGGAGAATTCGAATAGACTTAAGCATAGCTACTGGTGAAAAGGTTTCATCATAGTCTATACCATGAGTTTGCTTGAAATCTTTAGCCACAAGCCTTGCTTTGTAGGTTTGCACATTTCCATCCATGTCAGTTTTCTTCTTGAAAACCCATTTGCAACCAATAGTCTTAATACCCTCTGGAGGATCAATTAAAGACCAAACTTGATTATCAAACATGGATTGCATCTCAGAATTCATGGCTCCAAGCCATCTATCTTAATCTGGACCAGACACAGCTTCCTGATAGGTAGTAGGCTCATCTTGATCTATGAGCATAACTTCACTATCATCAGTCACAAGAAATCCATATCTCTCTGGCTGACGATGTATCCTATCAGATCTGCGTTGGACTTGTGTTACATTTTCAGGCTCCACAACTGTTTGTGGTTCTGAAATCGTCTCTAAAGACGGTTCAACGATATCTTGTGGAACTTGAGTTTCCTCAAGTTGTACTATACTCCCACTAGTTCTCTTGGAGAGAAACTCCTTTTCCAAAAAGACTCCATTTTGAGCAACAAACACTTTGTTCTCTGAGGGAATATAGAAATAGTACCCTTTAGTTTATTTAGGATACCCCACAAAATTACATTTGATAGATTTTGGAGCTAGCTTATCTGACACTAATCTTTTCACATAAGCTTCACAACCCCAAATCTTAAGAAAAGACAAACTGGGTCTTTTACCAGTCCACATCTCATACGGTGTCTTTTCAACCGCTTTAGATAGTACACGGTTCAAAATGAATGCAGCTGTCTCCAAGGCATAACCCCAAAAAGATAAAGGAAGATCTACTTGACCCATCATAGATCGAACCATATCTAATAAAGTTCGATTTCTCCTTTCAGAAACACCATTCCATTGTGGAGTTCCTGGAGGAGTCAACTGTGAAACGATTCCGCAATTTCTTAGATGTTGGTCAAATTCTTGGCTCAAATATTCACCACCTCGATCTGATCGAAGCGTTTTAATTGTCTTACCAAGTTGATTTTGTACTTCATTTTGAAAAGTTCTAAACATTTCAAAAGACTCATGCTTATGTTTCATTAGGTAGACATAGCCATACCTACTGAAATCATCAGTAAAAGTAATGAAATACTGAAATCCTCCTCTGGCACTAATGCTGATTGGGCCGCATACATCTGTATGTACCAAGCCCAATAAGTCATTAGCCCTTTCACTATGTCCAGTAAAAGGGGTCTTTTTCATCTTTCCAAGGAAACAAGACTCGCAATTTTCAAATGATTCAAAATCAAATGAATCTAATAATCCATCTTGATGGAGTTTAGATACGCGCTTCTCATTTATATGGCTAAGGCGACAATGCCATAAATATGTAGGGTTTAATTCATTTGGCTTAGTTCTCTTTGAAGATATGTTATAAATATTACCGTCATTGGAATCATCAAGGTTAAGGACATAAATGCCATTATAACTACTTGCAATACAATAAAGCAAGTCATTTTTATCAAAAATAGAACACTTCTTATTTTTAATTAAAAATGAATAACGTTCATCATCCAAAACGGATACTGAAATAAGATTCCTACTCATAGTAGGAACATAAAAGCAATTGTTTAAAATTAACAAAAGCCCATTGGGCAAGACAAGCTCATAGGTCCCTACAGCTATAGCAGCAACTCTTGCTCTATTACCATCACGTAGGTCCACCTCGCCCTTCTTCAGCATCCTACTCCTTTTGAGCCCCTGCATATTTGTACAAATATGGGATCCACATCCAGTATCTAATACCCAGGAAGAAGAAGTAGATAAATTAATTTCTATAACATAAATACCTGAAGATGTAGTCGCACTACCCTTCAGCTTCTTCAACTCCTCCAAATAAACATCACAATTTCTTTTCCAATGCCCAGGCTTGTTGCAATGGAAACATTCCTTTCTTAGGAACCTTTGCCTTGGGACCAGGTTTCGGTTTAGCTTGACCCTTGGACCCTTTTGCACCCTTCGCACTTTTGGACTTACCCTTGCCTTTACCTTTCTTTTTCATAGGCCTGATATTGACACTCAATACATGGGTAGGTTTTTTGATATTCCCCTCAGCAGTTTTGAGCATACCGTGTAGCTCAGGAATGGACTTTTCCATATTATTCATATTGTAGTTCATAACGAACTGAGAAAAACTGCTAGGCAAAGAGTGTAGGATCAAATCCGTGGCGAGTTCCAAACTCAGAGGATATCCAAGTCTTGCAAGGTGATCTATATAGCCTTTCATCTTTAAAACATGAGCGCTAACAGATTCACCTTCAGACATCTTACAGTCAAAAAGTGCAACAGCGGTGTCGAACCTATCCTGCCTAGCCTGTTGTTGGAAAGCTTGTTTGAGATGCACACTCATCTCATAAGCTTCTAAGTGTTCCAGGTCTTTCTGAAATCCTGAACACATAGTTGCCAACATTAGACATCCTATGTCATTGGAATCTTCCACATGCTTCTTATATTTGTTCTTAACAGCAACAGAAGCATCAGCAGGAGGGGGTTCAGGGACAGGGTCATCGAGCACGTAGGACTTCTTTTCTTGCTTGAGAACGATTCTCAAGTTTCGAAACCAATCAACAATATTAGTCTCACATTCTTTTAATTTTTCCTTCTCAAGGATTGATAGCAGCGATAAGGTGGAATTGTTATTAGTAGCCATTTATGATCTACAAAACATGCAAAGTAACACTCTATTAATAATGAGGTTAAAATTTATAAAAGTGAGCTAAGATCCATATTTGACTTAATTCTAAACTCAGCTTTGGCATGACGCTTAAAATTAAGTTATTTAGGTAGGTAACTTCTTTACCAATTACATCTCATGTAACTCTTAGAATTTATGGAATAATGACATCATATATCATTGTATGTTAGATTCCATCTAATGCCTTGGGCCCAAAACCGTTTTGATAGCCCAATTAAGTCTAACCAATTTTAAACATATGAGTAGCACTATTACTCATCCTACGTAGATAGAAATGTTTAAAGCACATTGCTTTGGCAATACCTACTTTAATACAATCCCAGTTTTAATAGGTGTTTAAGACATGGATGGCATAAAGACTTAAATTATTGATGAGGGTTCAACTTAGTTTATGTCTTGCATTGCATATCATCATATCGTAGCATCCTATATGCATATATAATCTATCATCCACGCATCTCATACAAAATGATAAATATGTAAACGTGACATAGCATGGCCAAACTAAATATGATCTTCATGAGACCAAATGAAGATCATAAAGGAAACCCTATGTGAAAGACTTCCTATTACAACATTTGCAATGATACATATCTTCTTGTCTTGAGCTCGTGCCTCCATCTCCATGGAATCCACCCGTCCTTGGTATGTGTCGCCATCACCACTTTTGTAGCTTGATTCTTTATTTACTACAATAATAAAGAAAAACCTAACTAATTGTATATTAAAATGCAACAAAAAACTACAGCGGCACGCATGCCATAATAACCCAAAACAGAAATATGACTAAGTCAATCACATAGGTCCTGAGGCCATGCTATGCACCATGCAAAGACATCAACAATTATAATATATTTTGCACAAACATATTGTAACAAATAAATATATATTGACATTCTTAATGTCACGGTAACGAACTATAGGGCGTACGCATATGGCGGTCCGAGGGGCAGAGCCCCTCGAAGCCAAACAGAAAGTATCAATCGCATTGATAATTTTCTTTTCGAAACCCTAACACAGACGCGTCAATCATATTAACGATCTTACTGTTTTGATTACGTGTAAACCCTTATAGAAGCATCGATCGAATCGATGGCTGTCATTCGCAAACCTTAAAACAGAATATCAATCAAATCGATATCCGAAACCAGAAATCAGAATCATCATCGAATTGATAATTTGTCTTTCGAAACACGAAAACAGAACCATCAATCGGTTGTTCATATCGATATAAACATAATCGTTTTTGATCATCTCATGAAAAACGAAAACTTTATATCACATATAACAATCTCGAATTATAACATCTGATGAAAATGAATTGAAAACATCAATCCGCTCTCACCAGATGAGATTCGAATAGGGTTTTACACATAGCGTATGTTTATATCTAATATAAACAGAATCGGTTTTGATCATCACATGACAAACAAAAACCGCCGTATGCAAATCATTCATGAAAACGATTTGAAAAAACACCATTCTTCTCTAATCATATGAAATCCGAGTTGGGGTTTTTGTACATATCATGCCATACGAAAAACAGTAAACATATAATCACATAAGCATGATATAATCGATTTAAACGAAATCAACAAGTGGCTCTGATACCACTGTTAGGAAATCAACCGAGATCACTGCAAAACGCGCAGCGGAAAATAAAAACTTGATCTCCGATTTCCTACCAAGGATCCATGTTGTTCGTTTAATTCGATGAAAGAAACTCGAAAACTACCTTTGTAGATCCGAATTACGCAGATGAAGTAGGTGCGAAAATACGATCACCCTCTGTCGTATCCACACGAACGCTTCCGTCCGGAGTCCTAGCTCTTCAAACGGCGCGGCTGAAGAACTCGGTTTTTCACAAAAACGGCTATAGGGTTTCTTTGATGACTTTGTGTATTTTCGTGTGTCTAGTGTATACGAGATACACAAGTATATATACACATACGTAGACATCAAAATCCGAGTCCTAATCGGATTAGTTGATGCCAATCAAAATCCATATCAGATACGGATTCTATCAGGATATTCAAAATCCATATCAGATATGGATTCTCTCGTTATTATCCGATAACACACATGTATATATAATCACCAAAAAAACGAAAATAATAATAATAATAATTAATATCCAATATTAATATTATTAATATTAAAAACGATAATAATAATAATAATTAATATCCAATATTAATATTATTAATATTATTAATTTCAGCCTTACGCATTCTTGTGTGTGACCCGATAGGCCCATATTAATTGGCAGTTGATTAAATCTCTATTAAACCAACAAGTCGTAATTGGCCTCTAGCAAGGCATTACAACTACCCAATTAATACGAGTAAAGTCCAACTAGCCTAATAATAGTACATGCATTAATTCCTTTGTCACACGATATCTAGTTTGAACATAAGTCATGGTCAGCGTCATACTTATATAGTTCAAACATATGATTACTCGATCTCTAAGTAGACTGATAAAACAAATGATATTGATCACACTATCAATTCATTTGAGCACGGCCATGCATTTCACAGTCTCACTAATCGAGAGGCCCAAAGATATCTCTCTTAAAAGAGAGGGACAAATTCTATCTTGATTGTTCAATATCCTCTACATAATTTCTATCACATTCAATCATGACCTTTATTATTATCCAGTTACGGATAACGTTTGATCATGTCAAAATATAATAGTCCTTATGTTAGAAACTATGACAATCTCAAGTCAAAGGATTAAAACATGACTATCATGAGATTTACTTATGACGCTAATCCATGTAGCAATCTCATGATGGGTCTATCCAATACACTGTTCTCTAACAAGTATCTATGAGATTGATTCGTATCACCATACACATAATCATGTCATGATTATCAAATCAATACTCATACTGATTATAAATTATTTTATCTCCATAACAATAATGAATCAGGGACATATATCAAAATTGTGTAACATACTAATCAACAATAATGATAATAAAATCTCTTTTATTAATAATAAATGCATAACATAAATATCCAAATCATGGCCTAGGGCACATACACTAACATAAACATGCACACACACTTTACATATCAAGTACAAAGTCCTGAACCCCTATCACACCCTGCTCGTACCATTTCATGTCCCTTCGTATTGCAAAAATCATCTCGAGTTCACACTTAACCTTGCTCATTCATACTTCCTCAAACACACCTTATTCGTACCATTTTATGTCCTTCCATATTGTTAACTCACTTTGAATTCATACCTAACTTTACTCATTCAGACTTAATGTTTACAACTCAAGTACACCTCATTCATACCACTTCATGCCCTTTCGTATCGCAAATTCACTTCGAATTCATACTTAGCCCTACTCATTCACACTTAATATTTACAACTCAAACAAACTTTAAAAACACTTGTATTTTATGATCAATGGAAGAGAATAAAGGTATCTCACACACATGGAGCGCTTAATGGTTCAAAAGGAACTTCCAGTACACTTGGAACGCTTTCAGGAGGCGTCTAAAGTGACTTGGAGCGCTTATTCTAGGCGTTCGAAGTGTTTTGGAATGTTCTGGTATACATCAAACGCCTACATAAAGTGCCTTATGTGACATCAAACGCCTTTGTATGCGTTCGAAGTATTCTGGAATGTGCTGTGACGCATCGAACGCCTACATGAAGCGCCTTATGTGACATGAAGCGCCTAATGTAGGTGTTCAAAGTGTTCTGGGATGCACTGGGACACATTGAACGCCTACTTTAGGCGCCTAATGTAACTTGAAGCGCCTAAAGTAGGTGTTCGAAGTGTTCTGACGGTTCCCGAATTGCAATTTTCTGCAGTAACTTCTCCCCATCACCTTTCTTCTTCATCCTTTTCATGTTAAACACTTCAAGATCAATCTTACCATCTAAATTCATCATGCTTAACACACAACTAACATGAATTGATTCTCAAACATGTAAAGTAATATCCACTCTAAACCTTCTATCACCCACAACTTTCAATATATATCTGCAAACTTTCCAACACAACAAGTCTATAACAATGCCATCATTCATCCTTCAACTTCCTGCAAATACTCTCAAAACATCTAAGGTGTAGTTAGTAAACTTAAGAACTTATACCAAGACAATGAACACATCACGGATAACACTTTTATGGGCATATTTAACAACAAAGATCACAACATAACCATTTTCAAAAATTGGCCCAAAGAACATGACCTTACTCAATTAACAACAACAACTACATATAGTAAAGAATTTAACATAACAAATCAAAGTTACTAATGTGTGATCCGGATTTTCTTTTATAAGAACATAGGGCCTATCAAATCAAAATTTGCGTAAAGCGTATAGAAAAATTACTTGCCTTTGTTTCAAGATAGTCTTACGGGTGTACTACAGGATTTCGGGAAAGGTTGAACCTAGTTTGGCCGCTCTTTCTTCCTCTTCTTCTTCTTCTCTTCTTCTTCTTCTTCTTCTTTCTCTCTTTCTTCATTTTCTCCCTTCAGCCGTTTTCGTCCTCTTCCCCTGTCCTTTGTAACCGATGGCCTAATGGTGTAATGGGAAGTTATACTAATTTGTGTAACTCCCCCAGCATTTAAGTGAAGAGGGGTAGTTTTGGTATTTTAGTCTAATTTCCTCAATTTCAACTTTTTGACTATTCTTCCACCTATATTTTATTCAAATATGCCTCATAAATCTATACAATTAATAAAATTGTATTTTAAGTTGCTTCCTAATTATTTAATGTCGGACCCAAAACAAAATTTACATGGTCAAATACCCTTTTTCAAATTAAACCACTAAAACATATCATAATAAGATTATAATAATGAAACCTAAGCAATTTACGTTAGAAAATCCCTACATTTATCCTCCGATAACAACCAAAAAAAAGCAGCAAATGACCATGTTTGTGGCCTCTGTTGACACAAATTCGCAACCTATTTAATCAATTAGGTCCTATAGTCAAAACCACATGATTACACACCAAAACTTGCCCAAAATCAACCATTAGGGGGGGGGGCTTCAAACCCTTAATGTGATTGACTAAAACTTTAATGAAAATTTCTATATTTTACCTTCACTGGAAGATTGGATTCCATTGAAGATTTCCTATGGAATTCCGAAGAAGTAGATGAAGAAGTTGGCTTCTTTCCTTTTTCTTTCACATTGCTGGAGAAATAGCTTAACAGAGAGCTGAAGAGTCATTTTCTCACTTTCCCTTTTTCTTTTATAAGTCATGGTCAATTAGAGGGTTAAAATTACCAAAATAACCTTGTAATTAAATTTAATAGTTATGGCCAATATGAATACTGAGGAGCCTGGTCCTTGCCTATGGTGACCCAATCACTTCTCTGGGCGAACTTTCATGAATAATGGGCCAAGAGAATGAAACTCTTGAATCTTTATAACTGTGCTTAAATACAACAACAACATTACCTCATTGCCTTAGAGGCTCCCGCCTATAGCAGGGTATGAGGGGTCGGATGTACGCAACTATACGCATCATATAACTGTGCTTAAATAAATGGACTAAGTGTGTGAATTTCATAGAAAAGTGACTGGAACAGCTCTTTGAACATGTTAACTTAAGAGTTCCAGTAAAACAAAAAAGAGTTAGAGGCCTTCAGACCTCGAAATCGGTAGATTTCTCTGATGCTCAAGTCAGTTAAAGATTTTTAGAGCAAGCAAACTTTGGGGAAGATCTCACGTTTGCAAGTGAAAGTTGAGTTTAGATCCTTTACTTGTGGGTGAAGTGACCCTATTTATAGGCGTTTCAATAGAGGTTAACTTGTCAATCACCAAATATCATGGGTTTTATGACCCGAGTCGATACCAAATATTTTGTACAACATCAACAATAACAGCTACAAACAAGAACCACTTCTTGCTTCTTCACAACTTCAATAAAGTTCTATCGAAGAACTTTCATCAAATGGGTTGTGGGGAAGTAGTGAAACTACATTTTCAAATAAGTCTAAATCATAAGCAAGAGATTAGATACTTTAGTTCTTCTTGTGTTAAACTTCTACTCTCACTGTACAATAATAAATACAAGCTACAAGAGCTTAGTGAGCTTTAAGCACTTTTGCACCTTTGAGAACTTTTTACAACAATATGGGATGAAGCATGAAGAGGATGAAAGTATGTGCCTCATCTGAGCTTCTATGATATGTAGAGGGTGTGAGCCACGCTTTTGCAGCCTTCATAAAGTCTTCAACTCAATCAAATGTCTTGAAAATGTCCAAATAGTCTTTAGCCACCTTATAGTTCGTTTCGATGCTCCATAGCCACCTTAGAATATGATAGGCATGTTTAAAATTGTCAAGAAAGCATCAGAGATGTTAGGAGAAAGGCCACAATCAATTTGGGTAAGATTGGAGCGAGAAAACACTTTAAATCTTCCTTAGATTTGTTTGCAACGGCTATAAAAATTTGAATTCAGGATGACAGTGATCGATATATGTGAGAGAATGATATACATCGATCGATCCATGTGAGGGTATCATGTTAGACATTGTCGTTTCAATTTGAATTCAGGATGATATTGATCGATCTATATGAGGGTATGTTGTACATTAATCGATCTATGCCCGGGTATGATGTATACATTGATCTATGTAGAGATATATGTCATAGTATGATGTATACATTGATCTCTGTTATAGATATATGTCAAGGTATGTTGTATATATTGATCCCTATTTAGATATCTATGTCAGGATATGGTGTTACTTCCTTATTTATTTAAGCCTTTGTTATTTTCCAAGTATAAAATGAACTTTTGATCCTTTTTCAAACATCTTTTAAACTTCATCAAAACTTTCATATTCCAAAGATCTCCCTCTTTTGTCATGATTTCAAAGCCATACATTTTTAAAAGACATTTTATTTGAAAAACGATACTTATACCATTCAAGTCTTACAAACTGATTTTTTTCTGCAAAACATATGCATCAAGTTCACCTCACATACTTCACACTCTCCTTTAGTCAGGGCATTCATGCTCCCTCTCAAACATGCATTCTTATGTACTTCAATACCAACCTAATACGTATTTTTCACACATCTATCATATTTATATATAAAACTCTTGTGCTATATGTGTACACTTTAACTTTGTTAGCGTCATATTACCATTTTGTCCTATATCCCATGTATCAAGCTCCATGCGCAAGTTACATACATGAGCCATATACAGAAACCACATATACAAGCCACATATACCAATATCATCGTTACCCCATATCATTTAAGTCACATATACAAATATGCTAATATACCAACATACTAATATATCAATATTCTCTCCCTTATTATAATCATCAAAATACACTAAGATAAAGCAAAAAATTATTTTATTTCCTCTTATTTAAAGTATTCATGCTTCCCCTTGATATATGTCATACTCATGTTTGCCACATATACGTATCTCAAATACACGTAGAAACACATATCTCGCTCATATCTCAAGCTTATCTTTGCTCATACCCTTTTTATTAAAAAATAGAGATTTTTATTTACGTAACCTTACTTTTGGCAGAGGAAAACCTTCAGTTATATCATTTCCTATCTTCTCAATATTCTTTATATTGCACTATGCCTATCCTCCCTTTCTAGTATTTCTCTTACTATTGCTTCAATACAAGCATATTTATTTCCAACTCTACACATCTAGTCCAGTTTGAGCGTGTCTTTCTTACTCCAAGCCATTCTCCTACATATATCTGGATCATATTCTTTATGTATAAACTCAACACTTTGTATTCTCTAGCCTGCCCCTCAAATAATCGCTTACTCCGTTCCCACCAAACAAAGTACACGAAAATGGAATTCACTAACAGCACTAACTCTTTTTGGAACATGCTGCCTCCTGGCCTTTTCTGCAGCCCGCCCTAGTGTTCTTTCCATAGTACAGGCACCTCTTCCATCCTGCAATAAGACATCACTTCCCTCAAACATATTTTTTTCCCGTATTTGCAACTAAAGAACAAGTCTTCATGTGTTTCCCTTAAGTTTCCACATAGACAGCATTTGGCATCTATTCCCATTCCCCATTTTAGCAATCTGTCTGCAGTGAGGAGTCTCTTCCATTGCACCATCCAAGATACAATTGCATATATAGGAATTCTTCTTTTCCACCATACATATTCTGCCCACGCTACATCTTGACTGACAACGCCCAAAGACTAGATTGTGCTGCATAATGTAAACTTGGCATCCATTTTAAGATGTCTTCTGTTTCGTTCAGAGAAGTTGGTGCTCCGATTCGTTCGGCAATGGACTGGCATATACCATCAAATCTCTGATGCTCTCTGTTCCAACTCCATTTTCCATCAATCACCATGTTTGCTAACTTAGCAAGGTCTGACAGCAGTAGCTTTTTCTTGAAATGTTTGACATCTTCAGCATGGCATAGCGGACCCATTGTATGCCAATTTGTGTAGAAGAATGAGGTGTCTCTTCCATTCCTGAATTCCACTTTTGTTCGTTCCCTCAGCATCTCTTTATGCCCCATCAACTTTTTAATCAACCAAGAATCTAATGATTTTGGCTGATAATCCCACACAGTACTTCCCTTTAGTATTACCTGCTGCACCCATTTTATCCACTATGATCCTTGCTATTGCACATATTACAGAGCGTTTTCAGCATGAACGCGCTATTGAAGTGGAAGAGATTCAGTATGTCCAGCCCTCCTCGTGAGTAATTTTGGCAAATCTGTTCTCAGGACACCCTTGCACCGCCACTGTGTCCCAGTTTCCCTTTCCACAGAAACTAAGATAGGAGGCTATTAATTTTCTTCAACACATTCCTAGGCAGCATATAGACTCTTGACCAATACGCATGGATATTTACAATCATGGATTTTATTAGCTGCAGGCGACCCCCATATGTTAGTTTCACATTTGCCCAACTATTGATCCTCCCCATTATTCTGTCTATAAGAGGTTGACATTCCCCTACTTTCATCATCATCATCATACCCAGTATATCCCAACAACAGCAAAAGCTATCGTTTTGGTCTGGAGAGGGTGAGCGGCAGGCAAACAATACTTCTATCCCAAGGGATAGGGAGTCTGCTTCCAGTGAGACCCTCGGTTCCGGCTGTACCTGCATAAATGATACAATAATAGAAATATGACGTGCTAGTGTGTTAGTGAGAAAATTCAGTAAATACAAATACAAAGCTCCTAATATGTAAATGGTCATAAACGTGTATATGCACATAAAATGCAAAACAAAGAAAAAAACAAAACCAAAAAAGAGTGTAAAAATCCACCCAAAGTGTAGATACTATCCAAGTCCCTAGGTATACTCTAAGGTGTCCTTATATCTTGTGTAAATCTCGTTAACCTTAATAATCTGCCTCCATGAACTCCTATCCTGGACCATATCCTCGAAGAGGTGCAAATCTAATAGGTCATGCCTAATCCGCTCATCCCAAGTCAGTTTGGGTCTGCCTTTACTCCTCTTCCCTTCTACACTGAGGCTTTCGACTGATCTGAAAGGTGCTGTTGTCTGTCTCATCTTGACATGCCTAAACCATCTTAGTCTCCTCTCGCCTAACTTATCTGCTATACTAGTCACCCCTAACCTTTCCCGAATTACCTCATTTTTGATCCAGTCTAGGTTTGTATGCCCACACATCCACCTCAGCATCCTTATCTCTGCCACTTCCATCTTTTGTGACCGGGGCCTCTTGATGGCCCAGCAGTCTGATCCATATAACATTTCCGGCCGCACTGCCACCCTATAAAATTTTCTCTTTAATTTAGTTGGAAAATTCTTATCACCCAGCACCCCTGGGCCGCCCTCCATCTATACCAGCCTGCCTGAACTCGGTATGATACATCACTATCTATGTCTCCATCATGCAGTACAACTGACCCTAGGTATTTGAACTTACTTACCTGTGGTACCACCTGACCCTCGATGGTGACCTGTCTATTCTCACCGTCAACTGTGCTGCTGAAGTCACAATGCAGATACTCGGTGTTAAAGCGACTAATCCTTAAGCTTTTTCTCTCTAAAACATCTCTCCACTGCTCTAGTCTCATACTCAGGGTATGTCTACTCTCTGCAAATAATACAATATCGTCAGCAAAAAGCATACACCACGGAACTGACTACTGGATCGGCTTTGAGAACTCATCAAGGACAACTGCAAAAAGAAATGGGCTTAACGCAGACCCTTGATGGAGGCCTACCTCCACCGGAAAGAAGTCCGTATCCCCCACAGGCATACGAACAGTTGTTTTCGTCCCATCATACATATCCCTAATTATGTCTATCGAGAAGAAAAAAGAAGGACCCCAAGGTGTCGAACTGGTAGTTTCTCTATGGGGAAGCAAATGGATTCTGCCATCCGTACTTCTTTCTCTGGTGTGCACCGCACCACAAAGATAGAGCTTTTCTCATTATTTGGACATACGCCAGACATTGCCCCAAATTTATCAAGTATCACCCTTACGCCTTTTAAAGTTGACTCCTTAGCTTGTGACATGACAAACAAGTCATCTGCAAATGCAACGGATGACAGCTTCAACATTTTTCATCTTGGGTGATATAATAATTGTCCCTCTTCAAAAGCCTTACCCAACATCTTACCAAATACTTCTATGACTAGTAGGAAAAGGTAGGGAGATATTGGATCTCCTTGACGTAATCAACCTTGAGCTTTAAAGAAATCCACTAATTCACCATTGCATATGGAGAAGTGAGCCGAGGATATACACTGCCATATCCATTCTATAAATTTTGCTGGGAACCCCATTACTTTAATAGCTCTTAATAGAAATCCTTATTGTACCGTATCATACGCCTTCATTATATATCAATCTTCATGGCACGTCTTGGACAACCTCCCTTCGACTTGTAGTATGTCACTAAATCATGAATTAACCAAATTTTCTCTTGTATCAATCTCTTGTCAAGAAATGCTCTTTGGTTTGTGCTTATAATTTGCTGTAGCATCGGCCTCATCCTTGCTGTCATGATCTTTGCGATTATTTTGTACACTACATTGCAGCATGCAATGGGTCTAAAGTCTTGGACTCTGGTTGCATCTGCTTTTTTAGGGATAAGAGGGATAGTAGTTGCATTTACAGCTGGGTCCATCTCATATGTATCAAAGAACCACTTTACACCATTTTTGACATCTTGTCTAATCACTTCTTAGTTCCTCTTGAAGAATTCGACTGGGAACCCATCTGGCCCCGGGGCTCTGTCACTCTTCATTGCAAACACGGCTTGCCTTATCTCTTCTCCTATCACCTCTTTAACCAAATTCAACTGTTACATCTCAGTAAAGGTTGACAACACTATATCATCCAACTTGCTTTCTGCCTATTGTCCATACTCAGAGAATATTTTTTTATAGAAATCAACAATTTCGGTTTTACTTCTTCCTTTCCTTAAATCCATTTGCCATCATCTACTTGAACCCGCAAGATGCAGTTCCTCACTTGATGTCCTTTTACTTTCCTTTGGAAGAATTTTGAAATCTTATCCCCCTCCTTCAACAATTTCACCCATGCCTTTTCCTTATAGTATAGCTCCTCGGAATATAATAAATCTGCATTAATTAAGTCCGGGTTATCTCTAAATCACGTCTTGTAATTTCCACCCTCTCTGAGATATAGTTGAAATGTTCATTATTTAGTTTTTTGAGTGGTGCCTTCAGGTTCTTCAATTTTTGGTGTAAAGCTTTCAGTAGATTCCCTTCAACCCTTTCCTGCTAGGTATTTTGCAGTATCGTCTTGAAGCTCGGGTGTCTCATCCAACAACTTGTGAATCTAAAGGGCCTTGGCCCTCCTGCCTTTTCAGCCATGTAGAGTACTGCAGGTGCATGATCTGATGTTAGCCTACATAGGAAGTCTAGCTAAATGTAAGGGAATTTAACTTTCCACTATTTTGACACCAGGACTGTTGTAACCTGCGTTTTGTGCATGCAAAATATACACATGCATACGTAATACATAAAACAAAGTGATATATATTGCATGTAATATTACACACACGACATCAGCAACAGCAAAAATATATAATGATATTATATATATATGGCATACATACATACACAGAAGAAAAAGGAAAACAAAAAAAGGTATTAAGCCTAAGTTTTTAGAATTCTAACGGAATAGGAAAAGAACTAGGATAGAGTTTTGAAATACAAACACTCCTAGTTATCTTAGAATTGTGATAACCTAAATACATTAGGACTCTACACAACTCCTATCTATATCTATACACACGTAGCATATAAACTCGGGCCTACTCTTTCTGAAGGATCTGCAAGGCACCACTAGAAGGGGGGTTGAATAGTGGGTGCGGAAAATGTGGTTTTTAAAATTGTTTTAGACCAAAAACCCAACTTCTGAAAACAGTTTCTGTTTTCCGGACCTGTACTGAAACGTTTTGAAAACTAGGTTACAGATCTTCAAAAATTTTGAAATTTGGAGAGATCTTAATCTCAGATGTTCTGAGTATCTCTTAAAAATTTCAGATTAAAATTCAACCTTTAACCCCTTTAAAAATTGTTGGTGGTCAGATTGCGCAAATCTGCCAAAAATGGTAGTCTGATTTGAAAAATTAGTTCCAATTAAACCGTAACTCCAAATGCTCTGAAAATTTAATGAATAACCCCTTATTAGGTGTATTTAATTGGGTTGAAACAGTTTTGAAAAATTCTTTTGGGAAGTTAGTCGAATACGTTCAAAGTCTCAACCTTTGCAAGCCTGAAAATCAGACTGCACTAGTCTCAGAACTTTTGACGTTTGGATGACTTATACATGTCCAAAAGGGTTGAAACTTGCCCCAAATGAACCTTAAAATGTGTCGCTATGTTTCTGGAAAGTTTTGTAATTTTTGAAATTCGTTTACTATTTTTAATAATGTGATTAATGTGATGCATTGTGCTGAAAACTGAAAGTAAGTGCTGAAAAGTAAAGAACACAAGGAATTTTATACTGGTTCGGTTAATCAACCTACTCCAGTCTTTGAAGATACCTTCCTCGGTTATCACTAATCAAAAAAACAAATAACATCTTAACACACAGGGTTGATGGAGTTACACACCAACTCTAACCCTTTACAAACCTTGTAAGTGATTACAACGATCACAAACACCACCACCTAGCGAATGCAAGATTGATCACACCTTAATCAATCTTTTACAACAATATAGAATGTATGGTGGTATATATGAAGCCTATTCAAGATGTATGAATATGAATACAATAGGCTTTAAGAGAGAAGAAAGAAAGAAAGTGTAGAAGAAGAGATAGAAGACTCTTTTTGCACTTTTGAACTTGTGAGGCTTGTCTTGTATTTTGCACTACTTCTTCTTCATTTTATCAAGCCCTTGGCCGCCCCCTATGTCTTGATCTTCCTCTTGAAAATTATCTTTTAAGTCCTTGGAAGAATATCTTGCATCATTGTGACATTCACTTGCTTACTTGGCAACTCCTCATTGGATGATCATTAAGCCTTTGCTTACTTGGCACTCATTTATTGGATGAAAGTTATCATCATTTGATGACTAGATAAATCTGAAAAATATCACTTAAAACATGTGCCAATCAACCATTAAAATGTTGTCATAAGTCACATAATAAATTCCATACATTTTGCAAGATAATTTGTCAACATTTCTATGCGAAAATTCGGCCACCTTGTTTTACCACATGCTGAAATTTTTCAGCATGTGCACTATCCAAGACTCATTCAAATTCTTGCCATGTTGATATAGATTAATCCCTTAAAAATGAAAAATCAAATATGTAACTTTGGAGACAAAAAATCAGCCACAACATTCCAACACATGCTGAAATTTTCAGCATGTGACGTACTTTCTCAACTGAGAAACATGAAAGACATTGTGCACCTGAGCTAGCACCGGGGGTAACGTCAAACAGTAAGCTAACGAACCAATCCTTTCGATCACCTCATAAGGGCCAATGTACCGACGCCTCAGCTTACCCTTCAGACCAAATCTCGCAACACCCTTCATAGGCAATACTCTCAAGTAGACCTTTTCTCCAACATCAAACTCCAATAGACGCCTCTTCGAGTCAGCCCAGCTCTTACTTCTATCTTGAGCAACCTTAAGCCTTTTCCGAATCAACTTAACATTCTCCCTGGTTTTCTCAACCAACTTTGGACCAGTGATAGCACGCTCTCCAACTTCATCCCAAAGGATAGGGGATCTGCACTTACGCCCATAGAGCGCCTCAAATGATGCCATGCCGATGGCGCTGCGATGACTGTTGTTGTAGGAGAACTCAATCAACTTGATCATACTATCCCAGTTCCCCTTGGAGTCAATGGCGCAAGCTCTCAACATTTCCTCCAACGTCTGTATGGTTCACTCTGACTGTCCATCTGTCTGCGGGTGAAACGCAGTACTCAATCATAGCTCGTTCCCAATTCTCCTCTGACATGCTGTCCAGAACCTGGAGGTGAATTTCGAGTCACGGTCGGAGACAATACTGACTGGGATGCCATGTAAATTGATGATGTTGTCGATATAGAGTGTAACCAGCCTCTCCAGAGTCACATCATTCGGTACTGGTAGGAAATGAGCGGACTTAGTCAAACGATCTACAATCACCCAGTACATGTCATTACCATTCCTTGCCTCGGAAGACCCATCACAAAATCCATATTACATTCTCCCATTTCCACTCCGGGATCTCTAACGGCATCAACAAACCTCCTGGTCTCTGGTGTTCCACCTTGACCTGCTGACATACTAGACACCTCTCAATAAACTCAGCTATATGTCTCTTCATACCGCTCCACCAGTAATGCTTTTTTAGGTTATTATACATCTTGGTAGGACCCGAATGAATTGAAAACTTCGAGTTATGTGCCTCCTTCAATACCGTTCGTCTGAGATCCTCAACCTCAGGTACGCACAGTCTCCCCTGAAACCACATACTACCATCGTCATGGATCAGAAATCCATCAACTTGGCTAGCCATCATCCTCTCCCGTAGTTCACTAAGTGCTACATCTCCCTTCTGCGCCTCTTTGATCTGCTCAATCAAAGATGGAGTGATAATCAACACCGCTAGAATATTAGCTGTGGAGTCCACAATGTCAAGGTCCAACTCTGCCATATCTCTCTCCAACGGTGTGTGTCTGGCATGGCTAGATTTTCTACTCAGAGCATCCGCGACTCGGTTTGCTTTCCCCGGATTGTAGGTGATAGTCAAATCGTAGTGCTTTAAAAGCTCAAGCCATCTCCTCTGACGCATGTTCAGCTCCTTCTGGGTGAATAAGTACTTCAAACTCTCATGATCCGTGAATACTTGGCACTTCACTCCATAAAGATAATGACACCAAATCATAAGTACAAAAACTACTGCAGCTAACTCCAGGTCATGTGTCGTATAATTCTGCTCGTATGGTTTCAACTGTCTTGAAGCATACGCGATGACTCTCCCATTTTGCATAAGGACGCATCCTGCAAAGAAACAGTTAGACCACAATTGTAATGCGTATAATTCAACTTTGAAATCATATACATTACCTAGACCGTTCTTCGCTGCATCGCTATATATGACAAACCCTTCTGAGCCTGAGGGTTGAGCAAGAATAGGGGTCGTCGTCAATCGTCTCTTAAGTTCTGCAAAACTCTGCTCGCATCAGCGGTCCAGACAAACTTTGACTTTTTCTGAGTCAATCTGCTCAAGGGCACTGCTATCGATGAAAATCCTTCAACAAACTACCGATAGTAGCCGGCCAAGCCCAGAAAACTCCTCACTTCAGTCACATTAGTCGGTCTAGGCTATTCAGTAATGGCCTCAATCTTCTTGGGATCTACAGAGATTCCCTCCTCTGAGACCACATGTCCCAAGAATGCAACGCTCTTAAGCCAGAACTCGCACTTACTAAACTTAGCATATAGCTTCTTCTTCCTGAGAACATCCAGAACCTCCCTCAGATGCTTTCGTGCGACTCCTCATCCGGAGAATAGACCAATATATCATCGATAAAGACCACCACAAACTTATCAAGCTGGTCCCTGAACACCGTATTCATCAAATCCATGAAGGCTGCGGGAGCATTAGTCAGACCGAATGGCATCACTAAAAACTCATAGTCATCATATCTAGTGCGAAAGGCAGTCTTCGCTATGTCCTCGGCTTTAATCCTTAATTGATGGTATCCAGATCGAAGATCAATTTTGGAGAATACCTTAGCGCCCTGAAGAATGCCAAAATCGCAGAATTAATTGAAAAAATTCTATAATATTCATTATGAGTTACATTGATTAAATTGTATTTTTAATTGATCGAAGAGGTCCTCGATCCGGGGTAGAGGATATTTGTTCTTGAATGTGATCTTATTAATCTCCCTATAATCAATGCAAAGCCTCTTACTGCCGTCTTTCTTCTTCACGAACAAGACCGAAGCTCCCCAAGGTGAGACGCTGGGTCGAATGAACTTCCGATCTAGTAACTCCTGCAATTGTTCCTTCAGCTCCTTCAGTTCAGCTGGAGACATACTGTACGGTGCCTTCGATATCGGTTCAGCACCGGGCAGCAAATTAATCTCAAATTCTACCTCCCGACTGGGCGGTAGTCCTGGCAGCTCATCGGGAAATACATCTTTATACTCATTCAACACTGGTATCGAATCCGTTGAGGGTACATCTTTTTCTACACCAATAGCATATACAAGAAAACATAGATTACCTTTTCTCAATGCCCTATGCACCTGCGCTGCACTCGTGTAAATCTTTTTGGGCGCCTTATGCAACTTGAAATCCCCCTGAACGATGGTTTCCTGGTTGCTCTCCGTCAACATGCTAACCTGCCTCTGACGACAATCAATCGTGGCCTGATACTTAGCCAGAAAATCCATGCCCAAAATAACATCAAAATCTTGCATCTGGATCGAAATCAGAGTTGCCGCGAATTCTAGCTCATTAATCTCCAGTGAACAATCCTTATACTGGTAGTGCGCTACAAACACCTGAGCACCGGCAGTTTGAACTCGATAAGGAATCTCCAGCCATTCAGGTGGAAAATTCAGACTTTTGACAAACCTCCTGGCGATGAATGAACGGCTGGCCCCACTATCGAAAAGTACGTATGCTGGGACCTTGTTAATCAATACCTCACCAAACATGTGCAGGGTTATACATATAACACATAACCACAAGAAGGAAAGGTATTTAAAGCAACTAGAATTTTAACACTGAATTAAGGTGTACCTGCTACGACGTCGCCGGTCTCCTCGACGTCAGCGTGTGTCAAGACATGTACTCGGGCATTAGTCTTCGGCCTCCCTTCTGCTGTGTCTGGCTCTGCTGTGGTGGGGGTGCCTGTCTATGCGTGGGGCAGTCTCTGGCAAAGTGTCCTGGGGTGCCACATCTGTAGCAAACGTCCCTGGTCCTCGAGCACTGACCCGGATGAAAGAACCCACAATGGACACATGGTGTAGTGGGTGTCACCGCCCTCACTGGCTATGCATCTGTCAACGCTGGTCCCTTGATGGTTAATGGCTGAGTAAACTGTCTCTGCTGCTGCGGTGGTCGAAAAGAGCTCCCCTGCTGCTAGTGGCGGGGGACCTTCAGCCATCTCCCGGGTCTCCCGGAACGATACTCCTCTCGTGGCCGCTTCATCCGGTCGTCTACTGCACTCCTCCTGAGGTCACCCTCAACATGCCGGCATACCTCAAGTAGATCCTCAAAAGTCCCCAGTCTGGCACAAATAATCAGCGACTGAATGCGAGGGCTCAGTCCAGTCTTGAATTTAGACATCTTTGCCCTCTCGTTATCTATAACGGAAGGCATATATCTCCCCAGCGTATGAAATCTCTCCGCGTACTGGTCCACGGTCATGGACCCCTGAGTAAGTAGCTGGAACTCAGTCATCCTCCTCTGTATGGTACTCTCAGGAATGTAGTGCCTCTAATACTCTTCTCAAAACTGAGTCCAAGTCAACTGTAGGGTCAACCGGCGCTGCACGCTAAGCCATCATCCCCTAGCATCACCCTCAAGAAATGAAACGACCACCTCCACCTTCAGGTCATCGGAAACCTGCAATAACCTCAACTGCTCGGTCACATTCTGGAGCCAGATCTCAGCCTCCTCTGGCCGTGTAGTGCCCCTAAACATCGGTACTTGGGAATGCTATATCTCCCTATAAAAGAATCGAAGTCCCGGGAGTGGTGGTGGTGGGGGCTGCTGCTACTGCTACTGCTCCTGCTGCTGCTGCTCCTCCTCCTGCTGTTGCTGCAGATGAGCCATCTGTACCTGCTGCTGAGCCACCAAGGTAGTCAGGGTGGCTAGGGTATCAGCAAGAACTTAGGGGATAGCCCCCTGACCCGGATGGTCATCTCCATCGCGCCCTTTATTTCCTGCTGGCTCACGTCTTGGAGGCATTTTCCTGGAGTTCGAGTTCATAAAAGTACGTAGGTTAGTCAAAAATAAATTAAATAGTTGACGTGGGGTAAAGCGTTAATTAACAAGAAAAGCTCACCGTCGGCACACACCTCCCTTAGCCCAATCATAACTTAGGTTTACTTCATTTATTAGGGGTATACTTGTCGTTTCTAGGAAAAGATTTCATTTTTACCCTATTTCTATTTTCTATCACTTGCACACTCCTTTTCCATCCAGCCATAAACCATGCGTGCCTTACAATATCTCACAACACTCATAATTCTTTTCTATTCCTCCAACCAAGAAATGATGGAAAATTCTCTCACCATCCCCTCTTAGAATTTCGGCCAAAGGTAAGAAGACAAGGAAGCTTCTTACATTCTTTCACCTTTCTACCATCTTTCCCATCCTTTCTTTTTCCCAACCAACCAAGTTTTATGCATGTCTTACATTCCTACACATTCCTCTTCCCAGACAAAACCTAATGATGCAATCTTTTCCTCCCCCACTATCTCTGAAATCTCGTCCATGACCAAGAAATGGGGGCAAGATGATTCATTCTTCATCTCACTCCTCAAATCATCAATTTCTTCTCAAGAAAATCTTCCTCCTTCTCCCTACCCTCTTTCTCTCACTCAAACCAAAATTTACTCTTCCTCTTTATCCTCTAAAAACCAAGAGCAACATCAAGCAAGAAGAGCCAATTTCTTCAACTTTCAAGTGAAGAATCAAGCTTTCAAGTGTAAGCATCCTCAGGTAAGGACCCTACCATTCTTTCTAAACACCTTTTTCTTCATCCATTCTTCCAAAGGATTCAAACTCCTTCTCTTTTACGCCCTTAAGCCGTGAGCCACACCAACAAAAAGGAAGAAGTTTTCTAACTTAGTAAAGTAGTAAACTTCAAGGACTTCCAAAGGTGAGATTTCCTTTAAGGTTGATGATAGAATTCTGAGGATTCATCCTCTAAGAATAACTCATTTTTCTTCCATCTTGAACCCTTACACCGTGGGGTACAAAGGACAAGGATAGAAGAAATTTTCTTCCCATTTTGAGGTATAAGTTCAAATACAAGACAAGTATTCTTCTTGGTTTCTTCATGCATGTTCAAAAATAGGTAATTTATGTTCATCTACAAACTTGGATCATGCATGCATATGTTCAAATGATTCCTTCACTATAAACATGTAGAAAGTTTCCTTGCATGACTCTTATGAGAAAACTTGTGTGTGATTCTTGAATGTTGGCATGCTTAAGCTTAGGATAGTATATAGAAGTGTCATGCATGTGAATTTCATGATATGTTTGGGCCTCATATGTGTATGCATGTCACATATAATAGAAGATTAGGCAAGCATGTTCCATTCCATGAAAAGTGTTAGTTACATGTCACACTTTCTTGAAGAAGTTTACTAAGAACCACACTTTGCTTCATTTTCTAGTATGTTTTCATGATGGTCTTATATGTGTTTCTCCATGATTTTTAGTGTTATGCATGTTGATGGTTATGATTTAGCATGATTTTGGAGCATCATAATTTATGCTACAATGCTTGGCCATAAAAGATTGTTTCTTCGATGATCATCATGTCATTTTCATGTATTTGCATCCAAAAATGGGGCTGTTTTAGCCCATTATTAGGCATGATTCATCACCATCATTTTGATGTGTAATCTTGATGATCATGGCCTAAGGATGTGTATTTTCATGGTCTTCACCCTCATATGTATTTGCATGTGATTTTCATCATGTCATCACCAAGGTCATGATTCTTATGTTCATTTTGTGGTGGGAACTACCATGCATGAGTTTATATATGTTAAAATCACAAGTTTAATGCACATTACGGTAGAAAATTAATAAGTCAAGTAAGAATGTATACATTCATGATAAGTTAAAGAGCTAAAGAGGTATGATCGTCTTACATGTATGATATGATGAACAAGTTGGAAAACCATGTGTGTATGTGTTTGTATGTATTCGGACAAGTGGCCATATTGGTATGCCAATGATGATGTTTGAATATTTACTTGATTTCATGTATGTGAAAATATGTGCACCATATATTATGTATGGCTAATTAAAGGATGTGTTAAAGAAGTAAATTGAAAAAGTGGCAATATGTAACAAGCACAAATGTAGGGCTGTTTTTGTAATTTGGCCAAGAGCACCTACAACAACAACAATAACACATATCCAGTATATCCCAACAACAGCAAAAGCTATCGCTAGGTTCTGGGAGAGTGAGAGGTAGGCAAACAATACCTCCATCCCAATGTATAGATAATTTGGTGCAGCGAGACCCCCAACTCTATATGTATCTGTATAGACACATAATGAACGATAAATAATGCAAGACAAAGACAAACACAAAAAATGCAAAGTCAACCTAACGTTGAGCGAGTATCTAAGCCCTTTTCTATACTCTAAGCTGCCCCTATATCCTTCCTAAACCTCGCCAACCTTAATCCTTCATCTCCATGAGCTCCTATCTAGACCATGTATTCAGAGAGGTGCAAATCAGGTAGGTCATGTCTAATATGTTCCTCCCAAGTCAGCTTGGGCCTGGGCCTGTCTTTACTTCTTTTCCCCTTTACAAAGAGGCTTTCAACTGCTCTGACGGATGGTGTTGTCTGTCTACACTTGACATACCCAAACCATCTCAGTCTCCCCTCCCTTATCTTATTTGCTATAATAGCCACCGCTAACCTTTTTCAAAATACCTGATTTCTGAGCCGGTCTAGCCTTGTATGTCCATACATCCACCTCACCATCCTTATCTCTGCCACTTCTATCTTCTGCGACTGTGTCCTCTTTATAGCCCAGCAGTTTGTCCCATATAACATTGTCGGCCGCACTGCCACCCTATAAAATTCTCTTTAATTTAGTTGAAAAATTCTTGTCATGTAGCACCCCTGAGGCTGCTCTCAACCTACACCACCCTGCATGAACTCGGTGCGCAACATCACTATGTATGTCCCAATCCTGCTTTATAAATGATCCTAGCTACTTGAACTTACTTACATGTGGTAGCACTTGACCTTCGACGGTAAGCTAGCTACTCTCACTATCGGTTGTGTTGCTGAAGTTGCAGTTTAGATATTCAGGCTTAGAATGACTAATTCTTAGGCGTTCTCTCTCTAAATCCCCTATCCACTGCTCTAGTCTTATACTGAAGGTATGTCTACTCTTGGGGACTAATACAATTTTGTCAGCAAAAAACATACACCACGGAACTGCCTCCTTGATCATCTATGACAAGTCGTCGAGAAAAACTGTGAAAAGAAATAGGCTCAAACCAGACCCTTGATGGAGGCCTACCTCCACCGGAAAGAAGACTGTATTTCCCATAGGCGTACGAACAGTTGTGTTCGTTCTAACATACATATCCCTAATTATGTCTATATACTTCATAGGAACTCCTCTTACATCCAAACTATCCCAAATCAGTCTACGCAGCACACTATCATACGCTTTTTCAGGATTGATGAACACCATATGCAGATCATGCTTCTTCTCCCTATACTTCTCCATCATTCTCCTTAGGATGTGTATTGCTTCTGTAGTTGACTGTCCTGGTATGAAACCAAATTGGTTCACCGTAACCTGAGTTTCTCCCCTAATTTTAGTGTTGATTACTCTCTCCCATAACTTCATAGTATGACTTAGCAACTTTATCCCTCGATAATCCCATACCACTGTTGGTCTCCTTTATTCTTATATAGCAGGACCACGACACTCCTTCTCCACTCATTTGGCATTTTTCCTGTTTTGAAAATAAGGTTTAACAGAGTAGCTAACCATTGAACTCCTTCATCTCCCAAATACTCACATGCCTCAATTGGTATGTTATCCAGGCCAAGTGCCTTAGCTCTTTCCATCTTCTTAAGTGCTATCATCACCTCTCCTTGTGTGATGCTTCGACATTCGCAGTTATTATGCTGTCGTTTTTGGGTAGTGATGTTGTCTCTTTCTTCGTGGTTGGCCCTCTCACCGTTGAAAAGATTATGGAAGCTTGTTTACCATTTTCACTTGATGTCTTGCTCTTGACTAAAACAGATCTATCTTCTCCTTATATAAACTTCCCGCCTCTTAGGTCTAGCCTCATTTTGTCTCTAGCTTTGGAAATCTTGAACGTAACATGCTCTCGACCTTTTGTTTCTAGTCATTTTACATCCTTTTATAAGCTGCAGTCTTTGCCTCCACCACTTCCTTCTTCGCCTCCTTTCTAGCGATTTTATAGTCTTCCCTCAATTTTAATTTCTCCTCCCTGTCTGTGCAGCGTAACAGCTCTCTAATAGTTTGTTGATTATCCTTTATTTTTTTGTTTCACATCCTCGTTCCACCACCACGACTCTTGATGTATGGTTGTCTTTCCTGTTGTGACCCCCAAGAGTTTCTCTCACCCGTGAGTAATAGTAGTCGCCATAGCCTCCCACATCTGGTTCATGTCCTCACCCATTTGATCTGATATCATGGCGATAACCTTGTCTCTGAATATGTTAATTTTTTTTCGTCCTTAAACTTCCTCATCGAATCTTGAGTGGGAATTTTCTAATCCTCTTGCACAGCTTTTGTCTTAATGATATAACTACCACTAATAAACAATATTACGACCTTACAGTCCCTCCACAACCGTCGATCTTCACACCTCATCAGAAAATAGTCGATTTGTGTATTACGTCCTCCGCTGCTAAAAGTGATCAAATGTGTTTCTTTTTTCTTAAAGAACAACTTTATAATACCTAGGTCGTGGGTTACCGCTTGGTCTAGTAGATCCCTACCCTTCGCGTTTCTTTCTCCATAGCCAAACCCACCATGTGCTGACTGAAACCATCGATATCCTTTCCAATGTGACCATTAAAATCACCTCTTATACAAATTTGTTCCTCCCTAGGTATTGACTTCAAAACGATATCTAAGAAATCCCAAAACTCTTTCTTTTCATGTTCTCAGTCCCAGTTGAGGTGCGTAAGCGCAAATCATTGTCACTACCTCATTGTTTAGTAATAAGTTCAGTACCATAATTCTATCATTATATCTTATCGCATCAACCACATTCATGTCCAATTCTAACATTATTAGAAATCCTACATTATTCTTGGTCCCGTCGAACCTCAAATCCAGCAATTTATACCCATTACACCCTTTACCTTTGTTCCTATTCCATCTGGTCTCTTGGAGCCATGCTACATCTATCCTACCCTCTTAAGTACATCTACAACCTCCAACAATTTAGCACTTAGAGTTCTTACATTCCAGGAGGCTACAAGTAAACTATCTGTCGTTTCCTTCCCCTTACTTACACCCCTCTTCCCTATACATAGTGTCACTGAAAAGTCATGACTGCTTCTAGCAATATTTGAAATTAAAACCAAATCCTCAAATAAGCTACTACAATCGAAAGTTTGGAACCAAATGTAAGAACACAAAATTTAGAAAACTAGCTTACAAATAGGTTAGCGAAAAATTAACGAAAACAAACAAGACAATAAGCCTGTAAATATAGATCAAAAGCAAGTGAATAGAATGCGTAAACAGAAACACAACAATTAGAAGAAGAAAAAGAAGAGTTGATCATAGGGCAAAGTTTTGCACAAAGAGGGCAAAAGAATAACTAATGGAATGCCACAAGGTCCAAATCAGACAAATAAAAGCAACCCATACTAAGATACTATCAGTTTCTTATCAAGTCCGATGAATAAAATCAAAAACAATCAAATCAATTATAATGAGACAAAAATGAAATTATATCACCTGGATGGGTTGTGAAACACCAAGATCCAAGAATTAGATCACCCCAAAGAATCAAATACGAATCAAACGCCAGATGATTCGATTTGGGTTTCTCGACCAGATGAAGAGATTGTAGATGGAAAAAACTCAAAGAACTTGGAAATTCAAGAAGGCTGTTCTTTAAAGTTGAGAAAAGCTCCAATCTACAATATCTCATATCTAAATCAACCGCTGAAATCTCAAGTTTTGATGGCCAACAAAAACCTTCAAATGCTCCCCTGATTGATCTTCTAGATCCACGATGCCATTACGAAACCGGATTTATTTAACACCGACTAACTCGTTCAATTATTCCCAGCTATTCCAGAAACGTAAAAACGCTCCTTGAAATCTCCCTCGCTAAACGACCAAGAGGAGATATTGAAGGTGGAAAAAACAACCTAGATCACGAAGAAGCGAATAAATCCAATGAAAGAATGAAGCGCTTTGGTCTTTGCCACTCAAATGATTTGTTAGACAAAGAACCAAGTTTACCAGAAAAGAAAACTAGTCTTTGAAATCTTGTTTTCAAAGAAATTTTTTTTTATGGAAGGATGGGCGGTGCCGTCAAGGTTTTTATTAATAAGAAACCTTCTCTTGTGGCGGAGCAATATTGTGGTTACATATGATGTGGGAGACTCTCCCACGAAAATGAATGAAATGAATACAAAAAACCTGTAGGAATAATGATGTGGGAAATGAAATAGCAAATGTAACAAAAGCAGAAACTATACAGCATCCTATGAAAATTTATGATGATAATGCTATGTAATTAGAGCAAAACAAGAAGCAATCGGTGCTGTGCAAATTCAGATTGTGTCGGGCCAACCTCGAAGAGGAGAACATCGCCAGAGAATGATCACCCACAATCCTCATATGCCACACAAAAGAAATAGTTTAAAGAGCAAAATGTACAAGTAATGAAACCAATAAAGAGGAGGCCATGTACATGCCGATGATGCCTGTATTCACGCAGAACATAGGCAACTGAATGAATATCCAGCCAAATTTCGCCAATGCAATATGTGGGGTAGAAAGCAACACCCTCCTCAAGCAACGTTGCCTGCGCCAACCAGTGACACTGGCAACCACCAGGTAATATAGCTAACTCACTGGGAGACTAAGGACATCAGAACCGCAGATTAGGAACAATAACATCCAAAGTAATTGCACCACAAACTTCACATGGTAATCTAAGTAAAGATGTATAGAACGTCACACTTGCCGAATAGAATCCATGCCGTGATAAAGTATGTGCTGCAGAGTTTGCTTCAACAGGACAATACTGCAGCGATGAAGCATTTAGACATAAAAATGTAGTGGCTTATCATAGGTCCATGGCTAAAGTGCCTATATACTGATCAGTGGTGGACAAATAAGTAAGAAGCATACGACAATCTGTCTCAAGTATGAGATGATCATAATCCTTGACATAAAAGATTAATGCATACGTAAGCGCCAATAATTCAGCACACAATGGTTGCGTAGCAGGCAATGAGAAACACATGGCCGAGACAAAGTCCCCCTATGCATTCCGTAAAACAGCACCAGCTGATGCAGTAAACCGTCCCAACACAGCTTCAGCATTCAATTTCAACTTGCCTGGGGGTGGAAGCTCCTAATGTACTACCCGAATGCGCTTTGTCCGTAAGGGTGATGAAAAATATCGAGCTATCAAGTGTGGTATAGGTTAAGAGTATTTTCTGCCCTACGTTGAGGCACACCAAGTGTGCCTGAACTCTCTCAAATAATCGCCTTCAAGAGAAAGTGTCATCTCAAGAAAGAATTGACGCATATTCTTTCCAAATAACCCAGACTACTAACGAAGGAACAATGACGCGCAACTGATCACGCATAGAGTGTGATGAAGAAGTGCGCCACCAACAAATGTGATGTGCAAAAATAGTCGATTGCCTAGGCATTGGGCTGAAAAAAAGATGGATATTTCATGCCAAAGTGGACGTATCGCTGGACAATGCAGGAATATATGATCGCTGCATATCTGAATGAAGCCTGCAGAAAGCACATTGCGATGGTAAAACCGATATCCATGTACACAGATTATCCATCAGTGGCAATGATCACGACCAAAGTCTCCAGAGGAAAACATGCCCCCTAGATGGGAGCTCGGCCACAAACATATTGAGAACCAACGAAAGAAGGGTGTATTGAAGAAAGCAGAGTATATGCGAATCTGAGTGTAAACAGGTCACAAGAGTCCGCTGTCCAATTCATACCCTCCGAAGTATGCTCAACTCGGAGAACCATATAGTCATGTATGTTGCAAAGACGCTTCTAAACAGCTGAATCATAAATATGGGCATACACAGTACTCCGACCATAGAGAGCTGGACTGATGATACTTCCACAAAAGCTAACAATCATATGCCTATTGCACAACCGAGAGGCTACGAATACCTAACCCCCTGCCTATATTGGTTGACAAATGCAATCTTAGGATTGCCAATTATGGTGGCTATTCCACAAAAAATTGGACATCTTACGATTAAGTCGTCCATGACACTTTTCAGGAGTCTGGAACTATCGATGATATGAGTCGGCATGAAACAAAGTACATGGCGAATAAGGACTACTCGACTAGCCGTAGAGAAAAGCTTAGAAGACCATACAGCTAACTTGGCCATATCTAACGTGACAATAATATGACCGCCTTAGGTTGGCCTATCCAAAACATGCACCATCTCTTTAGCCAAGAGAATTTCCTCCGTAGTACCACGACCCTTCATAAATCTGGCCTGCTCCGGGGAGAATAGTCATGGAAGCAGGGATGATAACTGTGTATCCATCAATCGTGTAATCACCTTAGATAAAAAATTTGTGAGGCAGATAGGGCGAAAATCAGAAAACGATTGAGGATTCATCACCTTAAGAATCAGTGTAATGAGTGCTGACGCAACCGAGCTAGGCGAGCGAATGCCCAGGAAAAACTCTTGTACTGCCTTAAGAGCATCCAAATGTATATCCTACAAAAAATGCCGATAAAACGATCAAGGAAAGCCAATCCGGACCAGCCGCGCTTATAGGACTGAGGTCCCATATAGCCTGCTTGACTTCCTTTAGCGACGACATAGATATGAGAAATGTATTCTCATCCGCTGATAGGAGTCGAGGAATGTACTACAGAGTAGACTCATGCTGAGAAGTAGAATCAACCACAAATAACGCCTGATAATAGCGGACCGCCTCTACTTTGATGTCGTGTGAATTGTCACACTCCACCCCATCATCATGAATAATTCGATGGATACACTGACGACGGCGCTGATCTTTTACAGTCTAATGATCAAAACTATTGTTAGCATCACCCCCTCTCAACCATTTGATATTGGTCTTTTGCTTCCAAAAACGAAAAGCTAGTGATTGCATAAGACGCAACAATGCCATACTCCGATGATACTCGGTTCTCGTCTGATCTGATGGATTAGCATCAAACTCCTGTTCCCGTCACATAGTATTAGATTCCGCTACAACCACTGCATCAAATATATTTCCGAAAACATATTTATTCCACTGTCGTAGATGCAATTTAAGTTGACGCAGTTTGGCATAGAAGCCCCATATCCCACCCACTGTCGGGAATGATTGCCAATGACGACGCACAAAGCTGTCAAAGTCAAGATGAGTGGCCCACACATCCAGGTACCTGAATGACACAGCTGCAGTAGGAGTCTCCATGAAGCAGATCAAACGAAGATGAGAGTGATCCGAGGTAGCCCGATTAAGGTGCTGATAATGTACATTAGAGAACAGGTTAAAGAAATATTGGGTGCGAATAAATCTATCTAGACGGTGAAAAACACGTCCCAACCTGTGACCATCACACCAAGTGTGAGGAGAGCCCTGTCAATTAATCGATTGGAGGGAGCAGGAGGAGATGCAATCATTAAAATCCTATAATGACTGTATCGTGGGTGTAGACCGGCCATTGTGCTCATCAAGTGTCCAGAATGTACTAAAGTCTCCTCCAACAAGCCAAGGAATGTTAAGCATACCATATAAAGATATAAGATCCACCCATAATGGGCGAAGAGCCATAACCGAGTGGAGACCATAAACAAAAGTTCACCAAAAGGTGTCCCCGGAGGCCAACCAATGAAGCTTCAAGGAGTGATTTTGGACACCTCGACAGTCGCCTTCCAACTGAAACATTGTATCCCGCCAAAAGACCCAAATATGATCTGTAGAAATGTACAGTAGAATGTATATATATATTTGAATGATGTATATGTTGTATATGTATAATAGTTGAAATGTACAGAGGTGAAAAGTTACCGTTATAGGAAAAATAACCGTTGGGTGTACTCTACAACGGATAGTTCATAGTTTTCGGGTAAGTATAAAAAGAGAAGGTTGTTGTACATTAAAGAACTACTGAATTCTGAATAAATTGTTTCTATTCATCAAAAGCTGGTTTATTGTCTAATGATATTCAAAGGTAGTATTTGATTCAGTTTTTGTACATGGTATCAGAGACATAAAATTTCTCAAGATTAAGGAGGAGAGTACTTAATTATATTCAGCCATTGCTGACCCTGCTGAACCTCTTCCTCTATTATCTCATATCAAGTTTCTTCGTTCTCAGTATTGTGAGTACTGGAACTCATACTATACACTTGATATTTTCTGCAATCAGCAAAGTTTTTGAATCTCAGGTCGTTGATATGCAAACAACATTTACTACTTATTCTTGAGTTTTTTTTCTGAGATTAGTTTGCAGAAAGAAAGTTGAAAAATTCAAAGGAAGAAGACGGAGAGGAGTAATATTTGCTGCGTTTCTCTGCCAATAAAAATTTTACACGTTTTTTTTCGTTATCTGTTGCTTCCCGAAATTTCCTGAAGAAAATTGTTTTTCCGGCAATTTATAAAATCTATAAGGATATTTTTTTGTGTTGCATGCAAGAGTCCACGTGTTGCCCACTTGGTATCCACTTGCGTAAAAAACTTCACGGGTAAGAACCCACGTGGTTTCCACTCAGTTTTTTGTACTATAGAAGTCTATTTTCTTACGGTACCTGTTAACTCAGCCGAAAGTGGTTTACCAACTTGTCTAACCCATCTTGTCAAATTGTCTAAAGAAAAAATACTCTCCATTATTTAACAGAGCAAGTTTTTCATCTTTATCTCATCTGAGCCTCATCTTCATCTCGTCTGAGCCTGCTTCATCGCCTTACTTCTTTAATCTTTTATTTGTCTTCCTCATGGCTGAAGCTACAGAATCCACAGAAACCTCAACTGTCAACCCTCGACTAGAACATGTGATACCATCCACAGAAACCTCAACTGTCAACCCTCAACTAGAACATGCAACCAACCCACCACCAACAACTCTGCCTACCTCTATCGATAGTAATGCAATTATGATTACTAATCACAAACTTAACGGCCAAAATTATCTATCCTGGAGTAAAGCAGTCGAAATGTTTGTCATAGGACGTGGAAAAGATGAATACTTATATGGAGATGTTACCATACCTAGTTCTACAGATCCCGGATTCAGACAATGGAGATCTGAAAACTCTATGTTGATGTCTTGGCTAATTAGCTCTATGGTCCCAGAAGTCGGAGACAATTTCATGCTGTATACCACAGCTGCAGACATTTGGAAAGCTGCTCGTGAGCTCTACTCAAAAAGGGATAACATAGCAGAGATTTATGAGCTAGAAGCTAAACTACAAGACATCCGTCAAGGGGATAGTACTGTAAGTATGTATTATTCTCAACTAACAAAGCTTTGGCAGCAGGTTGATATTTTTGAGTCTATTGCATGGATATCTCCTGAAGATGAAAGGTTGTTTAGACAGTTTATTGAAACAAAAAGGATATTTCGATTTTTAAATGGTCTCAACAAGGATCTTGATTCAGTTAGAAGCAGGATCCTTGGAATGAAACCTCTCCCTACCCTTAATACGGTATTTTCTGAAATTAGACATGAGGAGAGTAGAATGAAAGTAATGATGGGGTCTAATAATCCACTAGAAACATCAGCTCTAGTGTCATCCATCTCAGGACATTCTTCATCATTTCCTGCTAAATCTTCTGAGTCTACTGGTTACACTGTTAAACGAAATTATGGTGGAGGAAAATCTAAAATTCAGTGTAAGTTCTGCAAGAAATCTGGCCATAGGGTTGAAGAATGCTTTAAACTACAAAGGTTAAAACAAGAACAACAGAACCAAGGACAGTTTCAACAAACAAATCAGTTTTTTAGACCTGCGCAGCATCCTTCTCAATCTCAAGGATCTCAACCTCGCATGCAAAACACTTGGGGCTCCAACCAGGGGCAAAATCCTCGTTTCTCTCCAAACTGGGGGCCATCAAAGGGAGCTATGGCCAATACAGCCAATTTTCATGAATCCACTGATGCTCATCTGCCAACACAGAGTCAGATGGAGGCATTGTTGCAGCTTCTCTCAAAGTCACAGCTGAGTGAGGGACCGCAGGTGTCTGGAGCAGATCAGTCTCAGGCAGACAACATGCAAGCTACTATGGCATCCACAGGTACAAGGTCAGATGAGAAGAGGTTCTTCTGGATTATAGATTCAGGAGCCTCTGATCATATGACCTTTGATTTTTCCAGTTTAAATGCATATAGATCTTTTTCACATCCTAAAACTGTTAAAATTGCGAATGGGAGTGATCTTCAAGTGTTTGGGTTAGGAACTGTTTATCTCACACCTACGATAATTTTAAAGGATGTTCTGTTTGTACCAAAGTTAAATTTTCATCTAATTTCCATAGGAAAACTAACTTGTGATAACAATTGTTTAGCATTGTTCTCATTATCTTCATGTTGGCTTCTGCAGAGAACTACATTGAAGATGATTGGCAATGCTAACAAACTAAATGGGCTTTACATCATCAAACCACAAGATAAGAAACAAGTACTGGATGCTACTAAGTGCTGTAGGAAATTGTTTTGTAATAGAATTAACTCTGACACTGTTTGTAGTGACATAAGTTCGTCATTGTACAGTTTCAAGTCTAATTCTGTTTTGGAGTCCAAACATAAGGACAATATTTTGCTATGGCATAGCAGGTTAGGGCATCCTAATTTTGTGTATCTCAAGAAATTAATGCCAAGTTTGTTTGATAAAATTGATATGAATGGACTGCAATGTGAAACCTGTATTCTAGCAAAGCAAACTAAAGTAAGTTATTTACCTAAGAAATATGAACCAAATTCTCCATTCAACTTAGTTCATACGGATGTATGGGGACCATCTAGAGTGGAAACTCTAAATGGAGCAAAGTGGTTTATATTATTTGTTGATGATCACACTAGGCTTACTTGGGTATATTTGATGAAGAACAAAACGGAAGTAGGGAAGATAATAAGGAACTTCATTAACATGATACAAAATCAGTTTAACACCACAATTAAAGTTATTAGGAGTGATAATGGGGCAGAATACCTAGATAAGGAAATAAAGGAATATGTGACTAGTCTAGGCATACATCATCAAACATCATGTGTTTATACCCCTCAACAAAATGGAATTGCTGAGAGGAAAAATAGACACCTCTTAGAAGTTGCTAGGTCCATTATGTTTGCTATGAATGTGCCCAAGCACTATTGGGGAGAAGCCATCTTGACAGCAGCATACTTGATAAACCGTATGCCCTCAAGGGTATTGTCATTTAGGACCCCTAAAGAGTGTATAACCAGATTATACCCAGAATCTAAGTTGTTTTCTGAGTTACCTTTTAAGAAATTTGGCTGTATAGTGTATGTATATATGCCATTACATCTGAGAACTAAATTAGACAAGAAAACAGTACGCTGCATTTTTTTAGGATATTCAAACACTCAAAAGGGATATAAGTGTTATTGTCCTACATCAAGAAAAATGTTTGTATCATTGAATGTAATTTTTGATGAACATACTGCGTATTATACATCAAACACCGAAAAATTAGTATCAGAAAGAAATTTGGAAAGTTATTGGTCTGTTTTGGACATTGCAACATCTGGGTTACCTTATTATTCTGATAACTCTCTTGATACTGACAAACATCAAGCCGAAGATGCAGGGTGCAGGAACAATAAAGAAGACAGCAGCACATCTACAATAACTCTAGTTGACATCAGGACAGAAGAACAGAGGCAAATAGGACCTATTACACGGGTTTATACAAGAAGGAATAATGCTACAGGTGGACTGCAAGTACTCACTGGAGAAAACTCTGGTAATGTTAACACAGATCGCACGGATAATTTACCTATTGCATTAAGGAAAGGGATCCGTGAGTGTACTAAACACCCTCTCTATTCTTTTATGACATATGATAAACTAGGACATACTTTAAAGGCATTTACATGTAGTTTAGATAAGCAATGGATTCCTTCTAATATCAATGAGGCGTTAGTGTGTCCAAATTGGAAAGCGGCAGTAGACAACGAATTGCAAGCATTGATTAAAAATAAAACATGGGATTTAGTACCCCGTAAAAGGGGCATGAAAACCGTAGGTTGTAAATGGGTATTTTCTATAAAGTATAATACAAATGGGACTATACATCGTTATAAGGCTAGGTTGGTTGCCAAAGGTTTTACTCAAACGTATGGAGTAGATTATCTAGATACGTTTGCACCAGTAGCTAAACTTAATACCATTCGTATTATTTTTTCTGTTGCAGTAAATCTTGATTGGCCATTATTTCAATTAGATATTAAAAATGCTTTTTTGAATGGGGATCCACATGAAGAAGTGTATATGAATATACCTCCTGGACTTGAAAATAATCGAAATCAGAATATGGTATGTAAGCTTAAAAAATCATTATATGGACTTAAACAATCTCCGAGAGCTTGGTTCAAAAGATTTACCGCAGTAGTTATTAAATATGGGTTTACACAAACTCAAAGTGATCATACTTTATTTGTACGTTTTTCTAGTACTCAGTGTATTACTGTACTTATTGTTTATGTTGATGATATTATACTTACTGGAAATGATCATGCAGGAATAAACGAGATAAAGAAACAGCTGTCGGTTGAGTTTGAAGTTAAAGATTTAGGAAGGTTAAGGTATTTTCTAGGAATGGAAGTAGCTAGAACTGGTAATAGTATGTGCATTTCTCAAAGAAAGTATATTTTAGATCTACTAAATGACACTGGAATGTTAGGATGTAAACCTGCTGTTACTCCTATTGAACCTGGATACAAACCAAAAAGGTATTGGAATAATACACCAACTGATAAATTGCAATATCAACAACTAGTGGGAAAACTTATTTATCTTTCACATACACGACCTGATATATGTTTTGCTGTTAGTTTTGTTTCACAATTTATGCATAATCCTACTTGTGAACATTTAAATGCTGCACTTAGAATTCTCAGATATTTGAAGGCATCACCTGGTCAGGGCTTACTTTTTTCAAAAACAGAGGATAGACAACTTTGTGTCTATACAGATGCAGACTGGGCAGGATCTAAAACCGACATGAGATCTACTACAGGATATGGTACATTCTTATGGGGCAATTTGATTACATGGAAGAGTAAGAAACAAACAGTAGTTTCAAGAAGCAGTGCAGAGGCAGAATTAAGGGCATTGGCACTTGGATTATGTGAGGGACTTTGGATAAAAAGAGTCATCACCGAACTAGGACAAAACATCAGTATGCCTATCCGAATTTACTGCGATAACATTTCAGCAATTAACATGGCTGAAAACCCTATACAACATGATAAGTCAAAGCATGTGGAAATTGATAGGCATTTTATACGAGAGAAGATTGAAGGCAATATTATCAATATTGAACATATTTCATCAAATGAGCAAGTGGCAGATATCTTCACCAAACCGGTTACAACTCGGATCTTTCTCACATTATTGAACAAACTTGGGTATATTAACATATACTCCAAGTTTGAGGAGTGTAGAAATGTACAGTAGAATGTATATATATATTTGAATGATGTATATGTTGTATATGTATAATAGTTGAAATGTATAGAGGTGAAAAGTTACCGTTATAGGAAAAATAACCGTTGGGTGTACTCTACAACGGATAGTTCATAGTTTTCGGGTAAGTATAAAAAGAGAAGGTTGTTGTACATTAAAGAACTACTGAATTCTGAATAAATTGTTTCTATTCATCAAAAGCTGGTTTATTGTCTAATGATATTCAAAGGTAGTATTTGATTCAGTTTTTGTACATGATCATCACATACAGACACAACTTGAGAAAAGCAAACTTAAGATGATACAGCACCAATGAAGAAGCTTGCGTCTTGGGCTCAATAATGACAAAAATATGTAGATAATACTGACGAACTAAGGATAAGACACGATCAACAGAGGTATGAATACCTCTAACATTCCAGACCATAACATTCATTGAGATAAAATATCAAAAGAATTAGAGAAATGAGCTGTCTGCGACAGAGTAACCTATGGTGATATATGCGGAAGCGCCTTCCGATGTCGCCGCAATAACTTTGGTGGAACCTTAAAAACACCACCATCGCCTAAAACAAGCGGGGTGGCCGTATGCTCCTGAGAGGCATCCAAAATATCCTCTTGGGCAGTGTCAAGAAAGACTGTCTGAATTTGATCATTAATGAAATTATAGATAGCATCATCCGAATCCTCCACATACAAATGCCTGCGGCAATCAGCAAGTTTAACATCACCATCAGAGAAAGAATAAGATTTAGGCAAAGCACGCAAGTCATTTAGCGTACTCATCAACTCCCTGTAATCTCGAAAGATCCTGAGCATAAGAAACTAATTGAGGCCTCATCATGTCTGGGGATAGTATAACCGAAGGGGGAGGGGATGCATGTAAATGTGGCTATCAAGGTGCATTTAGCATGGGCTGCTAGTCATCTGATAGCCCTGGCTGCGGCTTCTTAGGAATCCAATGTTGATTCGGTTCCTTTTTAGGACGCACTATCTGCATTGAGTTTACTACTTGATCTCCAATACGCGGCTGAGCCTCACTCATTTCTGACTTTCCACAAGTAGAAGCTTTGTGCCCCAGATGATAGCAGGCTCTTCAATACAAGGGGAGATCCTTGTAAATAACAGGATGAGAGACTAAATGATTTGATACCTGAATGAAAACCCTCGTAGGAAGATCTTTGGATACATCAATCTCCACACACAAACGAGCCATAGAAGGCTGAATAACCTCAGTAGTGGCCGCATCCAATTTTATCGACGTTCCTAACACGCGACTGATTTGAAACAAAGCCTCGCACTGATGGAATTGAACTGGCAAGCCAGGAAAAGAAACCCAGATCGGAAAATTTTTCATGTCCACTTTAGGATCATATTCAGTGGTCCATTTCCTAACCCTCATGTTTTTACCTGCGATAGTCCAACTTTTTTTTTGAGAAATGCGATAGTCCAACTTTGCCGTGCAAAACAACGCAGGTAATCGAATTCTTGCGCAAAATGAAGTAAGACATATGTCGGATGAAGAAGACCAACGCGTACCGTAATGTTGAATCCAATGCATTCAATTGTAAAATAGATCGTGGCCATCGGCGGACGACCATACCATAATGTGCCAACCAACATGAAACGGTAAGGTGCCGCTGAAGAGGTGATCTCCTCCTCTGTAAATGCAATCATAGCGCTGGCTTTGTACTTTTGAATGGGCTTCGGGGCAATCAATGGTGTAGATGATGTAGTGACGGCAGCCTTTTGGCCGCAGAAGAATCCAACCATGATCATGATTGATGGCCTGGAGACAAACAACTGTAGAAGATGGGTAGCGTAGAATGAAAACAGCAGGGAAGAGTAGCGGCGGGCGGAATCACCGAAATTCCGCTGGCCTCCGAGGATCGCCAGAGAGGCAGCGGGTAGGACCCAATTCAAAGAAATTTTTAAGAATGGAAAATTACAAAGAATGTTCGAGTTGTAAGCAACTAGATTTTTAGTCAAAAACAACCGAGATCACAGAAAATCGAATAAATCCAATCAAAGAATGAGATGGCAACTCCAGATCCCTTTTTTCTCTGTGGAAAAATCTCGGTTGTTTTGCATTTTCTCAATTTCAAAATATATTAAAAAAAAGTGGGTTGAATGAAGGTCTATAAAATAAAATAAGAAATGGACAAGATAAGGTAAAGATCTCAGTGGTTAAAGCCCAAAAGTAGACTGTTTTGGTGGACCAAAAAAGAGGGCTGTATACTAAGGGCAAAATGGGTATTTTACATAAGATTATGATATAAAACATAATCCAAATATTGGAATTAAGTGCTGAATTTGTTAGATACTTAAACTAGCCCTGAAACCAAGCATTCATGCATGCATAAAAGAAACAAAGTTTTGGAACGAAAGGTTTATCCACGATGCATTTTCACGAATTGTTTTATCACATGAAATGTTTTAAAAGGATTTTACGTATAACAAACCATACCACGAGATGAATGATTCCAAACGACTTTTACACGTTATGTTTATGATATGTTTACGATGTACGATATGTTTATGATGGACCGGCCTAATAATGGGTCCTTGGGGAGGATGTCTGGGGCATATGTTTTACGTTATGGCCGGGTGTAACACAGTATCTAGGACCCCGGGTCTCCACCATAATATGTCACAATTAGATCCATGTACATATGATGTAACGCTATGGTTGGACCACTGGGATTCATATTTTGTACATGGGACTGTATAGGGAAGCATTCGGTATGTCATGTGTTACCATTCTTATGATATAAGAAGTGTTATAGCCAACTTACAAAAATGTCATGTTTATGAAAGTTGCAAAATGATACGAACATGTTTTGCTTTGAAACGTTTTATGAAATATGAACCATTTACGAACTTGCATGAGCATTTGACATGAATTCCAAGCCATCATCACTTACACATCATTTATCCATTAGTATGGTAGGAAGCTGGGCATGAGATAAACACAGAGAATTAAGACATGTGATAATTTATGATTTGAAAAATCAATAATGCCTAAGTGATAATTAATCTTTCGGAATATTGATAAATGAAAGTGAGACTTATTCTTTCTATGCGTTTTATCTGCTTATGTGTTTCTTAGGTTACCTGCTTTACTTGTCACTTTACTTGTAAACGGAGACGTATTATATTCATTACTTTAGTGTATTTATTTTCTACTCCCTCTCCCATGCATGATCTACATGACGAACCTGTTGAGAAAAATGTTTGAATGATTTACAAATGCATGATTTAAATAATACGAGTTTACGAAATACATGACAAAATTATTATTTGACATGCCTCATATGTTTATATATACTGTTTCCGTACTAACAAGCCATGAAATGTTAAAACTTACATCATATGACAAACATTTGTTGTCTTTGAACTATTTTCAGGTGCCACAATTAATGACTAAACTAGTTCATTAAGTAAAGTACTTAAGTTAATGAACTAACTAGTTCATTAAATGGAGACATATTTGGTGGAAGCTACATGGCAACAAATTTGGAAATGGAAAGTCTCCTCCCCATTTAATCCTACACGCCATTTATATATGCACATGTCCATTCATTCTACACGCCTATTTCGTCTTGATCGGAGCCTAGGTAGAGCTTATTTGGCATTTCAATTGGTGGATAATATGCCACACAAGATTGGTGACATTTAAGAGGGCACCACATATGGAAAGAACTCAAAAGAACCTCATGCTGTAAATTTCAGCACATGGAAAAGGAGTGGGCAATTGTTTGGCTAGTTATTGTCCTCAATGTGTCTCCCAAATCCAAGGGATTGAAATGTGATGGTATGATAATATTTGACTACATTTGAGCACATGATTTATGAGTTTTTTTGTATAATTTACAGCTCATTAAAGGATGCCAAGGTAGACTAATCAACAAGTGACAAGCAAGGTCAAGTCATCCTTCCAATCATATTACGCCAAGTAAGCAAGATAGTGTCATCTATAAACAAGGAAACCTTCCAAGTGCATTAAAGAGAATTCTCAAGAAGGAAGAAGCCTTAAAGGGGGTGGCCACATGTGGATAAAAGGGAGAAGTTAGTGGAAAGTGAGGCCAAGGCTACAACTCACATTCTCTCAAGTGCAATAAGCTATACTACTTTTTCTTCTCCTTTTCTTTCTTCTTCTTCACTCAAGCCTATTCTTCATATATTCTACATATTTTATAGGCTTTGAATATGCCACCCATACATGTTCATTGTTGTAAAAGGTTGATCAAGGTGTGATCAAACCTTCATTCGTTCGGTGGTGGTGTCCGTGATTCGTTTGCTCGATTGTATTGATTGTAAAAGGGTGGAGTTAGTGTTTAACTCCAATCACCCTTGTGGTAAGGTGTTTATTGTGTTTAGTGATACCCAAGGAAGGTGTCCTCAAAGATTGGAGTAGGTTGATTTAACCGAACCAGTATAAAATCCTTGTGTTCTTACTTTACTGCACTTTACTTTCAGTTTTCAGTTTTCTGTACTGAGTTCGTTGCAACGTGAAAAATAGTAAAAGATTTTCAAAAATTATAAAACTTTTCAGAAACATAGCAACATATCCTAGATTTCATTTGGTGCAAGTTTCAACTTATTTGGATAAGTATAAAGAGTCAAACGTGAATAGTCCTGAGACTAGTGCAATCTGATTTTTAGATTTGCAAAGGTTGAGAACATCAACGTGGTTGACTTACTTTCCAAAGGAATTTTCCAAAACTGTTTCAACACACTAAAATACATATTGTGAGGGTCTTGTCATTAAAGTTTCAGATGATGTGGAGTCACCAATTAATAGGAATAAATTTTTCAAGTCGGAGTATGGTTTCTGGCAGATTTGCGCAATCTGACCAAAAACATATTTTCAAGGTGCTAGGAGTGGATTTTTAATTTGAAATTTGCTTGAATCTCTTATAACATCTGAGAGTACATTCACACCAAATTGCACAATTTTGGGAGGTATACAACTAAGTCTTTTAAATATTTCAAATCAGGATCTGAAAACAGAAAATGTTTTCAGAGGTGTGGTTTTTGGTTCAAAAGTTTTTAAAAACCAAATTTTCTGCACCCACTATTCAACCCTCCACCCTTCTAGTGGTGCTACACAGGTCCTACATGTACTTTTGATTACATTTACAAAATAAAAGGGAGAGAAAAGTCTCATGATTTAAGGGGGACAGAAAGTATGTCAGGGGGGAGAGAGAGTATGAATTAAGGGGGAGTACATGACGGTATAAAATTCATAATTCAAAATTCTAATTTGTGCCGAATTAGAGGAGAAGCAATTATATTTAAATCATGAACAAGAGTTATTTTGTAAATCATAAAAAGGGGGAGATTGTTGAGAAAAGTGTTTGAATGATTTATAAATGCATGATTTAAATAGTACGAGTTTACGAAATGCATGAACAAATTATTATTTTACACGCCTCATATGTTTATATATATTGTTCCCGTACTAAAAAGCCATGAAGCGTTAAAGATTACATCATATGGAAAACATTTGTAGTTTTTGAACTATTTTCAGGTGCCACAATTAATGAACTAAACTAGTTCATAAGTAAAGTACTTAAGTTAATGAACTAACTAGTTCATTAAATGGAGACATATTTGGTGGAAGCTACATGGCAACAAATATATATATATATATATATATATATATATATATATATATATTCATATATATATATATATTCATATTTTTATTAAAAAGACACAATACACATATACTCCAATATACTACCGACAGATTACATATATTACAAACGTACATCAACGTCACACCACTATATACACCTTATATTTATGAGTATATTTAGGTCTTATATCATATGATATAAGTCATGGTGATGACAAAATTATAACGACGCGTTACAATGTTATAAACTGAAAATTGTCGTATCAGGTGACTACCGAAACTTCGCCAACATTTCACATACTTGCCATATAAAGATGTCCAGCCCATATACTTCAAAAATAGCCACAACATTTCATGGATCACATGTTAAATTCAGCCACTAAATCATTCCATGTTGGCACACACAAATCACCCACAATTTAGGCCAAATTGTGGAGATTTCAAATTCAATTTTTTTAGCACATGGGGGTGCCTCTAAGTCAGCAATTAGAGACGAATATCTACTTTATTTTATGTATATTATGTGTGACATAATATATATGACATGTCCAAAAAGTTTGAATTTAATCGAAGAAAAATCGCATAATTGACGAAAGTCAAAAATTCGGTTTTCTACGAACATAACACATGGAACGTCTATCCCTTGTGATAAAGGTATTGTTTGCCTACCACTTACCCTCCCCAGACCCTAACGATAGCTTTTACTATCGTTGAGATATACTGGGTTTGGATGATGATGATGATGATGATGATGTGTAAATATTGTGCATTATTTGACAAAGCTTACTAAAATGAAATTCAACACATGTACAAGACACTCCACACGCCATTTGCAGCCTTGATGGAGCCTATGTGGAGCTTAATTGATAACTCAATTGGTGGCGAATATGCCACACAAGGTTAGTGACATAAAAGAGGGCACTAGACAAGGAAAGTATCCAAAAGAGGCACATGCTGAAAATTTCAGCACACGCCTCTAAAAGTGGGCGATTTTGATTACGTTGTTGTCCTTAATTTGCATCCCAAAATTGAAGGAATTGAATGGTGATTGTTTGGTAACATTTTGATTACTATTTGACACATGTTTTATGAGTTTTATTCAGATTTTACAGCTCATTAAAATGATGACAAGTTGGACCAATCATCAAATGCCAAGTAAGTAAGGTCATCCTTCCAATCATAGTGTGCCAAGTAAGCAAGATGGTGTCATATCTACACAAAAAAATCTTCCATGGACATTAAAGAGAATTCCCAAGAAGGAAGAACACCCTATAGGGGGCGGCCACATGAAGATAAAAAGAAGAAGTTAGTGCAAAGTGAGGCTATCAAGTGCAAAATGATTTACTCCTTTCTTCTTCTTCTTTTCCTTCTTCCTCTTCTTCTCTCAAGTCTATTGTTCATATATTCAAAATATTGTATAGGCTTTGACTATGCCATCCACACTCATACATTGTTGTAAAAGGTTGATCAAGGTGTGATCAAACCTTCATTCAATAGGTGGTGGTGTTCGTGATCCGGTTGCTTGATTGTATTGTTTGTGAAAGGGTGGAGCTAGTGTGTAACTCCAGCAACCCTTGTGGTAAGGTGTTTTATTGTGTTTAGTTATAATAGAGGAAAGTATCCTCGAAGATTGGAGTAGGTTGATTTAACCAAACCAGTATAAAATCCTTGGTGTCTTTACGTTACTACACTTTACTTTCAGTTTCCAGCATTTTGCATCAATTTCATTGTAAAATTAAAAATAACAAACGAATTTCAAAAATCATACAATTTTGTAGAAACATAGCCACACCTTTTAGTTTTCATTTGGCGTGAGCTTCAACCCATTTGGATAAGTATAAGTCAATCAAACTTGAATAGTTCTGAGACTAGTGCAATCTGATTTTCAGAGTTGCAAAGGTTGAGAACATCAACGAGATTGATATACTTCCCAAAGGAACTTTGAGAACTGTTTCAACCAATTGAAATATATATTGAGGGTCTTGTCATTAAATTATCAGATTATTTGGAGTTACAAATTAATCGAAATAAAATTTTCAAGTCGGAGTGCGGTTTCTGGCAGATTCGTGCAGTCTGACCAAAAACGTATTTTCAAGGGGTTTGGAGTGTTATTGTAATCTAGAATTGTTATGAGATACTCAGAAAATCTGAGAATACATTCTCACCAAATTTCATAATTTTTGGAGGTCTCTAACTAGGTTGTTTAATTATTTCAAATCAGGATCCGAAAACAGGAACTATTTTTAGAAGTGAGGTTTTTGGTTAAACGTTTTAAAAAAACCAAATTTTCCGCACCCACTATTCAACCCCGTCCCCTTCTAGTGGTGCTATACAGGTCCTACAGAATCCAGTCAGACATACTTGCTGGGCAATTCACTAACGTTCACTCCTTTGTTTACCATCTTGCAAAGCCCTGAGACCTTGAGCTGGACTTCATAGACAAAGATCCAAGGGCAGGATTGTAGCGCCCCGCACCCGGACCCCGTCCGAATACGGTGCACCCGCCGTACCTCACTGAGGATAGTACAAAGCGTCATGCATAACATGCTGAAATCCATAACATAAGCCATGGACTCCCATGCTAACATTTAACATGGCAGTAAAAATTAGGCAGAATTAAAACTTTTCAAAATAAACATGCATTACGAAAATACTAAGTCCCCAAAAGTAGCATTCCCACAAAATAACATAACCGAAATTCAGAAAGATCAAACATTGTTCATAATACAAATGTCTTGGCTGCACAAAAGTCCTTAAGCTTTGCTCCTTTCAAATTTCCTTGCCTATGGATACGGTACCCTCGGTTCATCCTCGATCCACTCTATCTTAGCATTATTGGTCTCTGGGGAAAAATAAAAGTGTGAGTGATAAAAATCACCCAGCAAGAATACAATAAACTACCATGAAATACATAAAGAATTATAACTAGAATGTAATAACCCAAAGACCTCAAATAATAACTCATACCTGATGTTCATTCCTGAATTAGCTTGATGATATAGCCTAAGTCTAAATTTAGATAGACTATACCAATAATGTCTCAATAGTCATTAACCATAACATACAACATGTTAGCGTGCTCATGGATTATGCAAAATGAAATGCATGATGTCATGCCGTGTCAAAACACCCTTTTTGTCCCATAAATAACATGTCGTAAAAACAGAGTGTCAGATCAATTAACCCCGATCTGAGCAGGTCCAGAACATGTATCAGATCAATTAACCCCGGATCTGAGTGGGTCCAGAACATGTATCAGATCAATTAACCCCGGATCTGAGTGGGTCCAGAACATGTAACAGACTAATTATTGTAAGAAAACTCAACGAGCTTAAGGCTTTTATCCTAGCTTCCTCCAAAATCAAGAATTCAAGCGCGAAGCATATTCTCAAGGGTTTGGATTGTTCTTTCTGTTTGGCCATCTGTTTGAGGATGAAATGTGGAACTCATTCTAATCTCTGTGCCCATTGCCTTTTGAAAGGCTGTCCAAAATCTCGAAGTAAAACGGGGATCGCGGTCGCATACAATACTTATGGGCACCCCATGCAAGCAAACGGTTTGGTCAATATACAGAGAGGCCAACTTCTCCATAGATGCCTTAATCGTCATAGCCAAAAAGTGGGTCGACTTAGTCAAACGATCCACAATGACCCATATAGCATCATTCCCATACTTTGTCTTGGGTAGATCAGTCACAAAGTCCATGGTGATGTGGTTCCACTTCCATTCCGGCACTTTTAAGGGTTGTAATAATCCAGCGGGTCTTTGGTGTTCAGCTTTTACTCTTTGGCAGATTAAACATCGTTCAACGAATTCTGCTATCTGATTCTTCATACCATGCCACCAAAACTTTTGCTTGAGGTCTTGATACATCTTATTAGCTCCAGGGTGTATAGATAATCAAGAATTATGAGCTTCCATCAAAACTTCATCTTTAATTTCTTTGTTTTCGGGAACACATGACCGTCCTCGATACCATAAGCTGCCATCGCTGCAAACTTCAAAGTCATCTCGTGGCTTATCTTTCATCCTTTCCTTGATTTTTCTTAAAGCTTCATCATTCCCTTGAGCCTCTTTGATCTTATCAATCAATGAAGGAACAAGAACTAACTTGGCGAGGACTTCATCCACCGAATCCACTTCTTCTAAACCAAACTCTTCCATGTCTCGCTGAAGGGCGGTTGCCGTGGGTGACTTGTTTTCCGACTTAACGCATCAGCGACTTTGTTAGCTTTTCCCGGATGATATTGAATGGAAAGGTCGTAATCTTTTATCAACTCCAGCCATCTGCGCTGCTGCATATTGAGCTCTTTCTGGGTAAAGAGGTACTTTAGGCTCTTGTGGTCTGTATAAATTTCACACTTCTCACCATACAAGTAGTGCCTTCATATCTTCAATGCGAAAACCACGGCGGCAAGTTCAAGATCATGGACAGGGTAGTTTTGCTCAAATGGCTTCGACTTCCAGGATGCATAAGCTATCACTTTGTCATTCTGCATAAGAACACATTCGAGACCATTCTTTGAAGCATCACTGTACACCACATACTTCTCACCAGGAGTGGGCTGAGCTAGAATATGAGCGGATGTCAACTTTGCTTTTAGCTCCGAGAAACTCTTTTCACAGTCGGCACTCCATTCGAACTTGGTTTTCTTTTGGGTCAATCTAGTGAGGGGAACAGCTATCCTCGAGAATCCTTCGACAAACTTTCTGTAATATCCGGCTAGTCCGAGGAAACTTCTCATTTCCGTAACATTTGTTGGTCTGGTCCATTCCGTGATAGCTTTAATTTTCTTGGGATCCACTGAAATCCCATCTTCTGAAATCACATGACCAAGGAAGGATACACTTTGCAGCCAAAACTCGCATTTGCTAAACTTTGCATACAACTGTCTTGCTCTTAGGATATTCAAGACTGTCCTCAAATGGGTTGCGTGAGTCTCTTCGTTGGGTGAGTAATTCAAGATGTCATCTATGAAGACCACTACGAACTTGTCCAGCTGTTCTTGAAAGATTCGGTTCATGAGATCCATAAAGGCGGCAGGAGCATTGGTCAAACCAAAGGGCATGACCAAGAATTCATAGTGTCCATAGTGGGTTCTGAAAGCAGTCTCAGGGACATCTTCCGCTTTAATCTTCAGTTGAAAGTATCCAGATCGTAGGTCGATTTTACTAAAGATTCGGGATCCCCTGAGCTGGTCAAATAAGTCGTCAATCCGGGGCAATGGGTACTTGTTCTTTATGGTAATTTTGTTGAGCTCCCGGTAGTCGATGCATAAACGCATACTTCCATCTTTCTTCTTCACGAATAGCACCGGAGCACCCCATGGTGAGACACTAGGGCGAATGAGTTTCTTTTCTAACAGTTCGTGTAACTGCTCCTTTAAATCCTTCAGTTCTGCATGTGCCATTCTATAAGGGGTTTTCGATATGGGTTCAGCTCCTGGGATAAGGTTTATTTCGAAAGCGATCTTGCGATCAGGAGGTAGTCCAGGTAAATCATTAGGGAACACATCAAGGTATTCATTAATGATTGGGACTTGTGCAAGGGTAGGGCTAGCTTGCTCAGCACTCAAGACATAAACAAAGAATCCTTCATGACCTTTCCTTAACGCTCGGCTAGCTCGTGCTGTGTTAACAAAAACTTTCTTGGATTGTTTCTTTAACTTAGCTCCTCCTTGGAATGATATTTCCTCTTGGCTCGAGTTCTTAATTATAACTTGCCTACTGCGGCATTCAATGTGAGAGTGATTTCTAGAGAGCCAATCCATTCCGAGTATCACGTCAAAATCACTCATAGATATGGGGATCAAATTTGCATCAAACCACTGATCATTAAACTCGAGCGCACAATTCTTGAAGATGTGATGGGAAACAAGAACCTGGTCACCAGCTGCTTGTACTCTATAGGGTGATTCTAGTTTGACTGGATTATGGTCGAGATTCTTAGCAAACTTCCTTGAAATAAATGAGTGACTGGTGCCACTGTCGAACAACACATTTGCGGGTATGCTACACACTAAGATAGTTCCTGAACCATGCACATTTTGCTAAGCAATAATAGGCATGTATAAGTAAAACGTACTGAAGACATAAAACTTTTAAATCTTACCAGTCACTACGTCAGCAGTCTCTTCAACATCAGCATCTGTCATGGCGTGCACTCTTGCATTTTCTCGGGGCCGTTGGTTCTTGGGCTGCTATTGTTGCTGCGCTCCTCTTTCTGGACAATCTTTAATCAGATGACCGTCCTTGCCGCATCCAAAACATTTACCCATCTTCCATGTACACTCACCCATATGCCTCTTTTGGCACTGAGGGCATACTGGAATCGCTGGCTGCTGAGATGTAGTCTGATTCTTCTGTTGATTATTTTGTGATTCCTGGTGGCGCTGACTCTGCCCTTGAGATTGTCCCTGTCGAACTGATCCTTTGAAATTATTTTTAGCCACCTTTCTGTACTTCTCATTTCTGGTCCCTTGTCTTTCTCGCTTTTGTCCCGCATCATCTCTTCGTATAATGTCTCTCTCTATCCGGTAGCATGCGTCTAGAAGTGCTCCAAAATTGGCAGGATTTGCATTCACTAACCACGTCCTAATTCTCGGGTTCAGACCTCTTTCAAATCTCAGCATTTTTGTTTCTTCGTCATTCATAGTAACAGGCTGAAACCTACCAAGTGCGATGAACTTATTTGCGTACTCAGCTACCGTCATGCTCGGCTCTTGCTTGAGAGATTCAAACTCATGCCTCTTTTGTAACTTGACTGACGGAGGAATATAGAACTTGTGAAATTCTTACAAAAATCTCTCCCAGGCAATCGGTCTGGCCAAAGGTTGTAGATTCGTCTTCCACCATTGATTGACTTCACTGATCAAGAAAGGTCTGATGGCCTGGGCTTTCATCTTTTCTGGGGCTTGAATTAGCTCAAAATAATTTTCAACTTCATCTAGCCACTTCTCCGCAGTATCCGGGTCTGGCTTTCCCTCGAACGGTGGCACATTCGCCCTCTTAAGCTTCTCAAAGTAATACTGGGCATCTCTTACCGGCTGGTGTGGCTGAGGTGGGGCGTTCTGATGGATTAGGCCTTGCCCTATCTGAGTGACAACTTGGCAAAAGGCCTGAAAAGCATTCATATCATGGATGACAGGTTGAACAGGTGCCTGTGGTGCAGGTGGTGGATTATTCTGAACCGGAGGATTCTGGTCTGGCTGAGGTGGCGGCGGGACCTGAGCTGGTGGTGGAGGGATGGGCTCCTGAGCAGCTGGTCATGCTCTCGGAGGTCTGCCGCGTGGTCTCACCATCTGCACTTATGGGTTTAACATTTATTTAGACTATCGGAATAAAATCAATTTATTTTGACTAAGGACCAAAATTCGAAAATTTTTAAATAGAGAGGATAAAAGGCACATCATACCTTATAGATCCGGATTCATAAATTAGGATTAATTATTAATTTACATCCTAAACTCGGTCTAAGTGGTCCTAGTCTAAGGCCATCACTCATCTAAGATCATGACTTAGTTCTAAGATCAAACTTAGATTGCTAAGATCATAACTTAGTTCTACATTCTGCCTGAAATCTAGAGCCTGGGCTCTGATACCACCTGTAGCGCCCCGCACCCGGACCACGTCCGAATACGGTGCACCCGCCGTACCTCACTGAGGATAGTACAAAGCGTCATGCATAACATGCTGAAATCCATAACATAAGCCATGGACTCCCATGCTAACATTTAACATGGCAGTAAAAATTAGGCAGAATTAAAACTTTTTCAAAATAAACATGCATTACGAAAATACTAAGTCCCCAAAAGTAGCATTCCCACAAAATAACATAACCGAAATTCAGAAAGATCAAACATTGTTCATAATACAAACGTCTTGGCTGCACAAAAGTCCTTAAGCTTTGCTCCCTTCAAATTTCCTTGCCTATGGATACGGTACCCTTGGTTCATCCTCGCACACTCTATCTTAGCATTATCTGTCTCTGGGGAAAAATAAAAGTGTGAGAGATAAAAATCAGCCATCAAGAATACAATAAACTACCATGAAATACATAAAGAATTATAACAAGAATGTAATAACCCAAAGACCTCAAATAATAACTCATACCTGATCTTCATTCCTGAATTGGCTTGATGATATAGCCTAAGTCTAAATTTAGATAGACTATACCAATAATGTCTCAATAGTCATTAACCATAACATACAACATGTTAGCGTGCTCATGGATTATGCAAAATGAAATGCATGATGTCATGCCGTGTCAAAACACCCTTTTTGTCCCATAAATAACATGTCGTAAAAACAGAGTGTCAGATCAATTAACCCCGTATCTGAGCGGGTCCAGAACATGTATGAGATCAATTAACCCCGGATCTGAGTGGGTCCAGAACATGTATCAGATCAATTAACCCCGGATCTGAGCGGGTCCAGAACATGTAACAGACCAATTAACCCCGGGTCTGGAGTCGGGTTAGGCGCATGCTTAGCCGGCAAAGGAAATCATGAAACTTTCTTTAAAACATGGGACCATAAAAACTTTTCATGCATAGCGGAAAACATTTTTACTTGAAAGACTTGCTTGCATAAAATTCATAAAATCAAATTCATGTGGCATATGGACATGCATGATACATGGAATGATATGCAATGCAAGTCATGACGTGAATAATCGTAAGCATTTTTTATAACTTGTCACAAGTATGATTTTGAAACTAAGAATTTCCAGATTTCCTATTTTATGTTTATAGGCGGCTAACTAGGCTTATGAGACCTTAAAATCTTCATTATTTGGATCATAACCTGAAAAACACCCTAAGGCTTAACCCTTATAAGCCCAAACCGTGTATAGAGGTCCATATCCTCCAAATTGAGCCTTCTTAAATTAATCCTCTGTTCAGCCCAACTTTCAGTTTTAGTACACTCACTTTATATTCGTAATTACCCATCAAAACGTTAAGACCAACCGGATTAATTTACATGGTCTTACTCGTTTATGTCTTAAGTGATTACGATAAAATTTCCGGATCAATCTAACTACTTTAAAGGGTCCATTTACTCATTTTTCTGAAATGGGTCATATGCTGAAACTGGACTGACCCTTTTTACTAAAAATTCAATTGTGGCAAAACCATAATTTTTTTTCCTAAATTCCAACTCACACAAGTCATAAACATGTAAAGTTAGCATCCTACCGAAAATTAGCCCATTTTCATGTTCCTAAGATTCATGTTTGAGTCCATTAACTCGTTACTTAATTTCTGCTCTGTTCCAATAATTTCAATTGAGCAGTGTTACTAATTAAATCATTAAAAATAATCCACAACTTATTTTGCCAAAATTCCAGCTTGATTACTCACCGCACGCCTAGGATTGTTATCATGCTAAAAATAAACTTTATTGAACATCTACAAGGTCTCTTTTTAAGCCAATCAAAAGGAGGTACAGTTCTGCTCAGTTCCAGACTTTTCAGTCTGAGCAGTTTTACTAAATATTTTATTACAAATATTCCAAAATTCATTTTTCCAAAATTCCAACTTTCATACTTTCTATACACATGAGACTAGCTTTGTACCAAAAATCAGATTTATTGAAGGTCTACAAGGTCCTCTTTCAAGTCATTCAAATTAGTGTTCAATTCTGCCCAGCTCCAGAATCGTCAACTGGAGCAGTTCTACTAAATATTTTCTTAAAAATAATCCGTAACTTATTTATCCAAATTCCAACTCTCACTTGTGCTACACTTATAAGGCTAACTTTGTACCAAAAATCAGCTTCATTGAAGGTCTGAAAGGTCAATGTTTAAGCCATTGAAAACGTTACTCCATTCTGCCCGGTTCTAGTAGTTTGTTGTTTTAGTCATCTATTCAAGTCAAATGTCCAATATTCATCTTGTTCTTATGAAATAGATTAATGGTTACCATTTACACTCCTTTGTAACCTGAATATCCAGATTCCATACTTATTATAACGTCACCTTTGCATCATACCAAACAGTTTATAGATAGTAGACCAAGCAAGTGTCATATATGCACAAAACAAGTGTTCTTCCTTGAAATCAATACTCACCTCCCTTTTCATCCTTTAGGTCGAAACTTATGTGGTACCTTAACCACATTTTACAACATGTATTCAAGCATGCAACACATTCAAGAGTCCTTTTAGTCTAATCTTGCAACAACTTTATAAAAACTCATATTCATCACATGCATGCTTTTACTAGGACCTTTCAAGCTACAACCAAGGGTTAATCTTACCTAGGCTCACTTAAGTAAATCTTATTTCATCTTAAATCAGCCTCTTACTATATTGCATGTAAGAAAAGACTCCATATTTGAAAGAACAAATCACATGCAAAGCGTTCTTAAGGAATCACTAAGATATAATCTTAAACTTAAGGTATTCAACTAAAGATCATATCTTAAGAACTTTTAATCATTCAAGCTACTAACTCTTTAAGTAAATCATGAGAGATTAGTGTATACTTGCCTCTTCAAGCTAAAGTTCTTGTCTTAGCTGGTTATGGAGTGAGTTGAGTTGGAATCCTCCCCTTCCTTCACCCAAAATGAGCTTTGAGTGGAGATTCAAATATCCCAAGATAGCACCACCTAAGGGAGTTGATACTTTGCACCTATGGAATCATGAAGGCCACGGTTGTGGGGTGAAGAAAAGAACATCAAGATGAGCTTCATCATTTTGTAAGAAAAATCTACTTAAGAACCTTGAAGTGAGGCTTACCTAGATGATCCTGGAGCTTTGAAGATGAAGATGAAGTTGAATCTCCTAGCTTCAATGTGTTGGCCGAAAGTTTTATGGTGGAGGGAGATGGAACTTTGCTTAGGTGTTTGCTAGTATGCTTCTTCAAGGAAATGTTCAAGATGAGGTTGTAAGGATGGTGTCTGGCAATTTAAAAAAAAATCTAAGGGGTAAGGGAAGGGGGAAACCGGCGGTGCATGGGGGATGGGGAAAGAGGGCCTAAGCTTCACTTTTTCTTACACCCTAGGCCTCTTTTTCTTACTTTAATATTTCTTTTGCAGGCAATTTGGCTATTTTATATTTTTAATTATTATGTAATTTGTTATTTAAAATTTATTTGGAAGGATGTAGAGAATTCTAGATTCTCCCAAGCCTTGGCCGAAATTTTGGGCTCTTGGGGGTGTTTTGGTCATTTCACATTTATCCTATCTACATTTATATAATTTATACTATTATTTATTTTATCTAATATGATTTTAATTTTGCTTTATGAGGATCAATTAGGATTGCATTCTTATGAAAAGAAATTGTTTTATGGTTGATCAAGGCCTCTTGGCCGAATTTCATAAGGTATCACAATACCTTGTGACATCCCCCATATAATTATTCAGTATCCATTTCAAAAGTAATTAAGTAAAGTAGTGCTACTTTGACTTAAGTAACATGTAATTGAAAGAATCATCGTGTTCATTACATCACTTAGTCACGGTTTCAAGTACATGGTCGTTGTGGTACAACAAGGATACCCGTGAGCAGTAGTGGGCCTAGTTGATTTAGATTTGTACTTTTGTTATCAACGACATGTATCCTTTTCCCTTATGTACTGATGACATTATGATGTACTCGGATTTAGTACGATGCATGTTGCTTGTGTTTTATTATGTCTATTTTATGAAGCTTTTGCTATTCGATACATGTTTGTGTTGACATGCATATAGATTTTATCGACACCTTGTACTTCTTGTAGCAAAGTACGGTGGGTGCACCATGCCGAGACCCTAGTCCCAGGCAGCGCACTAGATGTAGTATCAGAGCGACGCTCTTGATCCAAAGCGGGCAACATAAGATAAACAAACATGTACTTAGGCGATGATCTTAGAGTCTAAGTTATGATTTTAGACTGAGCGTGCGAGCCTCATAACAGATTCCTTAGAACGGTTCAGTAAGAATGACTAGAATAACCATTCTTTTAGTACCGGATAAACCACTTAGATGTTCCTTTTAGATATGGATCATTTAATTTGCAATTTTATTGATGTTTATATTTGGACTGGTTGTGTGAAAATGATTGTTTTGATAGGATGGCATCACGATAACGAGGTAGAGTGCGATAAGATAGACAGACGCAGCTGCCTCCCCCGCCTCAAGTACCACCACCTATAGATCCTATACCACCACCACCGGAGAATGTTCCACCTCCGCAGGCACATTCCCCAGGAGGTGTACCACAAGCACTTCTCAACGCCCTGATACAGCTTGGTCAGGTAGTCGGGAATTCACAGGATGCACCTACATCATCACCCCCACAGCCGCAACAGCAGACGGGCACCTGATTCTTTTTCAGGGAGCTGAAGAGTTCCCGAGTACCTAGTTTTGGGGGGACCAGATCAAGATGAGGCGGAGAAGTGGCTTGATGAGGTAGAGAATAGTTTCGATCACATGCAAGTGTCGAACGAGATTAAGGAACAGATTATCTGGTCGTTTCTAAATGGCGAGGCCAATCAGTCATGGAAGACGAATATCCAGCCACTAACCAGGCTAGTTGCTTAGGCCAAGTTTTTGGAGGAGTTTTGAAGTTCTACATTCCTCCGTCTATTATTATCTGGAAGATTGGAGAGGTCAAGTCTTTGAGGCATGAGGGTGGTTTTACTATTTTAGAGTATGCTAATAGATTCATTGCATTGGGCCGCTAGGTTCCTTCTGTTATGGCACACGAGAGGCTCAAGATGATCAAGTTTGAGTGTGGCCTTAATTGGAGGATCAGGACCTTGATTATCAATGCAAATCTAGGTAATTTTGGTGAGCTGCTGGATGCCTGTTACAGAGTGGAGCAGGACATTGCTCGGAGAGACAAGGAGGCCAGAAACAAGAGGGCTCGTGATGCTACAAATGATTTGTCCAAGCATTGGACCAAGTTTCAGCAGAGGCCAGACGGACGACCCCAATTTCAGCGCCACCCGCAGCCACCACTCCAGCAATAGGTCCAGCGACAACCCCCACCCTAGCACCAACCTCTGCAGCTGCAGCATCCCTAGGTGCCAGCCATTCTGAGATGCCAGACTTGCCAGCGGCAGCATACTGTTGAGTGTCGCATAGGGACAAATGCATGTTTTGGATACGGTAGGACTGGGCATATGATGATAGAATGCTTGGACAGGAAGAATAGGCCGTAGGAGGTGTACAGCAGTAGGGAGGATGTCCACTAGCTAACGCCCCAGTCCATTTTATGACGAACGTCGAGGTTGAGGATGCACAAATGTCGTGATAGGTATTTTTGATTACGTAGTTTAAATGCAATTGATATTACCTATTTCAAATTTTAAGTTGTGTTGTTGACTATCCGTTCTGTAAACCCTAAATTACGATCATTATGTGCTTAATTTAGAAACCCCATACTTGAATTATGAATGTTATCAAGTGCGCTTTTAGTAAACAACATCCCAGCGAATGTATTGTTCGACAGTGGTGCAAGCCACTCATTTGTGTCTAAGAGGTTCATCACAAACCTGAGACGACACCCTACCTGGCTGTAGACTCCCGATATAGTTTTGGCGTGGGAGACCAGGTCATAATCTCACACCATTTGTATAAAAATTGTAGCCTCAAGATGGAGGGTCATCAAACTGAGGCGATGTTGATTCTGATAAAGATAGGAGATTTTGATTTGATTCTAGGCATGGACTGGTCGTTCCACAACCATGCCCACATCGATTATCGAGGGAAGCAGGTAGTCATCAAGATTCCGGGCCCAGAGGAGGTTACAAACAAGGGTAATAGTAAGTTGAAGAAGGCTCCACATAATGTTTACCTGACTGTAGCTCATACTTTCTGAGCATTGAGGAAGCAGATGCGGCTTTCTTGTACATGCCCTAGACGCTGAGTCTGAGACGCTTTCGGTCGATAGCATTCTAGTGATTCGAGAGTTTGCATATGTAATTCCGAATGATTAACCAGGCCTGCCACCTGACAGGGAGATTGAGTTTGAGATTAATGTGGTACCCTGAGCAAAACCGATCTCCAAGGATCCATACTGGATGGCTCCAGCTAAGATAAAGGAACTAAAGGTACAGTTGTAGGAGTTGATTGACAAGAAATTCATTCGTCCCCGCGTAACCCTGGGGAGCACCTTCACTGTTCGTGAAGAAAAAGGATGGCAACATGCAGTTTTGTATTAATAGCTAAACAAGATTATGATTAAGAACAAGTATCGCTTGCCTCAGTCGTCGATCTCTTCGACCATCTAACAGTAAACAGTTCATTTTGTTAACGATTCGTCAATCGCTATGTCACGCCAAATATAACCTATGCATGTGAATGCAGGGAGCTAAAGTGTTCAGCAAGATTGATCTTCGTTGGGGATATCACCAGTTGAAGATCAAGGCAGATGATGTTGCGAAAACTGCCTTCCGGACTCGATATGGACCTTACAAGTTTCTAGTGATGTCATTCGGGTTGACTAATGCCCCAACTCCTTTTATGGACCTTATGAGTATGGTGTTTCGCGAGCAGCTGGATACGATCGTAGTCATCTTCATCGATGATATATTGTTTTATTCACCCCACAAGGATACTCATGTTGACTTGCTGAGCACTTGCGGATTGTATTGAGCATATTATGAGATAAGCAACTTTACGCCAAATTCAGCAAGTGCAAGTTCTGGTTGCGGAGCGTTGCATTCTTGGGACATGTCATTTCAGAGGCGGTTATATCCGTTGATCCCAAGAAGATCGAGGCGATTACGGAGTGGCCGCGATCAACGAACATCACTGAGGTCAGGAGTTTTCTTTGATTTGCGGGCTATTATCGAAAATTCGTAGAGGGTTCTCCAAGATAGCAGTTCCACTAACAAGGCTGACACATAAGAAGACAATGTTTGAATGGACTGCGGACTGCAGGAGGAGAATCATTGAGCTTAAGCAAAAATTGAAATCAGCTCAAGTCTTAGCACCGCCTGTTTCCGGCAAGAGTTATATCGTCTATAGTGATGCCTCTATGAATGTTTAGGCAAAAAAATGAACGATATTCCTCTGTGAATATCGTATTTGGTAAAATGCCTTACCCTTTTCCTGCAGGTTGCATTCTGATGTAGAATGATAGGGTGATTGCATACACGTCTAGACAGTTGAATCCGTATGAGCCAGATTACCCGGTGCATACCTTGAGTTGGCAGCCGTAGTATTTGCATTGAAGATTTGGAGCATTATCCGTGTGGGGAATGATGCGAGGTATACATCGATCACAAAAGTCTGAAGTATTTGTTCACCTAGAAGGAGTTAAATATGAGGCATCATAGATGGCTAGAGTTCATTAAGTATTATAACCTCGCGATCCACTATCATCTGGATAAAGCTAATAAGGTAGCAGATGCGTTGAGTAGGAAGTCTAGTCATACGAGGCCGACCCCTCTTGAGAGAGAGATGGCTGAGTTTGGGTTAGATGTGGTAAAGTTTACAGCTAATGTTCTTGCAGCATTGGTGATTTCTCCGTCTTTGATTGACGGGATTAAGGATGCTCAGCGAGGTGATGCAAATTTGTTGAGGATTGTTGAGAGAGTTAAGCAAGAACAGATTGATGATTTTCAGATACAGAATGATGGCATTCTATGGTTCAGAGGCAGATTATGCATACCAAATGAGGATGAGCTTGAAAGAGAGATCCTTAAGGAGGCCCATATCATATGACTATTGATTCACCCCCGGAGCCACTAAGATGTACTAGGATCTGAGACAGCACTACTGGTGGGACGGGATGAAGCACCAGATTGCTAAGTATGTGGATCGGTGTCTGGTTTGTCAGCAGGTGAAGTCAGAACATCAGCGACCCGCCAGACTTCTACACCCCTTGGAGATTCCCGAGTGGAAGTGGAGCATATTACCATAGATTTTTTTGCCGGACATCCGAGGACTTAGAGCAGCAGTGATACGATATGGGTGATTATAGACCGACTCAATAAATTGGTGCACTTTCTATCCAAGTTGATTCAGGCATCGATAGAGAGGCTGGTACAGATGTATATGGATAATATAGTGAGCCTGCATGGAGTACTGGTGAGATCGTTTGCAACCAAGATTTGAATTTTGCCTCGAGATTCTGGACCGCATTTCAGTGTGCTATGGGTACGGAGATTCAGATGAGTACAGCATTTCACTCGTATACTGATGTTGGATTTCCGTGGTAGATGTGATGGGTCAGTGAAGTTGATGGAGTTTTCATATAATAATAGTTACCACGGCTGGATCAGGATGGCATTATTTGAGGTATTATATGGGCGGAAGTGCCATCACCGCTACACTGGGATGAGATCAGAGAAAGGGCGATTATCGGGCAAGAGTTAATGGAGCAGACCAGAGATAAGGTCCCGTTGATATACGAGAGGCTGAAGGCAGCCCAAGACCGCAGTAAGAGTTAGGCAGATTCGAGAAATCAACGTATTGAGTTCGGAATTGGAGAGAAGGTGTACCTGAGGGTCTCGCCGACAAAGGGGGTGATGCATTTCGGAATTAAAGGAAAGTTGAGTCATTGCTTCATCGGGCCGTATGAGATATAAGAGAAAATCGGACCCGTGGCATATCGACTATCACTGCCTCCATTATTATCGTAGATGCACGATGTATTTCATGTATCACAGCTGTTGAGATACGTGCATGACCTGAGTCATGTCTTGGAGCATCAGCAGTTAGAGATTTGAGATGATGCATCCTATGACGAGGTTCTAGTATGTATTCTAGACCGGAAGGAGCAGATGTTGCGAAATAGGTTGATCCCGTTCGTGAAAGTACAATGGAGTAATCATTCTAATGGGAAGCTACTTGGAAGCCAGAGCAACAGATGCGAGAGCAACAGCCTCGGATTTTTGACTAAGGTACATAAATTTCGAGGCCGAAACTTTTTATAAGAAGGGAAAATGTTACATCCCGACTCCCTTTACGTACGGAAATTTTGTTTTATATCAATGTATGATACTTAGTATGATTTGTGTGTATGTGTAAACTTAGGAAAATTTTTAAAACTATAATGTGGCTAGGAGTAATTAAATAGGAATATAAAAGATGAAACAACTTTTATTTGTAATTAAATTAGAGAAGAAATGGTGTAAGACATAGAAAATAAAGTGAACAAAATATTTGTCCTATTCTACCCTCTATGACACCCCTTGACCGCCGACCCCCTACCCATACAAGACAACTTGGTCTTTCATTTTTACCCTCTTTCCATTTTTTATCACTTACACACTCCTCTTCCATCCAACCATAAATCATGCATGCCTTACAATATCTTACAACACTCATAATTCTTTTCCATTACACCAACCAAGAAATGACGGAAAATTTTCCCACCATCCCCTCTAAGAATTTCTGCCAAAGGTAAGAAAACAAGGAAGCTTCTTACATTCTTCCACTTTTCTACCATCTTTCCCGTCCTTTCTTTTTTCCAACCAACCTAGTTTCATGCACGTCTTACATTTCTACAAATTCCTCTTATCAAACAAAACCTAATGATGAAATTTCTTCTCCCCCACTATCTTTTAAATCTCGGCCATGAACACGAAATGGGGGCAAGACAATCTATTCTTCATCTCGCACATCAACTCATCAACTTCTTCTCAAGAAAATCCTCTTCCTCCTCTCTACCCTCTTTCTTTCACTCAAACCAAAACTTTCTCTCACTCTTTATCCTCCAAAAACCAAGAACAATGTCAAGCAAGAGAAGCCAATTTCTTTGACTTTCAAGTGATGAATCAAGCTTTCAAGTATAAGAATCCTCAAGGTAAGGACCCTACCATTTTTTCTAAACATCTTTTTCTTCATCCATTCTTCCAAAGGATTCAAACTCCTTCTCTTTTCGACCCTTAAGTCGTGAGCCACACCAAGGAAAAGGAAGAATTTTTGTAGCTTGAAAAAGTAGGAAACTTCAAGGACTTCCAAAGGTGAGTTTTCTTGAAGGTTGATGATAGACTTCTAAGCATTCATCCTCCAAGATAACTCATTTTTCTTCCATCTTGGACCTTTAGGCCGTGGGGTCCCAAGGACAAGGAAAGAAGAAATTTTCTTCCCTTTTTGAGGTCTAAGTTCAAAAACAAGGTAAGTGTTCTTCTTGGTTTCTTCATGCATGTCTAAAAATAGGTTATCTATGTTCATCTGCAAACTTGGATCATGCATGCATATGTTCAAATGATGTTTTCACTATAAACATGTAGAAAGTTTGCTGGCATACCTCTTATGTGAAAACTTGTGTGTGATTCTTGAATGTTGGAGTGTCATGCATGTGAATTTTATGATATGCTTAGGCCTCATATGTGTATGCATCTCACATATAATAGAAGATTAGGCAAGCATGTTTTATTTCATGAATATTTTCAGGTTCTCAACCTTTATAAGTCTGAAAATCAGATTGCACTAGTCTCAGAACTATTAACGTTTGAATGACTTATACTTGTCCAAATGGATTGAAACTTGCGCCAAATGAAACTTAAGAGGTGTGGATATGTTTCTGCAAAAGTTAAGAAATTTTTAAACTCATTTACTATTTTTAATATTGCGACGAAGTGGATGTAAAGTGCTGGAAACTGAAAGTACTCTACAGTAAAGTAAAGAACAGAAGGAATTTTATACTGGTTCGGTTAAATCAACCTACTCCAGTCTTCGAGGACACCTTCCTCGGTTATCACTAAACAAAATAACACTTTACCACAAGGGTTGCTGGAGTTACATACCAACTCTAACCCTTTACAATCGAAACAAGCAATCACAATGATCACAAACACCACCAACGAGCGGATGAAGGTTTGATCACACTTTGATCAACCTTTTACAACAATGAGGCATGTATGGTGGTATGAATAAAGCCTATACAATATGTTTGAATATAAATACAATATGCTTGAGAGAGAGAAGAAGAAAGAAAGGTAGAAGAAGAAAGTAGAAGACACTTTTTGCACTTAGGAAATTGTAAGACTTGTCTTGCATTTGAGTTGCTCTTCTTCCCCTCCTTTTATTTCAAAGTGGCCGCCCCCTAGGAAATCATCTCCATCTTGAAAATTCTCTTTTAAGTCCTTGGAAGAATGCCTTGTATAGATGTGACATCAACTTGCTTACTTGGCATAACTTGATTAGATGGTTGTCTTGCCCTTGCTTACTTGGCACTCCTTGATTGGATGAGTTGTGTCATCACTTAATGGCTGAAAAAATCTGAGATAAAATGTAAAATATGTGCCAAATTGAAGTTCAAAACATTTCCAAAAATTATACAATTAATCCTCTCAATTTTGGAAGTAATTTTTGATCATAATTCAAGACATAATTTCGTCCACCCTATTGTTTCACATGCTGAATTTTTTCAGCATGTGCAATAATCTAAAGACTTTTAAATATACACATCAATCCCTTGAATATTGAGAAGCAAATTGATCACAATTAAGACCATAAATTCAGCCACCATAATGTCTCACATGCCGAATTTTCAGCATGTGTTACATTTGCTATAAGGTTTGACATATTACCTTGTGTAACTTCCTCTATTAAGTCACTAACCTTGTGTAGTCCATTCTTCACCAATCAAGATGCCAACTAAGCTCCATATAAGCTCCACCAAGGCTGAGTAGGCGTGTAATGTAGGCTTGACCATGTGCTAAATTTTATTTTTGTAAGCTTTGTAAAATAGTGCACAATAATTATACACATATGGTATATTCCAATCATCCCTAATTTGAATATTATAGAATACTTTAGTATGTATTGAATATGTAAAATGTGTCTAGATACATGTTACATGTCATGCCAAAAACGTTCCATGTGTTGTGTTCGTAGAAAACCGAATTTTCGACTTTTGTAGATTACGCGATTTTTCTCCGATTAAATTCCAACTTTTTGCGCATGCTATGTATATTATGTCACACATAATATACATAAAATAATTTTAATATTTAGCTCTAATGGATGATTAAAGTGGCGCCTGCATGTGCTTGAAAATTGAATTTGGAATCTCCACAATTTGGCCTTAATTGGGGGTGATTTGTGTGTGCCAACATGGGATGAGTGTACCATGTTAGCCACGAAATTTGTGGCCATTTTTGAAGTGTAGGGGCTGGCCATCTATATATGCCAAGTACGTGACACATTGGCGAAGTTTCGGTAGTCACCCGATACGACAATTTTTGGTTTACAACCTTGTAACGTGTCGTAATAATTTTGTCATCGCCTTGACTTATATCATATGATATAATACCTGAATATACTCATAAATATGAGGTAAGTATAGTAGTGTGACGTTGACATACGTTCGTAATATATTTAACGTGTCAGTAGTACGTTGGGATATATATGTATTGTGCCTTTAAAAAAATCTGAATATATAGATATAAATATATATAAATTGTGTGATATAATGAGGAGAGGAGACTTTCCATTTCTATGTTTGTTGACATCATGCCTTCTCCAAATATATCTCCATTTAATGAACTACTTAGTTCATTTAACTAAGTACTTCACTTAATGAACTAGTTTAGTTCATTAATGGTGGCACCTGAAAATTGTTCAAACACAATAAATGTTTGACATTTGATGTAAGCTTTAAAGCTTCATGGCTTGTTAGTACCGCAACATTATATATAAAGTATATAAGGCAAGTTTGTCACAAAAATGTGTCAAGTAATAAATTGTGTCATGCATTTCTTTAACACACGTTATTTAAATCATGCATTTTGTGAATCAATAAAACCCTTTTTCTCAACAATCTCTCTCTTTTGATGATTTACAAAATAACATTAGTTCATGATTTAGATTTAATCGCTCCCCCTCCAATCGTGCACAAATTCAAATTTTGAATTTTGAATTCTCTCCCCCTTTATTTTTGCAATCAATCATTCTCTCTCCCCCTTAAATCATGCATTCTCTCCCCTTTTATTTTGGAAATAAAATCAAAAGTGCATATAAGAAAGAAGAAAAAAACTCATGCATTTCGATTTCGTTCTTAAGGGTTATTCATTCAATCTTTGCAAATGTCCCTTTGGTACCCAAATTTTGATGACCTTTCTAGGTCTTCCAAAAGGTGAGAAAAGAGATGAAGATGTAATATAGTAGACGTTCGGTGCAAATCCGTTTGGCCTTTGGCCGAGAATACCATCATATACATAGTATACACGAGGCGTGATCTAGATGCATTTTTATGATGTGGATTTCTCATATGCATCAATGGCTTCCTTTCATATTTGTGCGGCACAAAATTACATCTCATATGATATGGAGATGAAGCGCGTTGAAATGACATAGGGGGATATAGGCGTCTTCTTAGGTGCCACATATGTCTTAGATGCATCTATTTTCTTAGATGGAATGAATTTGGTTGATTTATTTAACTTCTCAACGGTTATACAATCAATCATCATCATCAGGTCTATTATCTCCGGACCTAGACGGTCATAAATCATCATCCTCGGATCTATTATCTCTAGACCTGGACGGTCATAAATCATCATCCTCAGGTCTATTATCTCCGGGCCTGGACGGTCATACTCATCATCAGATCAATTAACCCCGGATCTGGAGCGGGTTGTGCTGGCCAGGAAGTAATGGTACCAATAGGGTTCTTTCTTTCAAAACTTAAATCTTTCCTTAAAAAGAGCTTTTCCTAAATTTCTTTGGCACAAAATCCGTCTCATAAATCGAATGAAAATGGACAATGCAATGCATGGTATGCAACATGCAATTCGTGACTAAATACATCATAAAACTCATATACGAACTTGTCCCTTAAGCTAGAAAATAATCCAGCATTAATGCCCTGTTCATGCAGCCTCAAAATCATCGACTTAGGGCCTATTTTCAGAAACTTATGCCACAGATATGCATAATGGAATCCTAGCTACATGCCATAAAAATTTTGTGACACTCCAGGTGAGTAAAACCCTTAAATTATTAAATTACTGAAAAGGGGGTACTGCTGAATCCTGAAGTGCAGTACCCGCCCTTACTTTAATTTCATGGGCCATAAAACCTTATTTAATTAAGACTATTACCTTGAAAATATAGCCAATATACTAAGGAGCATTAATCTGAGGCCCAAACATCACATACAAGTCCAATTAAACAAGATCAAGGCCTCACCATACACACCACTATGCTGCCCTGTTTCCAGTTTTGCACCGTGACATTCACCTTAATTGTTTCCCATAAAAACAGTAATTTCAAGCAAATTCTTTACATGGACATGTTCATCTATGTCTTAGGTAAATACCATACAAAGTTCAAGGCAATCCAATATGCTTAAGAGGGTCATTTGATTTTCTTTCTCAAACTAGGTACTTGCAGGAACTGCAGTGACCTACTCCTACTAAAAATTTTACTAGGGTCAAACCACAAGTTCTTTTACCAAAATTCTACCTCAAAAATTTACTACACATATAAGGATACCATCATACCAAAATTTAGCTAAATTGCACATTCCTAAGGTTCGTTTTCAGGCAAAACACTTCACTGCTCAAAACTGTCTAGTTCCAGAAAATCTGGCTTTCATCACTTTTTCTTATTCAACGTTTCCCAGCTAACTTTATTTCCCCAAAATAACTTACTAACCACTAAATGTATACTTTAACATAATCATTCCAAGTGTCATAATATTCTTTAGGCTAGACATGAACCATGCCAAAATAGCCTTGCAATTTTACATATATCACACACTAATTCCATACATTTTACACCTCATAAAGTCTATTCTCAACAAGACTAATTCATTTATCAAATAACCACCAAAACAGCACGTATTTTGTGCATAGTAGATCTCATGTCATATTTAAGTTTGAGCACAAACATATCCATATAGTAAATCATTCAACCATGCCAACACTTTTCTTTATAACAACTAAGTTCTCATGTTTGGTACTTAGAATCTTCAACTAAGATTCATATCTTAGAAATGGCTAGTCATTCAAGCATACACTTCACAAATAAGTCAAGATTGCTTAGAGTATACTTGCCTTTTTGAGCTTAGAACTTTCCCTAGCTTGAGCCTTGGTTGAAATAGAGTGAAGTTTCCTCCAACTTCTCCACATAGCCCACGGTTTTGGAGAGAAAATGCAAGTAGATTTTAGCTACCACTTAAATGTATAAAAGAGCTAGTTTGAGGTTATTTTGTCTTACCAAAATAGAGTCCAAATGGGGATTGAAAGAGGTCCAACTCACCAAAATGCATAGTAACACCTAGTAGCTTGAAGAATCTTCACCCAGTGACCATGTAGGGGTCACAGTTTTGTAAGGGAAAATAAACCAAATGTGAGCCTTACATTTTAAAGAAACTGAAATCCAATTTAGAGGCTAGGATGTAACTCACCTAGATGGAACTTAGAGCTTGAAGATGAAGATGATCTTGAGACTCCCTTAGTCAAGCTTGCCGTAGGAGAGTATTGGGGAGTAGCCTAAGTGTTCAATGAGTCTTTAGTGGTTTGCTTGGGGTAACTCTTGAGAGTGTTGTGAGTTAGGGAAGGGAAGGAAGCTTCTAGGTCCACTTGAAAATGGTTTCTTGTAATCCAAAAGGAGGTAGCCGACGGTTTTCTTAAAGGAGGAGGAGGAGAGACTTCTCTTTTGCATGGACACCATCATGAGGCTCATTTAGTGTCTTGCATCAATTACTCCTTCAGTTACTTTTGAGGTTGGGTTGAGAAAAAGTAATTAGGGTTGTTGATAAAGGTCCTCATGGCTTAACCATGGTATTATACTTGGCGGTTGGGGTCTTAGGGTGGTGCTTTTATTTACTACTTAGTAGCTCCTTTACTCTTTAGTTGCTTTTGAGGATAAATTAAGGTAAAAAGGTCACTAAAGTGGTTAGTTGAGGTGTTAATGGTAAAGGTGATCCCATGAATCTCCCATTGCTTGCATCCAACGACCTTAAAGGGAAAAAGGGAGGAATCACCATCATAAAGCTATTACTACATGTGTAAGACCTTTTAGAATTCTTTAAGAGGCAAATAAAGTGATTAGTTGGGGTATTAAGATTAAAAATGATCTAATGGATGCCTCATTATTGTAATACCCGGCGTTTGAAAAGGAAAAAAGGGAAACTTTACCTTAAACTCTTGAAACACATTTAGTAGAATACTTAATTCCATGTGTAAGATTTTAGGCTTACTTTAAGAAGCTATTAAAAGCTAGTTGGCTTTTAAGGATTTAAAGTATTCTAGAATTTCCAAGACCCTTATGGCCAAATTTTCTAAAAATCTTTGGAGGGCAAAATTGGCATTTCACATGCTTCATAAGACATACTTGGAGTATTATACTATTTCTTATAGTATTTACTTTAAGGAAAAGTAATTAAAGAAGAGGTAATAAAACTTAATAAAATGCACTTGGAAGAACTAACATTTTATTAAATCACTTCATATGAGTCTTGAGTACATAACGATTTCCGTTGGGTACAACATATACCATGCTGGAATTTTGTGAAGATCATTATAATGGACCTTGCGAAGCATGTCAAGGGACTTAGGAAGATATTTTAACACCTAGGCTAATGAATTATCTTATGAGGTGAAATAAGTTGAAAATTAAAGGCTTCCCCATTCCCTAACCTCAGTTTTGAGGAGTTTTAAGGGGATAGCTCAACCCACCTTCATCATGCCACTAGAATGATTTAAATAGCACTTTGTGTTGAGAAAAAGATTTTGAGTGATTCAGAAATACATGATTTAAATACTATGTGTTTAAGAAATGCATGACAAAATTATTATGTGACACTTTTTTGTGATATACATGGCTTATATGCTTTATATATATTGTTGTCGTACTAACAAGCCATAAAGCATTGAAGCTTACATCATATGGAAAACATTTGTTGTCTTTGAACTAATTTCAGGTGCCACCATTAATGAACTAAATTAGTACATTAAGTGAAGTACTTAAGTTAATGAAATAACTAGTTCATTAAATGGAGATATATTTGGAGAAGGCATGATGGCAACAAATCGAAGAATGGAAAGTCTCTTTATTCATATATTAAAAACGCCTACATATATATATATATATATATATATATATATATATATTATATCCAGATTTTTCTTAAAAGGCACAATACACATATATTCCGACGTACTACCGACACGTTACATATGTTACAAACATACGTCAACGTCACACCACTATATACAACTCATATTTATGAGTATATTCAGGTCTTATATCATATGATATAAGTCACGGTGATGACAAAATTGTAACGACACGTTACAAGGTTATAAACCGAAAATTGTCATTTCGGGTGACTACTAAAACTTTGCCAACGTGTCACATACTTGCCATATAAAGATGGACAGCCCATGTACTTTAAAAATAGCCAGAAATTTCGTGGTTCACATGTTAAAATCATCCATGAAATCATTCCATGTTGGCAAACACAAATCACCCACAATTAAGGCCAAATTGTGGAGATTTCCAATTCAATCTTTTTTGTCACATGGAAAGCCTATGCCTCAGCCATTAGAGCTGAATATTTAATTTATTTTATGTATATTATGTGTGACATAATATATATAACATGTGCAAAAAGTTTGAATTTAATCGGAGAAAAATCGCGTAATCGACAAAAGTCGAAAAATCAGTTTTCTACGAGCATAATACATAGAACGTTTTTGGCATGACTTGTAACATGTATCTAGACACATTTTACACATTCAAGACATGTTAAAGTGTACTAGAATATTCAAATAAGGGCTGATTATAATTTACCATATGTGTGTAATTATTGTGCATTATTTTACAAAGTTTACCAAAATGAAATTCAGCACATGTTGGAGACTTCATACACGCCTACTACATGCTAGATGGAGCCTATGTGGAGCTTAGTTGGCATCTCAGTTGGTAGAGAATATACCACACAAGGTTAGTGACACAAAAAAAAGAGCTACACAAGGTAACAATTCAAACATTTTGAAAATGTAACACATGCTGAAATTTCAGCTTGTGCTACTAAGAGGTGGCCAAATTTTTGGCTAGTATTAGTGACTAATTGACATCCCAAAATTGAAGGGATTAAATGATGATTATTTGGCAACAATTTGAATTCTTTTTAGCACATGTTTTGCAATTTATTCTCAGGTTTTATAGCACACTAAATGGTGACAAGATTGGACCAATCATAAAGCGCCAAGTAAGCAAAGCAAAGTCATCCATCTAATCAAAATGTTCCAAGTGAGCAAGGTGGTGTCATATCTACACAAGGCAATCTACCAAGGGCATTAAAAAGAATTCTTAATATGGTAGTAAACCCTAAGGGGGCGGCCACAATGACATAGAAGAAGGAGAAGTAGTGCAAAGTGAAGAAAAGCAACTCTCATTGTTTCTCAAGTGCAAAAGGATCCACTATTCCCTCCTTCTTCATTTCTTTCTTCTTCTTCTTCTCTCAAGCCTATTGTTCTTATATTCTACATATTGAATAAGCTTTGATTAGGCCACCATACACGTTTCATTTGTTGTAAAAGGACTGATCAATGTGTAATCAAACTTTCATCCGTTCGGTGGTGGTGTTCGTGATCGATGTGATTGATTGTATCGTTTGTAAAAGGGTGGAGCTGGTGTGTAACTCCAGCAACCCTTGTGGTAAGGTGTTATTTTGTTTTTAGTGATAACCGAAGAAGGTGTTCTCGAAGACTGGAGTAGGTTGATTTAACCGAACCAGTATAAAATCCTTGGCGTCTTTACTTTCAGAACTTTACTTTCAGTTTTTAGTTTCTACGTTGATTTTGTTACAATTGTAAAAATATTAAACGACTTTAAAAAATTACAAAACTTTGCAGAAACATAGCCACATATCCTAGCTTTCATTTGGTGTAAGTTTCAACTCATTTGGATAAGTATAAGTCAGTCAAACGTGATTAGGTCTGAGACTAGTGCAATCTGATTTTCAGATTTGCGAAGGTTGAGAACTTCAACGTGGTTGACATACTTTCCAAAGAAATTTTCAAACCGTTTCAACAAATTAAATTAAATAACTTAAGTGGTGTTTCAGTAAATTTTCAGACCATTTAGAGTTACAAATTAGTCGGAATAAATTTTTCAAGTCGGAGTACGGTTTCTGGCAGATTCGCGCAATCTGACCAAAAACAAATTTTCAAAGGGTTAGGAGTACATTTTTATTTTGAAATTTTTATGCGATAATTATAACATCTGAGCGTTCATTCATACCGAATTTCATAATTTTTGAAGGTCTCTAACTAGGTCGTTTAATTATTTCAAATCAGGATCTGAAAACAGGGACTATTTTCAGATGTGGGGTTTTTGGGCCAAACGTTTTTATAAACAAGATTTTCTGCACACACTATTCAATCCTTCCTCCTCCTAGTGGTGCTATACAGGTCCTACACTTTGATGGTTATGTTATTCAAATATTTTAAAGTTTAGGGGCTGTTTTTATATGACTTTGTTTCTGACCCATGAATGACTAAGGGATGACACTAAGCATGTTAAGACATGATTAAAAGTTCAGAAAGTGAATGGATAAGTTACCTAAGGGGTAGAACATATGTTAGGAGATGAAAAGAAGGCAATATGGAGGGTATATCATCCCTACACCCCACGATTTTAATGGGGAAATTGAGGAATAAAGGATCTCAGTTGTTATGCCTCTAGGACGATTGATGGGTCATTTGGATGTTAAAGTTTCACATAAATTGAATGCTAAGGGACTGTTTTGACTCATGTTCGTGTTTGATGAGATTCAAGGGTCATAAATTATTTCTTATGCTAAGATGAGTACTTATGTGGAACTATTTTGTATGTATCACCATATGTGGCATATCTGTTTCTAATGCTTGGTTATGTTTATTTGAAGCTAAGGAAGAGAGGCTTGAAGGCATGACTTCAAATAATGGTCAAAAGATCCAAGAGATGGCATGAAAACACATAAGTAAAGATGTTAAGTTGGTAGACTACCGAATAAGAATTGCTTATTGTTGTCATGACTAATCAAGCATGAACACGGTTTAATGGATGAATGGGCAGAATAATCCTTAAGTAAACCATAACCGCATGATGTTTAGGGGCTGTTGAGGGTAAACAGAAGTCATAAAAGACGTTTTTGGGTATCTTACACGTGTAGAAACCAAAATAGGGAACTGTTTCGGTATATTGCACAAAACAGCCCAGTTTTGACCTCTAAGTCCGCCTGAGAATGCATCTAATTCATGATTGGATAATAAGAGACCTAAATAAATCAGTTCATAAGGGATTTTAGTATGTTGGAACTGTTTAGGGGTTAAAACAAGGGATATAATGTTACGACACAAAGCTGAAATTTTCAGCTTTGTGATGTAAATAAGTAATGAACCATATACATTATAGATATGACATTAGGGGTGTCTTGGACCCTTGGAACCCAATGACTAGTGAATTATGCATCATTGCATGACATGACATTATTTTTAAAAGAAAGGTCTGTTTTGAAAAGAAAAGAGAAACAGTTTTGAAACCCCCTACCAAACGATTTGTCTCTGTGATTGATTCCGGTATATGTTCTGTTCTGGACTCGGTATTAGGGTATACGTTCTTTTCAGGACCTGATATTGAGGTATATTGATTTGTTCTGGACTCATACGTAACATCCTCATTAGGATAGGAGGTAGACGGGGTATTGTTTTGTTCTGGACAGAATCACTCCTAGTAGACGATCGGTCCCTATGGAGAAAAGCGAAGGCCATGGCTAGAAGTTCTGTTCTACTCTGTTCTATTTTGTTTCATTCCGTCCTGTTCGGTTTTGATCTGTTATGTTCTGTCTTGTATCGTTCTGTTCTATTCTGCATACCATCATATTGCATTGCAACACACTAACCCTTGCTGCAGAATGTAATGAGACCATTATGAGTAGTAAATAACTGGTTATAGCATAAGGGGAATTAGAACTGTAAGTTATGGTTTTGAGGGAAATAGATAAGAGCTTCATTCAATAGATATATAATTATGTTTAAATCTTATACTGCGGATTTAAGTTCTTATTTATTGTTCTTCTATGTTTCTGTAGAATAGGGGGATACTTGCTTGGTGATTTTATCATTCACTCTTTATTTACCATTTTTTATAGCCTCAAGAGCCCGAGGTAGAGTATTGCGAGATGAGCTATAGATGGCATACCCATGAGAGATGCTGATGTCAGGAATTTTGTTATCTGGTTTTGTACTATGGACTATTTGGGACATTTTGGAACTTTATTTTGTGGGTTATATTATGTATGACATTATAGACGTTGGATGTTGAATGTTTCAATTATGCCCGTTTATTACCACTATTTGATGTTTTTCATCAGTAGTCCATGGCGGAATCATGGAATAGTACTGGTATCGCATCGACGCCTTGTAATTTCCTCAACAAAGTACGGTGGGTTCACCGTACGTGGGCATAGCCCGGGTACAGGCACTATAGGTGGTATCAGAGCCCAGGCTCTAGATTCAATACAGAACATAGGAACTAAGTGCTGATCTTAGAGCCCTAAGTCATGATCTTAGCGTGAGAGATGGCCTTAGTCTAAGAAACGTACCACGGATTTAGGAAAACCGTCCCCCTTAAACTTCTGGCTAGATAAATCAGCGTCAATAACCTTAACTTTCTAATAACAAGATAATGCTCCTCTTGTTAATTGGGAAAGGCCTAAGTAGATCGTAATTTTCCTTTCTTGACATTGTAACTTTCGATTAATTTTAGATTAACCTATAAAGCTGAAAATGTTGTGGAAGTGCAGATGGTTAGACCCTGCGGCAGACTAGGTAGGGCCCATCCTGCGATAACCAAATCTTAGGAGTCTATTATGCAGGTACCGACCCAGTCCCTAGATGGATAGGTACCACCTCCTCCTCCTCGCAGAATTAGAATCCATAGCCACCACAGCAACGACCAAACTACCCTCCTCAGGTGCCCGATATGGCTGCGTTTTAGCCGTCCTTCAAGGTGATGGCTCAGGTTTGGCAGGCTATGCTAAACAATCAAGAAGTTCCACCCCCTGCACCACAACCATAAGGACAGCTTTGGGACCCTGATTCTATTTTGGCGAGATGAAGAAATCTTGGGTTCTGTCCATTGAAGGAGATGCTAATCCGGATACTGCTGAAAAATGGTTAGATGAGATTGAGAATTGCTTCGAGTTTATCCAGGTCCTGACATGAACGCGCATGTGATAAGACCAATTTTTATCGGAGCAGCAAACCAATGGTAGAAGACCAATCTGCAACCTCTGCCAAAACCAATCTCTTGGACAAAATTCCTTGAAGAATCTATAAGGTTTACATTCCGCCATCCGTGATGCTGCAAAAGATGCATGAGTTTGAATCACTGAAGCAAGAGCTGGGTATGACTGTTTCGGATTATGCAAATTGATATACTGCCCGAGGAGATATGAGCCATCAACCATGAATGATGAAAGGATCAAAATGCTGAAGTTTGAAAGGGGTCTGAATCCTCGTACCCCCACATAGCTAGTTAATGCTAATCCCAAGAATTTTGGAGAACTGTTGGACGCATGCTACTGCATTGAGAGAGACATCATCAGACAAGAAGAGGAAGCAAGAAGCAAGAGGCCCAGAGATTACAGTGCTACCTAACGTTGCTGGACCACGTAGTTTCTCTGATTATCGTCCTATTAGTCTATCCAACTCTATTGCGAAGGTGGTGACACGTCTTCTTGTTTCTAGACTACAACCCGTTTTACATGAGATTATCTTAGTGGAGCAGGCTTGATTCCTTAAAGACCGTGACATTACTGATCATGTGTTATTGGCTCAGGAGCTGGTGCATATATTGGATAAGAAAGTTCACGGTTCAAATGTTTCGGTTGAATTGTATATGATGAAAGCTTTTGATCAAAGCTTTTGATCGCATCAATTGGATGTCCCTCAAGGAACTTTTATCTCGGTTTGCCTTCACATCTCATTTTATCACATTGGTTTTTAGTCATCTGCAAGGTTCTACTTTGTCCATCTTGATTAATGGGGTTCCTTCTGGCTTCTTCAAGCCCACTCGAAGGGTTGAGCAAGGAGACCCTCTCTCTCCAATATTATTTATTCTGTTCTGAAGCTTTTTTTAAGGGGTTTAAATCATTTGGCTTCTTTAGACATTATTCAATCTTATAATGCTGGTCGAGTTCGGCCAAGTATCACTCACTTGGCCTTTGCTGATGACTTGCTTATTTTTCTAAATGGTGGGTTGAAGAACTTGTAGAAGTTTCGGGACTTTATCAAACTTTATCAGAATACCTCATGTCAGTTAATCAATTTTCGCGAGAGTCATTTTGTTCCACCATCATAATTGTCAGCTTCTAAGGTTTGCTTGATGGAAAGTGCATTGCCCATGACTTCAGTTGCATTGCCTACCAATATCTGGGGATCTACTTAATTCATGGTAGACCGTGCGTTGCCTATTTCCTTTTCTTGTGGCATCTTTTCACGCAAAATTGAACATCTGGCAGAATAAGTTTTTGAGTTATGCATGTAGATTGATGCTAATTAAGCATGTCTTTGGGGCGATTCCTTTGTATATGATTGGGGCTCATCCTTTGTATATGTAGGGTTCATGATCTCTGCATTCTGAATACCGATGACCATGCAAGCCGAGTTTCCTGGGTTGGACTTTTGATGGCTTATTCTCATTACGTATGACTTTTGATCAGATTCAAAATGTTGGGGTTCGTCAGTTGTCCTATCGCTTTGTCTGGCATAAACTGGTTTTGCTACTATTAGTCTTTCTCTTTGAAGATTATATCATGATGCTCTATCTCTTCCTGAGGTTTTATCGAGATTTGTTGTAGCATGGCCCACTTGATGTCGTTTTTATTTTTCAACAGATATTACCAAGGATCATATCTTCTTACGCTGTTTTGAGGTTATTACTATTATTCTTCTTGTCTAGATGGGAGTTCTCTATCCTCACTACCACTCACCCATATCTACTACAATGGTGGACATATACTCAAGAACGTTCCTCCAGAGGTTGTTTTTGCGTTTTCACACCAAGTATCATCACATGGGAACTTTGGAAAGCATATTCATCCATCACCTTTGGTGAGGCCATTTAGTCTCATAGTTGAGTTTTGGAGCTCATCCGGAGAGCATTCTATGATTGGGCGTCTACACAACAGGGATCTAAATATTCTATCAATGATAACTATCGGGTGACTTGCGGTTTGTCACCCGTCATGCGAGTTCCACAGTGTAGGGTGATTTTCTGGTTACTCCCACCATCTGGTCATGACAAGCTGAATGTTGATGCAGCTCATGGTAGGTTCACTACAGTAGCTGGGGCAGTTCTTCGTGATAGTCAGGGCTCTTTTATGGCAACTCTCTCTTTCCATTTGCCACTATCATCTCCATCTGAGGCGGAGTTACAGGCCACCACTCTTGCCTTATTATTTTGTGTTGTGCATTGGAACTCTATTGATGTTGAAGTGGATGCACAATCTATCTTGGAGGTAGCTCATCATGGGCAGTCTTTTATAGCTCGTTTGATTCGGGATATTTTGCAATTGCAGAACATCAAGCTCTCTTACATTCCATGGGAGGTCAATATGACATCGCATTATCTTGCTCAGTATGGTCAGATGCAGAATTTTCTCACAGTATTTCATGCAGTTGTTGAACTTCCCCGCATGGTTCTGGCTAGTCTACAAACAGATGGCATTCCTCAGTCGCGTCTCTTATAAGGCATTCTTGATTTCTTGTTGCCAACATCATTTTGTGATATGGGCAACGCTGGTATGGCTCGCATTTCACATTTATGGCTACTTTTTCACTCTACTATTTACTTCAGTTATTCCTAAGCCGTACATTATCTGTTTTGTGAGGGATACTTTTGCATGGATACCCTGGGATCGATCTGCCCTTGCCTATAATTGGTCTCCAATCTTCCATTGGATGTTTGCTAACTCAAAATACCAGAGGCATGCAACATTGATGGCCTAATTATCACCTTGCCGATGTTTTTCAATCTACTATTCTCGCGAGCATTCTTCTTATCTTCGGCTCACATATTCTTTTTGGGATGTAATGTACAATGGCAATGGTCCAATCACATAAATATGTACGCTTTTTCCTTCGTCATGTTTTTATCCACAAGCGTTGTTTTTCTTAGAAAGGTTTTAATGCGACATATCATATGTACTTGGACATTGTCACTCCTTTCATACCTATATTATCTTTTTCCGTATGATGACACACATGTTTTTTTGTAATATAGTATTCCTCCGCCATAAGTGAGGCAAATTAATACATATTTATATTTCTGAATTAAAATAAATAAATATATAATTTTTAGGTGAAGTACGGGCGGCACCGTCCGAGTATTTTATTAATATTTAACCCTCACTTGTGGCAGAGGAATACCATGGTTACATTATCGGCCCTAGCTATGGTGGGAGAATCTCCCAAACTAAACAAAACAGATAACGAAAAACGCATAGAAATCTGAAAATACATGTAAAAAACATACTATGATGCGAAAATATCACGAATAAGTCCAGTACTCCTAAGCTAACATAGGCTGTATCATTCTTGGATGTGATAAACCGCTGCTCTATCGATGTATCCAGGTGTGATGGCTTTGCAATGTACCTCAAAAAGACAGTCAAAGAACCATTATGTATGGAAACAGGAGGTATGATCCAAAGATATGTATAAGAAGAAAGGGGGAATGAATACCCAGGTTGCCCATAACTTTGACAGTTATGGAAAACGTGTTATAGAAATTAGCCCCATAGGTATACATCCTCGAACATGTGACGGTAGTCTCAGAGCTTGGAATGCTAAATCTCAGCGCAGAAAATGAAGGTGTCATCAGTGCAAGAATGAACTATAAGCAACAGAAAAGAGAATATATGATGAAAACATACCCGGCCGCAGGCGAAAGAATAAAGTAATGCCTTCTCCATGAGAGTATTATGTGCAAATGTATGGCGTATGTACATCTGTATGTAAACTACCCCTTGCCAATGGCGGAAGCTCCTGCAGCATGTGAAATATACATGTGCAAGCCCGTATCAAACCATATTGCGCAAGAGAATGAGCTACTGAATTACCCTCCCTAGGTACAAAGGAGACAGTAGCACGCATGAGCCTCAGAAAATGCTTTAGGCGAGCATAGTCCATGGCCAACTGGTGAGTAAGAACAGGAGGTTCTTCTATCAACTAGATGAGTGAGAGACAATCCACCTCAAGCAGTAAATAAAGGTATCTGGATGTCACAAAAAAGAGAATAGAGAATAACATAGTCTGGTGCTCAGCATGTAACGGCTGCAAGATTGGCAATGGGAAACAGATAGCTCGAATCATTTGTCCTGCTGCATCTCGAAGTATAGCACCATCGGCTGCACCTCTTTGTCCTGCTGCTGCATCAAGATTAAGTTTATATTTTACCTGTAGGAGGCAGTCTCTAGCGAATGACTTGGATGTGGCTGGAGCACAAAAGCCGGGAATACTGAGCTGCTACCAATGACTGCAGAGTAGCAGCAAACTTACTCCGAGAAATAGAGGAACACCATGCATATATTCCCAGTACGCTCACATATTCATGAGATCAAGACAGCGGTTTGGCACTTAGATCCACATAGTGCAGCGGGACCAGATGGTTTTGATGGTAATTTTTATAGATCTTGCTGGTCAATTATACACACGGATGTTGTTTTAGCAGTACAAGAATTCTTTCTTGGTGTTCCGCAGCCTAAAGCAATGGCTAGCGCATTGATTACATTAATCCCGAAGAAACCTTCTCCAACTACCTTCAGTGATTATCGCCCACTTTGTCTCACTAATTTTATCAGTAAAGTCTGTACCAGAATTGTTGCTAGTCGTTTGAGCAAGTTATTACCACGCTTGATATCTCCAGAACAAACGGGCTTTCTTCCTGGTATGGACATTTCACACTCAGTTTTATTGGCCCGTGAGATGATTCATATGCTCGATCGAGGGGGTTCACAACTTTGTCTTAAGTTGGATATGATGAAAGCTTTTGACAGAGTTAGCTGGGAATACTTGGAGTTACTTCTCCGGGCCTTCGGATTTTCAAGCTTTTTCACGCGGATTATCCTGAATCACTTAAGTGCTACCACGTTTGCAATGTTGATCAATGGTCAGCCATCTACTTACTTTCGCCCATTTAGAGGAGTTAAGCAGGGAGATCCTTTATCTCCTTTATTATTCATTTTAGCAGCAGAAGGTTTTAGCAGGGGCTTAAATGCTTTGACAGCAGCAGGTGTTGTACTACCGTTCCGTCTGGGACGAATACCATTCCCAATCACACATTTGGCTTATGCGGATGATCTTCTGGTATTTCTTCGAGGTACACAGCGCAATTTGAGACACTTTCATACTTTTCTTACACATTATGAAACTGCTTCAGGCCAGAAAGTGAACTTTCAAAAGAGTAGTATGATTCCTTCGGCTGCTGTTACTCCGCAACAACGTCAACTTTTCATACATATTCTGGGCATGCGTCTCTCATCTCTTCCATTTCGATATCTTGGATCCTTTTTACACAAGGGTATCTCTTGCTCTCATCACTGTGTTTCATTGCTACAGCATATAGATGATAGACTTCAAGGGTGGCACTCCAAACTATTATCGGCTGCAGGCCGACTTGTGCTGTTACAGTCGGTAATTGCTGCGTTACCTCTTCATGTCATGGCGGCGGGTGGCATACCAAAGTCGGTTATCAAAATAATTCATCGTAAGATGGCTGCATTTTATTGGGGTCGACGCTATCATTGGATCTCCTGGAAAAATATTACCAAGCCACAGGCTGAGGGAGGTTTAGGGCTACGAGATTTAAATGTTCTACAGAAGGCATACCATTGCCGTATTTGGTGGTCTTATCATCAGAACACGACTTTGTGGAGTAAATTCATGCACGCAAAATATGGTCAGCGACGTGACTATCATCCCCGGCTACCAGATTCATCTATCTGGAAGACTATCTGCCGGATTCATTCTTTCTGCTCCCTGCACACAATGACACAGGGTGATCAACTCACATGGATACCTACCACGCTGGGAGAATTTTCACTCAAGAGTGCCTATGACATCTGTAGGACCTCCTCTTCATCTGTGCTGTCGGCTTCTTTTATTTGGTCCAAGCATCATTCGCCCTCTATCCGACTGTTCCTATGGCGTATATTTCATTCAGCATTGCCTTTTCAGGATTATATTAGCAGCTACATTGCGGTGCAACCAACACAATGCCCGTTCTGTAAGCACCATTCGGCCACAATAGATCATGTTTTCTTATCTTGCTCTTACGTTCACCCTATCTGGTATTATTTTGCAAGTGAGCTGCATTGTCCTCTCCCTTCTTCGTTGCAACTACGTCAGTATCTTCTTGCTTGGTGGTATCGGTCATCGCTTTCTTCGCTTATGGGGGTTTATAAAATAGTTATTCCCGCCATCATTGTCTACAATATTTGGTGTGCTTATACTTCCATGGTATATGGAGACAAAAAATCTTTATCAACATCTTCTCTACGATCATCCATTCAGTATGATCTAACTCTGTGGCACAAAAGAATCGGAGGATCTAAACTTGCTACCTACCCCAGTCAGATATTCAGTTGGCTTCCTCCCCCTAGACCACCTCGACCACTCATAATTCGTTGGATTACACCACCTTCGGGCCGATTGAAACTAAATGTGGATGCTGCAGTGGGTCGACACTTTGCAGCAGGCGGTGCCATATTACGTAATCATGCAGGCTTATGTCTAGGAGCCATCTCATTCCGGCTCCTGCAAAGCACTCCTCTTCATGCAGAAATCCAAGCTGCACTCTTTGGTCTTCTTTATTTCCTCCCATATTATCGCTCAATTATCCTTGAGTCAGATTGCGCCCAACTCACTGAGCGGCTAATGCATTCCCACGCCATCCTCGGGAATTCCAATCTTCGTTGGCTACTTGATCTAGTTCATTCTCATCGGCTTTCTAGCAGTCATATTTATCGTGAAGCAAATATGGCAGCACATTATTTAGCACAGCAGGCGATGTTATACCCAAGGACGACATACTTCACTTCGGCTACTCTCCCATCTTTAGTCAGGGCGGCGGTCACTTTAGATCTCACATCGGTCCATTTATGGGTCCCTTGACAATTACGGTCTTCCATATGGATTGGCGCTATTTTGACTCTCCTGCCTGCGCCCACTGGGCGGCAGGCAGGCGCGGTATGTTTACACATCCTTTCCTCTCTGATTTATGCGATTTCATACATATATATCACACCTATATTTTCGCCTTGGTGAACGGAGGACTATGCTGCTGGATCATAAGCTTACATCAGGAAGCAGCTCTTTTCATTCTCTTTACTGCTGGAATATACACACTGTCGCCTTGGCTGCCTAGTCAAGGCGGCTTGGGTATGCATTTTGTCGTTCTGTTTATGCTTACTATTTTTGGACGTTATACTCTTCTAATATGTTCTCTTCATCCGTGCGAGACTACCACTGTGGCAACTATCATATATGTGGACCAAGTGCATTCTTTCATGGGTCTGTCACGGTGGCATCAAATTTTCCATGAAGCCTTTGGGGTCTGGTTCAACGCAGGACAACTAAGCTCAAACGTTGGTGCTCACACTGTCTGCAGCCTCATATTATTACTACATCTGACTGAAGCAGCACATTTTCAATTGTACACAATGTTCCATCTATATCATATCAATGACAGCCGTATAAATATGTACGCTTTTTCCTTCGCCAAGGTTTTATCCACAAGGGTGGTTTTACTTGGCAAGGTTTTAATGCGGCATATCATATACGACTGGAGATATGAGATTATTAGTTCATTAATTCAATTATTCGCATTCTCAGACTTTTGTAATATGGTTTTCCTCCACCATAAGTGAGGTTTCAGCTCAATAAAATATTCTGTTTCATAAAAAAAATATATATATATATATGTATATATATATAAGGTAGTATGATATGAATTATGACTACTTTATGTATTTTCTTATGATATGTTTAAGTATGCAAAAATCGAATATTAAATTAGGGTTTTTGACCATTTGGACTATGTGTAGCATTATATTTTAGAAAAATGTTGATGGATGAATTTGTAAAAGAGGGGGACTATTTTGGACTGATTTGGCCAAGCCTCATAAGGGAATAAAGTAAGGTGAATTTTCATGATTTAAGGCCTGAATTATGTGCATATATATGGATTTTTCATGGCATGATGACATGAGGATATTTGAGGTCATAGAGCCGTTGAATGGCTAAGAAGCCAAGGTATATTGCATCCATTTTGCATATCATGACATGTTTTAAAAGTTCACCCTTGCAAGTCAAATCATATCGTATAATCGGATATCCTATGACATGTTTATCGTATGTATATGATCATTTGGTGCGCCGTCATGGCATCGTTAGCAAGATGGTTGATGTCATGGGCATATAGTATGTTATCGATGATTGGAGTGCCGCATGGCACCGAAACCTAAGGAGGTTGGTGACATAGGCATATAGTATATGTTCTTTATGGGTCCGAGTACAACACCTTGTCTAGGACCAGGAATCTCTGGCATATCGAGTTACTGTTAGTAATATGTACCTATGATGTAACACTATGTATGGAACATCGGGATTCATATTTGTACATGTAAATATATGGGGGGATTATTCCGGTACTATGACGATATCATTTGCACGCAAGGTAAATTGCTATTGCCATCATATGAAACAACATGTTTTCAATGTTTATGAAAATGTTCTGGAAATGTTATTTTTCAAAATGTTCATGGAAAATGGATATTGACATAATGATTGATCTTTCATCATTATGAACATTTTTATGGCATCTTTTTTAAAGACATTGCATCGTAAGAATATAGCAAATACATTGTTCATGTAGGGACTTGATGCATATAGAGAATAAGACTAAGATGATGATGTCGTAGATCTTAACTTGAGATAATAAGGATGGACATATATATATGGCATGTTTATGGACATGGATAGAGGGAAAATGTTTACCTTATTGATGATATTAATTTTACATGTCTTACATTTTGTTTGATTACACTTATCTTATGCCACTTACTTCTTAAAAATGGAGACGTGATATGTTATGTTCTTTATTTACGCATTATTATTTTGTCACCTCTTCTCCCCAAGTAAGATCCACATGACGTATCCAGGCAGACTACTTGCTCGGCGATCAGTATTAACGCTCACACTTGCCTTTATAACATTATAGAGAACAAGGATTGCGATACGGGATTCATAGAGAACGAACCCCGAATAGATTACCCTTTAGCAAGGAAGTATGCCAGGATTTTATCTTTTGTGATATGTTCGATACTTTGGTCATGATGTACTTAGATTATTTTAGGACATCATACATTATGGCTTGTATGAATTTATGACGATTTGTATTAGTATGCATGTCTTATGCTTATCTTCGTATTGCTTCTGCTATATCGATTCGTGATTCATGTCGACATTCACATGTATGGTATCGACGCCTTGTACTTCTCACAGTAGAGTACGACGGTTTTGGAACTTTGCATCATTTTTACTTTGACTAACATCTGATTGGTTGTTTGAGTGGAAGTTTGACTTTTATATTTGTTTAATTATAATGAGTAATATAGTAATTTATTTGCGAATGAGAAACTTGATATTTTCCTAAATTGTTTAATTATGTATTTACACTTGTTTTCCTGTGTATGATCTCATAGTGAGTATAGATGGGCTCTTACTGGGCGATGTTTTGTTGCTCATATTAAACTTGTTGATATGCTTGCTGAGAGTCAGTGGTACGACTTAGTGTTCCTCAAGGATGAATCCGTGTAGCGCCCCGCACCCCGGCCTAGCCGGATATGGTGCGCCCGCCGTACTTCACTACGGAGAGTACCAGGCGTCAATCCATATCATGTCGTAGTCCATAATAAAATACGTGGACCTTACCGCTTACACATCAACAGGTAAGCAAAACCGAGACAGAATAAAAACTTTTAAAATAAAAGAGTCTAAACATCCGTCGTAAGTCTTACAAACATGTCCGCAAAATAAGGAAATCCGAAAATTAATGTTCTCAACATAAGTTCATGAAAAGTCCATCAACATGACCATCATAACTAAACCCTTAAGCCGTCCTTCCTTCGCCTTCTACGGATAGGGAACCCTAGGCTCATCCTCGATCCACTCGACCCTGTTTCATGCGGGTTCTTGGAGGAAAAATAAGGGGTGAGTGACAACGTCACCAGCAAGTAAACCATAAATAATCATGCATTAAATAGAAAGTACACACAAGAACCAAAACCCCAAAATTTTGGTTTCACAACATACCTGACCTTCGATCCATTACCAGTAAAGAAATAAGATCATAACTTATAAGACAAGAAATCACCTTAAGATCATAGCTTAGGAGATATTAAATCATAACATCATAGCCTATGTAACTGTACATCAATCATCCGACTAGCTAAGAAATGCAGTATGCATGAGTATGCACATGTGATGCATCATGATAAGAATAAGGATAAATTCTTTCGTTCTTTCTTTCAAAACATCATTGTCAATAAAAACAAGAGAGTGTTCAAATCTATTATATCCGGATCTGAGGCGGTCATGCTCATCCGTTCGAATCTATTATTTCCAGATTCGAAAACGGTCAAATCATCAATCATAGTCATCAGGTCTATTCTCTCTGGGTCTGTACAGTTATAATCATCATAATCAGGTCTATTCTCTCTGGGCCTGAACGGTCATAAACATCATAATCAGGTCTATTCTCTCAGGGCTTGAACGGTCATAATCATCATAATCAGTCTATTCTCTCCGGGCATGAACAGTCATAATCATCAGATCAATTAACCCCAGATCTTGAGCGGGTTAAACTGGCCAGAAATAAATGGTACCAATGGAAAGCGTTCTTTTCAAAACTGAATCTTTTCTTTCAACAACGCTTTTTCATCATTCTTTGACATAAAATCAGTTTTATAAATCATGTAAATGACGATGATGCAATGGATGACGTGCACTATGAAACTTGTGGCAAAATACATCTTATACATACAAATATGGTCTTATTCATTAAGCTGGAAAAATTTCCAGAATTAACGTTCTATTCGCGCGGCTTCAAAACCTCATAATTCGGCCTATTTTCATGGTCTCTTGACATACGTATGCATAAGGGTATCTTGTCTACTTGTGATAAAAATTACGTAACGAGTCAAGACGTAGAATACCTTCAAATCATTAATTTACCAAACAGGGTACTGCTGAATTCAGCAGTGCAGTACCCTTCTTTTACCTTTCTTTCAAGCCCATTAAGTCTTATTTAATTTGGGCCAACACCTGGAAAAATACTACAAACATACCAGGAATTTATGCTCATAAGCCCAAACCATACAAACAAGTCTAAACCCACAAGAACAAAGCCTCACAACCAATATTGTAATTCCGCCTAATTTTCTAGTTTAGTAGTACCAACTTAACTTTGGTAGTTACCTCTTAAAATAATAGTTTCAAGCTGATTAATTTACATGGACATGCTCACCTATGTCCTAAGTAATTACCATAAAAATTCCAAAGCAATATAATAACTTTAAAGGGGTTATTTACTTGCTTTCCTAAAAACGGTTACATGCTGATTCTGGAGTGACCAGTTTTACTACAAATTTGATTGTGACTAAACTGTAAGTCCCTTTTAAAAAATTCCAACTCACAGACTTAGTAAACACATAAGGCTAGCATCCTACCAAAAATCAGCCCATTTTCATGTTTCTAACGTCTTTTTGCAGGTCAACCAACACGTCACTTAAATTCTGTCCTGTTCCAGTAATTTCATCTTGGCCAGTTTTACTAAAAATTCTATTAAGGATAAACCATAACTTCTTTTACCAAAATTCAAACTCTTATATTTACTACATACATAGGGCTAATGTCATGTCAAAAATTATATTAATTGAATACTTCTAATATCCCTTTTTAGGTCATGAAAAACGTCACATGAATCTGTCCTATTCCAGTAATGTTTTCCCTTTTGTCACTTTGCTTACTAAAAGTGTTTCAACTTAAGTTATTCTTCAAGAATGGCTTACTAACCATCAAATACACTTATTAACATAGCATTACAGGTTCTAATACATTCTAAAGGTCACATAAAAATAACTTCAAAAACAGTTTTGAAGGTTTACACATAGCACATCTTGATTTTGCACCTTTTGTACATAATAAGGTTTATCCTTGGCACATCTAGTTTGTATGTCCCATACCCCCAAAACAGCCCGTTTCATACACATGCAAGGGATTATACTTAATTTTTCATAATGAACATATTACCCTAAGTCATAAAACATCCAAACAAACAACTTATATGCATCCTTTACCCCACAAGTCACATTCTTTAACAAGAAATATTATTCACCCAACCTCTTCATCCAACCGTCCCCCTTACATATTAAAGAAGAGAGCTTTACCACATTCATCTTAGACATGCATCATATTCATATTCAAAAGAGGCAAAGAACTCATCTTTAAAGGAATCTCCCACATGCAAGTCATATTTCTTAAGAAACACTAAACTTTCATGCTTCAAGCTTAACACTTTCCATCTAAGATTAAATATTACTAATAGCTAGACATTCAAGAATATACTTTCACACATAAGCCAAGAGTATTTATAGTGTACTTGCCTCTTCAAGCTATAACCTTTTCTTAGCTTGGATCTTGAGTGAAATGAGTTGATGTTTTTCCTCCACTTCATTCATGAAGCACACGGTGTTGAGGAGGAAAAGAAGAAACATTAGTCACCATTTTTAAATGTGAAAGAGAGCTAGATTAGGACTAGTTTAGCTTACCAAGATGGGTCTTGGATGGTTTCAAACCACCAAGGAGCTAACACCACTTAGGAGCTTGGAAAGTTTAAACCTAATGACTATGAAGGTCACGGTTTTTGGCAAGCATAAGAGAGGCTATGTGAGCTTCATTCTAGGAATTATGAAATTCAACTAAATAGATAGACATGCAACTTACCTAGAGGATTCTTGAAGCTTGAAGATGAAAAGGATCTTGGACTTCCTTGGTTCAAGTTGGCCGTGTGAGAGGGTGAAAGAGTTCTTGTTCCTTTTTGCTCTTTGTGAATTCTTGAGGGGTTGAGTTTAAGAGGATTCTAGAGTCCTTGGAGAGAATATTTCTTCAATAGGCTAATTGTTTTAGCCGTTGGAAGCCAAGAGAGAAGAAGGGAGTTCCCTTTGCATGATTAGGCTAATTAGAGTTAATTAACTTGTGTTAGTTTAGCCAACTTAGGTTACTTTATTTCTAAGTTGAGTTACTTTAGCAAACTAGGGTTACTTTATTGCTAACTTGAATTACTTTAGCATTGTGGTTAACATAAAGTAAACATGGTAAAGTTTGAAATGCCTTTTGGTTGCACCATTGAGGAAGCCGGCAATTTAAGGGCAATTAGTAGGCTTTACAATGCTTTAGTTACTTTTCAAGTGTGTTTAATGGAAAACCTACTAGGTAGTTGCCCCCTTTTCCTTAATTAACTCCCCTTTTCTTGATTTTCCTGATAAAATGTAATTAAGAAAAATCGTGAGTCTTCTTAGACTCATGGGGCCGAATTTAGTGAGGGTTGGGAGGGAATTTGCCCCCTACTTGAAATTCCTTATTGCTATTTGGGCTTGATTTAAGAAGGCCCTTTCTAGGATTAGTCTCTTTTAATTAGAGGGACATTCCCAAGCCCCTATAAGGCCTTAGGGCCGAAACTTTTTATATTATTTGGGGGTGAATTGGCCACTTCACATAGTCCATAATTCATGTTTGCATAATTATACCATATTTTCCTTAACAAAAATCTAATTAAGGAAGTAATTACAAGACTAAATAAAATGCACTTGAAGATGCAAGTTTTCATTAATTCACTTATACAAGTCTCAGGTACAATGTGATTTTTCATTGGGTTCAACATCCTCCCCCCTTATTACAAGTTTAGTCCTCGAAACTTAAGAGCGCTACTAAAAAAGATACAGGTATAAGCTTCTCATGTTTTCCTCCGTCTCCCAAGTAGCTTCATCAATCGAATGGTGCTTCCATTGCACCTTAACCATAGGTATGGATCGTTTCCTTAATGTCTTTTCCTTGCGATCAACAATCCTTTCCGGTTCTTCTACGTACGTCGTGTCGGCCTCAACTTTCAAGGCTGCTCCTCGATGATATGGCTAGGCTCGTGCACATACCGACGAAGTTGTGATGCGTGAAATACATCGTGCATTTGGGACAAGGATGGCGGTAGTGCTAACCGAGAAGCAACTTCCCCAATCTTTTCAAGAGTTTCGTATGGTCCAATAAATCTGGGGCTTAACTTTCCTTTGAAACAAACCTTTTAACTCCTTTTGATGGCGATACCTTCAAGAACACCTTTTCTCCTGCTTGAAATTCCAATGGCTGCCGTTTCTCGTCTGCCCAAATCTTGCTTCTATCTTGGGCCGCTTGTAACCTTTGCTTGATGATCATTATTTTCTATCGAGACTGTTCCACTAGATCAGGTCCTGTGAAAACCTTATCTCCGATTTTGTCCCAGTAAACTGGAGAACGTCACTTTCTTCCGTAAAGTGCTTCATACGGAGCCATCCCAATAGATCGATGATAAATGTTGTTATAAGAAAACTCCACTAATTTGAGACTCTTGTCCCAACTCCCTCAAAATTCAATTGTACAAGCTCGCAACATGTCTTCCAGCGTTTGGATGGTCCTCTCCGATTGACCATCCATCTGAGGGTGAAATGCAGAGCTCATTTGTATCTCGGTGCCCATCGCTTTTTGAAAAGCTGTCCAAAATCGGGATGTAAAGCGAGGGTCGTGGTCACAAACAATGCTCATGGGTACTCCATGAAGGCTCACAATCTGATCAACATATATCATAACCAGCTTCTCCATAGAGGCTTTGATTGTAATAGCCATGAAGTGAGCATATTTTGTTAAACGATCGACGACTACCCAAATGGCGTCATGTCCGTTCTTCGTCCTTGGCAAGTCAGTTACGAAGTCATTAGAAATGTGGTCCCACTTCCACTCAGGGACCTCAAGAGGCTGTAATAAACCTGCGGGTCTCTGATGTTCCGCTTTCACTTTCTGACAAACAAGGCATTTCTCTATAAATTCTGCAATTTCCCTCTTCATGCCATGCCACCAGAATCTATGTTTTAGATCTTGGTACATTTTGTTGGCTCCAGGATGGATAGACAAACGAGAGTTATGAGCTTCACGAAAAACTTCATCCTTTATATGATCGTCATTGGGTACGCACAGTCGTCCTCTAAACCACAAGCTATCATCATTTCTGATCTCAAAATCATCAGATGGTTTTGTTTTCAACTTGTCCTTAGTTTTCTTCAAAGTTTCATCTCTTCTTTGACCCTCTTTAATCTTGTCAATCAGTGAAGGAACTAATACTAACTTAGCGAGCATGCTATCAATGGAATCAACCACCTCGAGATCAAATTCTTCAATATCACACTGCAAAGGTGGTTGACGCGGATGGCTTGTCTTTCGACTCAAAGCGTCGGCAACTTTATTGACTTTTCCCAGATGACACTGAATAGAAAGGTCGTAGTCCTTCATCAACTCTAGCCATCTGCGTTGACGCATATTTAATTCTTTTTGGGTGAAGAGGTATTTAAGGCTCTTGTGATCTGTGAAAATTTCACACCTGTCACCGTACAAATAATGTCGACATATCTTTAGGGCAAAGACTACGGCTGCTAGCTCAAGATCATGTACCGAGTAATTTTGTTCAAATGGTTTTAGCTGTCTAGATGCATACTCAATCACTCGATCTTTCTGCATTAGTAAACATCCAAGTCCATTCCTAGAGGCATCACTATACACCACAAAACTTTCACCCGGAATAGGTTGTGCCAGTAGTGAAGCAGAAGTCAACTTTTCCTTTAGTTAGGTAAAACTCCTTTCGTAGTCTGAGGTCCATTCGAACTTCGTCCTTTTCTGGGTCAAACGGGTGAGAGGCATCGCAATCCGAGAAAAACCTTCAACGAACATGCGATAATAGCCAGCGAGACCAAGGAAACTCCGTACTTCCGTAACATTTGTTGGCCTTGGCCATTCTGTGATTGCCTCGATCTTTTTGGGAGCCATAGATATCCCATCCTCAGATATAACATGTCCTAGAAATGCTACACTACGTAACCAAAATTCAGATTTACTGAATTTGGCATACAATTTCTTTCTCTGTAAAATGTCAAGGACAGTCCTTAGATGGGCCACATGGGACACTTCATCCGGTGAGTAAATCAAGATGTCATCGATAAAAACCACAACAAATTTGTCCAATTGTTCTTGATATACTCGATTCATCAGATCCATAAATGCCGCAGGGGCGTTGGTCAGTCTGAATGGCATTACAAGAAATTCGTAATGTCCATAACGTGTCCTGAATGCAGTTTTCGGGACATCCTCAGCTTTGATCTTCAATTGGAAGTATCCCAAACGAAGATCAATCTTACTGAAAATTCGTGCCCCCTGCATCATGATATTCTTAGGCAGTGTTCATAATAGACTTATCATTGAAATAACACTTTGAATCACTTACCTGAAGCTGATCGAATAGGTCGTCGATCCTAGGCAATGGGTATTTGTTCTTCATTGTGATCTTGTTGGGTTCTCTATAGTCATTGCATAAATGCATACTCCCATCCTTTTTCTTTACAAATGACACAGGAGCACCCCAAGACGAAACACTTGGGCGAATGAGTTTCTTTTCCAGCAACTCACATAACTGTTCCTTCAATTCTTTTAATTCCACTGGCACCATCCGATAGGGAGCCTTTGATATCGGCTCAGCTCCCGAGATTAGATTAATCTCAAAAGAGATTTCTCGATCTGGAGGAAGACCCGGTAGTTCCTCTAAGAAGACATCAGGATACTCTCGGACCACTGGGACTTGAGAAAGGTCAGAGGGTGCTTGATCAACATTCAGCGCATAAACAAGGAATACTTCGTGTCCTTTCCTCAAGGCTTTACTGGCGCGGATCGCATTTACATAAACATTCTTGGGACACTTCCTTAATTTCAAACCTCCCTGGAAGTTTACTTCCTTACGTGAGGGGTCCTTAATAGTAACCCGCTTTTCACTGCAATCGATGTGTGCAAAATTCTTGGAGAGCCAATCCATTTCAAGAATTACATCGAAATCAGTCATGGGTATGGGAATTAAGTCAGCGTCAAACCGGTGATCATCAAACTCAAGTGCGCAATTTCTGAAGATGTGATGAGACACAAGCACCTGATCCCCAGCTGCTTGAACTCTATAGAGCGTGTCACTAGGGGTTGGGTTGTGATCAATATTATTTGCGAATTTCTTTGAGATAAATGAGTGGCTAGCGCCACTATCAAATAGTACATTGGTAGGCACTGAGCATACTAAAATAGCACCTGGATATGCAAGAATTACTAAGCAACAGCAGGGCAATAGTATTTGCAAAAATCTAAGTATTGCATAAATTTTAAAATATACCTGCCACAACATCATTAGCCTCTTCAACAGCTGCGTCAGTCATAGCATGGACTCTCACGTTTGCACGCTGACGCTGGTTCTTAGGTTGTGGCTGCTGCGGGGCCCCTTTCTCCGGGCAGTCTTTGACCATGTGCCCAACTTTTCCGCATCCGAAGCAGGTAGTCCCCTTCTCCGGACAGTCTTTAAGGATGTGGCCCACCTTTCCATACCTAAAACATTTTCCTGCTTGAATATATCATTCTCCAACATGGCGCTTCTTGCAGTGGGAGCATGTCGGAATAGCTGATTCTTTGTCTGATTTTTTGTCTGATTTTTCTGCCGAGAACGGCATAGGAACCGATTCTTTCCTTGTCGTCCCGGGCCTCTTGAGTTCTGCTTTGCGGCTTTGCAGGACCCTCCATTCCCCGACGTTTCCCTGCCTCTCTTCTACCCTATCTCATCACGGCGAATAATATCCCTCTCTATTCGGTAGCAAGCATCCAATAGTGCACCAAAATTGGTTGGGTTTGCATTGACCAACCAGGTCCTGATCCTAGGGTTTAACCCTCTCTCAAACTTCAACATTTTTCTCTACTCGTTATTCATAGTAGATGGCTGAAATCTGCCCAATGCTATGAACTTATTGGCATACTCCGTAACCATCATTCCTTGCTCTTATACTAGGGATTCGAACTCATGCCTCTTTTGCAATTTAACTGAAGGTGGTATGTAAAATTTGTTGAATTCTTGAAGGAATCTTTCCCAAGAAATTGGCCTTGGCAGGGATTGCATATTGGCCTTCCACCACTGGTTCGCTTCACCTAGTAGGAACGGCCTGACAGCTTGAGTCTTTACTTCTTCAGGTGCTCGGATCAATTCGAAATAATTTTCCACCTCGTCCAACCACTTCTCTGTGGCATCTTCGTCCGATTTACCCTCGAAAGGCGGAACATTAACTCTTTTCAATTTTTCAAAATAGTACTGGGCATCCCTGACTGACTCGTGAGGCTGAGGAGCATTCTGCTGTAACATCACTTGACCGATCTGGGTCACGGTCTGGCAGAAATTCTGGAAAGCATTAATGCCCGGAATCATTTGTGGCAAAGGCCCCTGGGGTGGGGGAATATTGTGATCCAGGGGCGGATTTTGATCCTATGGTGGTGGTGGTGGAGGAACCTGAGCAGGTGGAGGAGGAATAGGCTCCTGCACCTCTGGTCTGGCCCTAGCAGGTCTGCCTCGTGGTCGTGCCATCTGCACTATAAAGTGTCGGAGTTTTATTCAAGGTTGGAATGTCGTAATAAGTGACAGAATTTAATTCATAATCCAACAGTGGTTTGAATGGATACCTCAAGAAGATATAAAATTTCATGGACTAAGATTTTCGCTATTAAGTCATAACCCTAATTTCCAGTCTAAGTCATTCTAGTCTAAGGTCAACTCTCATCTAAGATTATGACTTAGATCTAAGGTCAAACTTAGATTTCTAAAATCATAACTTAATTCTATATTCTGCCCGGATCTAGAGCCTCAGCTCTGATACCACCTGTAGCGCCCCGCACCCTGGCCTAGCCGGATACGGTGCGCCCGCCGTACTTCACTACGGAGAGTACCAGGCGTCAATCCATATCATGTCGTAGTCCATAACAAAATACGTGGACCTTCCCGCTTACACATCAACAGGTAAGCAAAACCGAGGTAGAATAAAAACTTTTAAAATAAAAAATCTAAACATCCGTCATAAGTCTTACAAACATGTCCGCAAAATAAGGCAATCTGAAAATTATTGTTCCCAACATAAGTTCATGAAAAGTCCATCAAAATGACCATCATAACAAAACCCTTAAGCCGTCCTTCCTTCGCTCTTCTACGGATAGGGAACCGTAGGCTCATCCTCGATCCACTCGACCCTATTTCCTGCGGGTTCTGGATAGAAAAATAAGGGGTGAGTGACAACGTCACCAGCAAGTAAACCATAAATAATCATGAATTAAATAGAAAGTACACACAAGAACGAAAACCCCAAAATTTTGGTTTCGCAACATACCTGATCTTCAATCCATTACCAGTAAGGAAATAAGATCATAACTTAAAAGACAAGAAATCACCTTAAGATCATAGCTTTGGAGATATTAAATCATAACATCATAGCCTAAGTAACAGTACATCAATCATCCGACTAGCTAAGAAATGCAGTATGCATGAGTATGCACATGTGATGCATCATGATAAAATGAGGATAAGTTCTTTCGTTCTTTCTTTAAAAACATCATCTTCAATAAAAACAAGAGAGTGTTTAGATCTATTATATCCGGATCTGAGGCGGTCATGCTCATCCCTTCGAATCTATTAATTCTGGATCCGAAAACGGTCATATCATCAATCATAGTCATCAGGTCTATTCTCTCCGGGCCTGTACGATCATAATCATCATAATCAGGTCTATTCTCTCTGGGCCTGAATGGTCATAATCATCAGATCAATTAACCCCGGATCTGGAGCGGGTTAAACTGGCCAGAAATAAATGGTACCAATGGAAAGCGTTCTTTTCAAAATTGAATCTTTTCTTTAAAAAACACCTTTTCATCATTCTTTGACATAAAATCAGTTTCATAAATCATGTAAATGACGATGATGCAATGGATGACGTGCACTATGCAACTCGTGGCAAAATACATCTCATACATACAAATATGGTCTTATTCATTAAGCTGGAAAAATTTCTAGAATTAACGTTCTGTTCGCGCGGCTTCAAAACCTCATAATTCGGCCTATTTTCATAGTCTCTTGACATACGTATGTATAAGGGTATCTTGTCTACTTGTCATTAAAATTACGTAACGAGTCAAGACGTAGAATACCTTCAAATCATTAATTTACCAAACAGGTTGTAGTACCCTTCTTTTACCTTTCTTTCAAGCACATTAAGTCTTATTTAATTTGGGCCAACACCTGAAAAATACTGCAAACATACCAGGAATTTATGCTCATAAGCCCAAACCATACAAACATGTCTAAACCCACAAGAACAAAGCCTCACAACCAATATCGTAATTCCGCCTAATTTTCCAGTTTAGTAGTGCCAACTTAACTTTGGTAGTTACCCCTTAAGATAATAGTTCCAAGCTGATTAATTTACATGGACATGCTCACCTATGTCCTAAGTAATTACCATAAAAATTCCAAAGCAATATAATAACTTTAAAGAGTCATTTACTTGCTTTCCCAAAAACGGTTACATGCTGATTCTGGAGTGACCAGTTTTACTACAAAGTTGATTGTGACTAAACCATAAGTCCTTTTTCAAAAATTCTAACTTACAGACTTAGTAAACACATAAGGCTAGCATCCTAGCAAAAATAAGCCCATTTTCATGTTTCTAAGGTCCATTTGCGGGTCAACCAACACGTCACTTAAATTCTGTCCCGTTCCAGTAATTTCAGCTTGGCTAGTTTTACTAAAATTTTTATTAAGGATAAAACATAACTGCTTTTAACAAAATTCCAACTCTCATATTTACTAAATACATAGGGCTAATGTCATGTCAAAAATTAGCTTAATTGAATTCTTCTAAGATCCCTTTTCAGGTCATGCAAAACGTCACATGAATCTGTCATGTTCCAGTAATTTTTCCCTTTTGTCACTTTGCTTACTAATTGTGTTTCAACTTAAGTCATTCTTCAAGAATGGCTTACTAACCATCAAATACACTTATTAACATAGCATTACAAGTTCTAATACATTCTAAAGGTCACATACAAATCACTTCAAAAACAGTTTCAAAGGTTTACACATAGCACATCTTGATTTTGCACCTTTTGTACATAATAAGGTTTATCCTTGGCACATCTAGTTTGTATGTCCCATACCCCAAAAACAGCCCGTTTCATACACATGCAAGGGCTTATACTTCATTTTTCATAATGAACATATTACCCCTAAGTCATAAAACATCCAAACATACAACTTATATGCATCCTTTACCCCACAAGTCACATTCTTTCACAAGAAATATTATTCACCAACCTCTTCATCCAACCGTCCCCCTTACATGTTAAAGAAGAGAGCTTTACCAAATTCATCTTAGACTTGCATCATATTCATATTCAAAAGAGGCAAAGAACTCATCTTTAAAGGAATCTCCCACATGCAAGTCACATTTCTTAAGAAACACTGAACTTTCATGCTTCAAGCTTAACACTTTCCATCTAAGATTAAATCTTACTAATAGCTAGACATTCAAACATATACTTTTTCACATAAGCCAAGAGTATTTATAGTGTACTTGCCTCTTCAAGCTAGAACCTTTTCTTAGCTTGGATCTTGAGTGAAATGAGTTGATGTTTTTCCTCCACTTCATTCATGAAGCACACGGTGTTGAGGAGGAAAAGAAGAAACATTAGTCACCATTTTTAAATGTGAAAGAGAGCTAGATTGAGACTAGTTTATCTTACCAAGATGAGGCTTGGAGGGTTTCAAACCACCAAGGATCTAACACCACTTAGGAGCTTGGAAAGCTTGAACCTAATGACCATGAAGGTCACGGTTTTTGGCAAGCATAAGAGAGGCTATATGATCTTCATTCTAGGAATTATGAAATTCAACTAAATAGCTAGACATGTAACTTAACTAGAGGATTCTTGAAGCTTGAAGACGAAGAGGATCTTGGACTTCCTTGGTTCAAGTTGGTTGTGTGAGAGGGTGAAAGAGTTCTTGTTCCTTTTTGCTCTTTGTGAATTCTTGAGGGGTTGAGTTTAAGAGGATTCTAGAGTTCTTGGAGAGAATATTTCTTCAATAGGCTAATTGTTTTAGCCGTTGGAAGCCAAGAGAGAAGAAGGGAGTTCCCTTTGCATGATTAGGCTAATTAGAGTTAATTAACTTGTGTTACTTTAGCCAACTAAGGTTACTTTATTGCTAAGATGAGTTACTTTAGCAAACTAGGGTTACTTTATTGCTAACTTGAGTTACTTTAGCATTGTGGTTAACATAAAGTAACCATGGTAAAGTTTGAAATGCCTCTTGGTTGCATCATTGAGGAAGTCGGCGGTTTAAGGGCAATTAGTAGGCTTTACCATGCTTTAGTTACTTTTCAAGTGTGTTTAATGGAAAAGCTACTAGGTAGTTGCCCCCTTTTTCCTTAATTAACTCCCTTTTTTTGATTTTCCTAATAAAATGTAATTGGGAAAAATCATGAGTCTTCTTGGACTCATGGGGCCGAATTTAGTGAGGGTTGGGAGGGAATTTGCCTCACTACTTGAAATTCCTTATTGCTATTTGGGCTTGTTTTAAGAAGGCCCTTTCTAGGATTAGTCTCTTTTAATTAGAGGGACATTCTCAAGCCCCTATAAGGCCTTAGGGCCAAAACTTTTTATAGTATTTGGGGTGAATTGGCCACTTCACATAGTCCATAATTCATGTTTGCAAAATTATACCATATTTTCCTTAACAAAAATCTAATTAAGGAATTAATTACAAGACTAAATAAAATGCACTTGAAGATGCAACTTTTCATTAATTCACTTATACAAGTCTCAGGTACAATGTGATTTTTCGTTGGGTTCAACAATCCGAGTGGGGATACCATTGATTTGAGGACTGACGAGATAACTTATTTTATGAGATTTATTTTAAGAATTTAATCTTATGGATTTGATATTTGATATGTTGAGACTTAGAGATACTCTGAGAAGTTATGATTTATGTTTCGGATTTAGGCATTTCATAGTCTTGTACGACTGATGATTTGAGAATGCTTTCTATTGTTTTAACTTTATGACGTTTTCGCTATATTAGTCTACATCACCTTGCTGACGTGTACATGATTTGGTTCGACGCATTGTATTTCTCTTAGCAGAATATGATGGGTGAATCATTTCGAGTGCTAGGGCTCGGGACAGAGCGCCACAGGTGGTATCAGAGCATGGCTCTAGATCCACGTCGGATCTTTGATTTAAGCTATGATCTTAGATTTAAGTGACGATCTTGGATATAAGTGATGGTCTTAGACATAAGTCATGATTACATACATGCGCAATGATATTAAAAATAAGAAATGATCTTAGACTTAAGGATGATCGGTTGAGGGATACGCATACCTTGGACAATATTGTGACTATGCGGTTTCGATTATTTGCATTATTTAAGTTTTGATCATGACCTTTTGCATGTTCCCCTTAGACACGGTCATAGTAACCCTTAATTGTACGCTGTATTAATGAATTAAATAAATTGCAATGTTTACAGCAAGATGCTTCCACGTAGGGACCCTAACGGTAATGGGAATGATAATTAGAATCAAAACAAGAGTGCCCTTCCGAGGCACTAGTAGACGCATTGATACAGATTGGTCAGACGGTGAATCAAGCTGCAACACAGCAGCAGTATAGGACCAGATATTATTATGTGGAGTTGAAGCGGGTACACATCCATACCTTTGATGGGGGTGCTGACCAGAATAATGCAGTCAAGTGTCTTAGTGAAGTGGAGAACAACTGTTGAGAAATATGTTTGGATAATTTTCAAAGTCATGATTTTAAGTGGTGAATGCATAAAAATGTCACACATGGTGTTATAAATGATTAAGAGTTGAAAAAGTTAAGAAAAATGGCATCGATCTCTCAGATTGTTGCACTTCGATCGATCGATGTACTTCAATCCCTCACATCGATCGATCTATGTAAGGCAGAAAAAGTTCAAGACCTTACTGTGAGACATCGATCTCTAAACCTGAGACACATCGATCGATTGATGTGTACATCAAACCCTCACTTAGATCGATCGATGTAGGTCAGAGACAAATTCTGAAACTCACAGTGAGACATCGATCTCTGAAGATGAGGCACTTCGATCGATCGATGTCTAGGGTTTTTAGAAATATTCTTCTAAAATGTGATAAAATGGTTGTTTTCATTTGTACATGATTTATACATGTTCACTATGTTGATATTATGTGTTTTTGATGATTATAAATGCATTGTGACTAATGTGCCTTGGAAGTTTCTACAACTTACCAAAAAGGGCAAAATTGGTATTTTGAGTTTCGTAGGAACATGATATTGTGGAAATACTTAAAGAACTTATTATCATGTTATTTACCATGACAAAGGTGTTATTATATTCATTTCTGACCATCGGGGTCATTTCTAGAGTTTTCTCACACAAGGGGCATTTTGGTCATTTTACCCCTGAGGGTATTTTTTGTATTTTCACTCAAGGAATCTCTTGAGTATATTATGATCTTCATTCTAAAGCTTGTGTATGATCATTTTGAAGATTATATGGTGGTTTTATATTATTTCTCTCATATGATGATATTATTGACTATAGCGGGATAAGTGACGGGTTGTGATGTCACATTCTATTTCTTTCTTGAAGACCCTCTTCTATGTGTTATTGGAGTATATTTATCGTCATATTTCAGAGAACTTAATGGTGTTAAAGGTGTGGAAATGATCATAACATACAAGAAGAAATATTAGGAATTTCGGTGTTATATGTTGGCATAATCTTGTCAACTATTATTTGTTGATTTCTTCTTAAAACATCTGAGTTGATATACATATATATGTGTTGAAAAACGTGTATATTCAGTTGGAGATGATGTGTTATTCATTTTATAGCTTGGTGACAAGTGGACCAACCAAAAAGAAGCTTGGAAATTCCAACTTAAACCCAACGGTTATAAGGGTTTTTGGAGCTGAATTTGTTGATCAAATGGCAGCCCAAACATGTCCTATTATGTTGCAAAGGAGTTGAGGTATTTTTGGAAGAATATGCCATTCTATCTTCTCCATATTATCTTCATTTTTCAAGGCTTTCCAAGGTGGAATTTTCGGCTAAGATAAGGATGCCAAGGTGGACCAATTATGTTGCTTCATTTTGCCATGTATACAAGATGATTATGTGGCAAACCAATGATGTAAAGACTACTTGGACTTGATGATGAAGATGGTTACACATAAGAGTTCTTATCTTCAAGGCTCAACTCACACTATAAATAGGAGGCAAAGGTGAAGAAGAAGAACACACTTGAAGCTCACTTGAAAGCATTAGTTGATTTGTCTAGCTATCTTCTTCTTGTCATTCTTGTTCCATTATTTGTAGCCAAGGTGTTCTTGTTGTATTTGTTGGAGAGATACAAGCCTCTTGATCTTTATTTGTAAGATTTATTAGTCAATTCTATAAGGATACATCAATAGGTGGTAGAGGTGTTGCAACTAAGTGTTGAATAGAAGGTGTTCATCTAAGTCTTGAATAGGGTTGGTGCTTAACCCAATGATCAAGCTTGGTTTTTGTTGTAATTTGGTTCATACCATAGTGAAATCTAAGGAAAGGTGTTCCTTGGGACTGGAGCAGGTCACATTGACCGAACCAGGATAAATTCTTGGAGTTCTTATCTTGTATCTATATTTCTGCATTCTGCCCGTTTTCCACTGCAGTTTTCACACAACTTCTCACATTTTGAAAAAATAGCTAAACACTTTCAAAATTTGTGATTTTTGGTGAAGTTATACTTCAGATTGTTATTTTTCATTTTCAACAAGAATCATTTGATTTGAGCAAGGGAAAGTTAGTCTTTCAGTATTTGCAAGATAACTGTTCCAATCTGGCTGCAACCTGACCAGTTTTGAGAAAACTTGAATTCTATTTTAACCAAGAGTTGTTTAAGGTCAGAGCCTTTTAAAATCATAAACTAGCCATCCTAAGGAGTTTTTTGATATAAAGTTCAACCTTTTTGGTTAAGTATTCAAAGAGAAACACGTTTTCAAATTTCAGCAACATTCTGTCCAATTCTGTCCAGATTGACCATCTAAATCTTTTTATTTGTTTGAAGGGTCAAACAATCTTATTTTTGTCTAAGTTTTGGACAGAGTCTTGTCAACACATTGAATCTAGGTTTTAGAAATTGTTATAGTTTTTGGAATTGTGTACAACGATTTTTGAATTTTTCAAAAACGGGTTCTGAATCTGAGGTAGACTCAGATTCTGTTTTCAAAGGGGATTTTTATCAAGGGTAGTAGTGTAATTTCCGCTAACCACTATTCACCCCCCCTCTAGTGGTGTTTGTTGCAGGTGCACGGTCCAGAAATTGGTATCAGAGTGAGGTCTACACCACTCAAAGAAGCAAGATTCAACACCATACAAACAATACTAGGCCAAGAAACAATATTTCAAAGTAGCCTACTAATCTCAAATCGAAGGCACATACAATAGCCATAGTACTCACAAAGGTGAGTTGGAAGGTATATCCACACAACGTCCTCTTCTTTTCAATGGAAATAATTTTGATCATTGAAAACTTAGAATGAGGCTATTCTTAATGGCTATAGACATCGATTTATGGTATGTAGTTGAAGATGGACCGTACATTCCAATGAAAATTGTACAAGTTAGTGGAGTCACACAGGAAGTTGAACAATATAAAAGCGAATGGTCTTCTGAAGATAAAAAGAAAATGTCCATGAATGCTAAGGCTATGCAATTATTGCTAAATGGACTTACGACTTCTGAAGCAAGATATGTTTCAAATTGCACAAGTGCACACGATATGTGGAAATCACTTGTATTAAAACATGAAGGTATAACTGGTGTAAAAGAATCAAAAATAAACATGCTTATGAGTGAGCTTGAATCTTTCAAAATGTTGTCAAACAAATCCATAACATCTTTGATTTGAGGATTACTAACATCTTCAGTGCTTTTGAAGCTTTAGGCAAATCATTCACGAACAATGAAAAGGTTCAAAAGGTGCTACGAAGCCTTCTTGCTGAATAGGATCCTAAGGTAACAGCAATTGAAGAGACAAAGTCAATACTAAGATGGAGGAATTGATCGATTCACTTAGAGTTTACGAGGTAAAACTAAACCAACGGAAGTCTGAGTCATCTAAGTCATCCGGTAAGTCTATAGCTTTCAAATCAACTGAATCACATGCAAATAATAATGATAGTAATAGTGATAATGAATTAGACGATGACTTAATATTGATAGCTAGAAAACTTAGAAAGTCTTTTAAACGTCCTAATAAGAATAGACAACGATCTTCTTCTTCTTCTTCTTCTCAACCTAAGAAAAATAATTCTAATAACAACAAATGGTATAATAAAGAGTTAAAATATTGTGAATGTGGAAAAAGAGGACAGATCTCTTATGATTGTCTGACAAAAAAATGCCAACAATAATAATAACAAAAAAGAAAAGGAGACGTAAAAATAAAAGGCAAAGGAGACCAAGCCAAGGAAAGGCAAACGAGCAATGAAGGTGAGCACATGGAGCGACTCATCCGACTCAGAATCTGATACTGAGGAAGCTCAAGTCTGCTTCGTATCCGACGAGGTAAGTTCTTCATCTGATGATGATTCTGATAGTGAAATGACATTTGATGAAATGTATAAAGAATTTTTAAGAATGCATGCTCACTGTAAGAGGCTCTCTTAAGAAAAAAAGAAACTAATTGAAGAAAATGACAAGTTGAAGACGTCCAACTTGGAATTTTCCGATCAATTAGAATCTTTTAAACAAGTGTCTACTAATACTCTTTATTCTTTAGATATTAAATTGAATCATATAGGAAAAATGAACAAACATTAAAAACAGAAAATAGTATGTTAAAGACTAAGTTAGAAAGTTGTGAAAATGAGATAGTACAACTTAAATCCACTAAACTAAAATTAGAAATGTTTGAACAATTTAAATCTGGTACAAACATGTTAGATACACTTATATCATCTCAAAAATATGGAAATGATAAAACTGAGTTAGGCTATAAAGAAGAAAATGTGAAGAAAGATAAAAGTACTAAGTTTGTTTCATCTAGTACAAAATTGCCATACAATTCAACGAAATCAGCTTTGCCTGCTACATTTTCATCTACTCCTTCTTCTGTTTATTCTAAGACAAAAATAAAACCTGCACCCACAAAAGCACATACATATCAACATGCTACTAGGCGAAATTTTGCATCTAGACAACCTAGAAATTATGGCTATATGTATACGAATGTAACTAGGCATAATAAAATACATCCAACTTATTATGAACCTAAGTATAGGCAACACTCATATAAGTCTTATAGAAATACATATGAGCATACATACATAGCACCATATAAGAAACAAAATCATATGCCATACATAAGCTATCAAAATTGGCCCCAACATAGTACATATAAACCAAGGTACAACATGTATAATAATGCATCTTCATGGAATGTATATGCTAATCCTCCTTATTTTTCCAATTATAACTATGTTAAAAATGTGCCAAAAATGTACATCCAAGTTTGGATACCCAAAGGGTATATAAACAAGGATGGTGCCCCTAACATTCAAGGACCCAAGTAAAGAGTATCTAAAACTTTGTCTCCATTGTAGGAAAGTCGCAAGGAATGCAAGAAGGAGGCAAAGTAAAAGAATCTAAAAACTAAATGGTTTTAGATAGTGGATGTTCATGGCATATGACGGCAATCATAAACTATTCACCGAATTGGAACATATCGAGAATGGAGGAAAGGTGACATTCGGTGACAATAACAAAGGACAAGTTGTTGGAAAATGAACAATTGGGGATCCTAACACATTTCAAATACGAAATGTGTTGTTAGTAGGTAATCTTTCATATGATTTATTAAGTATTTCTCAACTTATAGATTGTGGATATAATGTTTCTTTTCTTCCTAATTCATGTGATATAATAAATGAAAAAGGAGAAATTGTATTGAAAGGAAATAGAGATGGTAACATTTAGACATTATCACTAAGTAACATGTTAGATGGTAAAGTTAAGTGTTTGATATCACATGACTTAGATGTGAACTTATGACATAGACGACTAGGCTATATAGGAATTTAAACTATAGAAAAGTTATCTAAGAAGAATTTAATTAGAGGCATGCCTAAGTTAGACTTACATAATTTTCAAATATGTGAAACGTGTATTAAAGGAAAACATATTAAAGAAACATTACAACCAAAACATGAAGTGAGTAATAGTCATGTACTAGAATTGCTTCACTTAGACTTATTTGGTCCAAATAGGACAAGAAGTCTAGGTGGACACTACTATGTGTGTGTCATAGTAGATGATTACTCACGCTACACATGGACATTGTTCTTAACACACAAAGACGATGCTCCATTAGCAATTGAAACTCTTATCAAGCAACTTGAAAACATATATGAAAAAAATATTAAAAGAATTAGAAGTGATAGAGGTAGAGAATTTAAAAACAAAGATGTAATCAAGTTAACATGAATTCTCACCACTTAGAACACCACAACTCAATGGAGTTGTTGAACGTAAAAATAGAACAATTCAAGAAGTTGCTAGAACAATGTTATGTGAAAATAAAGTACCAAAATATTTATGGGCTGAAGCTGTTAGTTGTGCATGTTATATAATAAATAGGCTTTCTATTAGAAAGAAATTGAATAAAACAACTTATGAATTGTTAAACAATAGGCAACCTAAAGTAGATTAATTTAAAGTTTTTGGTTGTAATTGTTTTATACTGAACACTAAGGATAATCTAGACAAATTTGAACAAAAGTCTATTGAATGCATATTTGTTGGTTATTCAACAAATTCAAGAGCATATAGGTGTTATAATCCTGCATCTAGAAAAATAATTAAATCTATACATGTGAAATTCAATGAAAATTCATGCTTTGAAGTTAGTGATAAAACTCAACATAAACAAGAAAATACCAACTCCTGCTGAACAAGACATGCATGAACCCTTAGATGAAATAAATGAAGAAATTTTGTAATTGGAAGATAATACAAATAATGATCCAATGACATATAATAATGTTCATAAAAATGAAACATTTGAACAAGCCTAGTCAATCTAGGAATTGGTGGCACCCTAAAGAATTAATCATTAGGGATCCAAGCGTTGGGGTTAGAACACGTAGAAATATAAGTAAACCTGAAGGACATGGCTTAATCTCACACTTAGAACCTAAGAATGTAAAAGAAGCCTTAGATGATATATCTTGGATAGATGCCATGCATGAGGAATCGAATCAATTTACAAGGAACAACGTGTGGGACTTAGTACCTAAACCAGAAGACAAGTCTATTATAGGAACCAAATGGGTCTTTAGGAATAAAATAGATAAACAAGGAAACATCACAAGAAATAAGGCTAGGCTAGTCGCACAAGGTTATAATCAACAAGAAGGAATAGATTATGAAGAAACCTTTGCACCCATTGCACGACTAGAAGCAATTAGATTGTTACTTGCTATTGCAAGTCTAAGAAATATTAAACTCTTCCAAATGGATGTCAAGAGTGCGTTCTTGAATGGATACTTCCAAGAAGAGGTGTTTGTGAAACAACCCCCCAGATTCGAAGATCCAAAGAATCCTAACCATGTTTACAAGCGTAAGAAAGCTCTATATGGTTTGAAACAAGCTCCAACAGCTTCGTATTTAGATATGCAAACTTTATAATTGCAAATAATTATCAAAGGGGAACCATAGACAACACATTATTCCTAAGAAGAAAAGATAATGATTTATTAATAATTCAAATATACATAGATGATATAATCTTTGGTTCAACCAACCCTATCTTAGTAAAAGACTTCGAAGGATGTATGAAGTCAGAGTTTGAAATGTCAATAGTAGGAGAATTGAACTGCTTCTTAGGGATTCAAATACAACAAACCCCCCAAGGAATCCACATTAGCCAACTTAAGTATATCAATGATATGATTAAGAAGTTTGGATTTGAAGAGCTGAAACCAACACCTACCCCTATGAGTGTTAGCACCAAACTAGATAAGGATGAAAATGGTAAACCTTTTGATGACACACTATATAGGTCTATGATTGGCTTATTGTTATATTTAACCGCATCAAAACCTGATATCATGTTCAGTGTGTGTATGTGTGCTAGATTTCAATCTTGTCCTAGGCTATCTCATTACAATGCAGTGAAAAAGATTTTTAGATATCTTAAACACACACCTTACTTAGGACTTTGGCATGATAGAAGCACTAAGTTGGAATTATACGCATATAGTGATGCTGATTATGGTGGTTGCAAATTAGATCAAAAATCCACTAGCGATACGTGTCAATTCATAGGAACCAACTTGATCTCTTGGTTTTCTAAAAAACAAGCTAGTGTAGCTCTTTCTACCACTTAAGCCGAGTATATAGCCTTAAGCTTATGTACTACCCAAATACTTTGGCTTAAACAACAACACAGTGATTTTGACATTAAAATGAATAAGATTCCAATTTTCTGTGATAGCACAAGTGCGATCAATCTTTCTCTGAATCCGGTGCTTCATTCAAGGCCAAACACGGTAAGATACCATTTCCTTCAAGATCATGTTCAAAATGAAGATATAACTATAGGTCAATTAAGAACTGATCACCAAATAGCTGATATCTTCACCAAACCCCTTCATCAAGCTAATCTTGAAAAATTACGAGCCAAGTTAGGCATGATGACTTGCAATACCATTGCATAGTTCTAACTTTTGCATGATTTGCAAAATAAAGAGGGAGGTAAAATAAGAACATGATTTTAGTTGGTAAGTCATGATTTTGTTAGTTGAATAATATGCTAAGTTTCAATTGGTATAAGTTTTGAAGCATAAGCATAAGTCAAGGGGGAGAGTATAATTTGAGGGGGAGCACATGAACACAAGTTAAAAACATGAGAATTGAGAGTTTGAAAACAATTAGTAATTGGTTGGTAATTGGTTTCTAAAACAATTGGTACAGATTCGGTGAAGCAATTGTTGAGAAATATGTTTGGATAATTTTCAAAGTCATGATTTTAAGTGGTGAATGCATAAAAATGTCACATACGGTGTTATAAATGTTTAAGAGTTGAAAAATTAAGAAAAATAAAATCGATCTCTCAGGTTGTTGCACTTCGATCGATCGATATGCTTCAATCCCTCACATCGACCGATCTATGTAAAGCATAGAAAGTTCAAGACCTTACTGTGAGATATTGATCTCTAAACCTGAGACACATCGATCGATCGATGTATATATCGAACCCTTACTTCGATCGATTGATGTAGGTCAGAGACAAATTCTGAAACTCACTGTGAGACATCAATCTCTGAAGCTGAGGCGCTTCGTCGATCGATGTCTAGGGTTTTTAGAAATATTTTTCTAAAATGTGATAAAATGGTTGTTTTCATTTTTACATGATTTATACATGTTCATTATGTTGATATTATGTGCTTTTTATGATTATAAATGCATTGTGACTAATGTGCCTTGGAAGTTTCGACAACTTACCAAAAAGGGCAAAATTAGTATTTTGAGTTTTGCAGGAACATGATATGGTGAAAATACTTAAAAGACTTATTCTCATGTTATTTACCATGACAAAGGTGTTATTATATTCATTTCTAACCATCGGGGTCATTTCTGGAGTTTTCTCACACCAGGGGCATTTTGGTCATTTTACCCCTGAGGGTATTTTTTGTATTTTCACTCCAAGAATCTCTTGAGTATATTATCATCTTCATTATAAAGCTTGTGTATGATCATTTTGAAGATTATATGGTGGTTTTATATTATTTATCTCACATGATGATATTATTGACTATAGCTGGATATGTGATGGGTTGTGATGTCACATTCTATTTCTTTCTTGAAAACCCTCTTTTATGTGTTATTGGAGTATATCTTTCATCATATTTCAGAGAATTTAATGGTGTTAAAGGTGTGGAAATGATCACAACATACAAGAAGAAATATTGGGAATTTTGGTGTTATATGTTGACATAATCTTGTCAACTATTATTTGTTGATTTCTTCTTAAAAAAATCTGAGTTGATATACATATATATGTGTTGAAAAACGTGTATATTCAGTTGGAGATGATGTTTTATTCATTTTATAGCTTGGTGACAAGTGGACCAGCCAAAAAGAAGCTAGTTGGCAACTTGGAAATCTCAAATCGAAGGCACATACAATAGCCATAGTACTCACAAAGGTGAGTTGGAAGGTATATCCACACAACGTCCTCTTCTTTTCAATGGAAATAATTTTGATCATTGAAAACTTAGAATGAGGCTATTCTTAATGGCTATAGACATCGATTTATGGTATGTAGTTGAAGATGGACCGTACATTCCAATGAAAATTGTACAAGTTAGTGGAGTCACACAGGAAGTTGAACAATATAAAAGCGAATGGTCTTCTGAAGATAAAAAGAAAATGTCCATGAATGCTAAGGCTATGCAATTATTGCTAAATGGACTTACGACTTCTGAAGCAAGATATGTTTCAAATTGCACAAGTGCACACGATATGTGGAAATCACTTGTATTAAAACATGAAGGTATAACTGGTGTAAAAGAATCAAAAATAAACATGCTTATGAGTGAGCTTGAATCTTTCAAAATGTTGTCAAACAAATCCATAACATCTTTGATTTGAGGATTACTAACATCTTCAGTGCTTTTGAAGCTTTAGGCAAATCATTCACGAACAATGAAAAGGTTCAAAAGGTGCTACGAAGCCTTCTTGCTGAATAGGATCCTAAGGTAACAGCAATTGAAGAGACAAAGTCAATACTAAGATGGAGGAATTGATCGATTCACTTAGAGTTTACGAGGTAAAACTAAACCAACGGAAGCCTGAGTCATCTAAGTCATCCGGTAAGTCTATAGCTTTCAAATCAACTGAATCACATGCAAATAATAATGATAGTAATAGTGATAATGAATTAGACGATGACTTAATATTGATAGCTAGAAAACTTAGAAAGTCTTTTAAACGTCCTAATAAGAATAGACAACGATCTTCTTCTTCTTCTTCTTCTCAACCTAAGAAAAATAATTCTAATAACAACAAATGGTATAATAAAGAGTTAAAATGTTGTGAATGTGGAAAAAGAGGACAGATCTCTTATGATTGTCTGACAAAAAAATGCCAACAATAATAATAACAAAAAAGAAAAGGAGACGTAAAAATCAAAGGCAAAGGAGACCAAGCCAAGGAAAGGCAAACGAGCAATGAAGGTGAGCACATGGAGCGACTCATCCGACTCAGAATCTGATACTGAGGAAGCTCAAGTCTGCTTCGTATCCGACAAGGTAAGTTCTTCATCTGATGATGATTCTGATAGTGAAATGACATTTGATGAAATGTATAAAGAATTTTTAAGAATGCATGCTCACTGTAAGAGGCTCTCTTAAGAAAAAAAGAAACTAATTGAAGAAAATGACAAGTTGAAGACGTCCAACTTGGAATTTTCCGATCAATTAGAATCTTTTAAACAAGTGTCTACTAATACTCTTTATTCTTTAGATATTAAATTGAATCATATAGGAAAAATGAACAAACATTAAAAACAGAAAATAGCATGTTAAAGACTAAGTTAGAAAGTTGTGAAAATGAGATAGTACAACTTAAATCCACTAAACTAAAATTAGAAATGTTTGAACAATTTAAATCTGGTACAAACATGTTAGATACACTTATATCATCTCAAAAATATGGAAATGATAAAACTGAGTTAGGCTATAAAGAAGAAAATGTGAAGAAAGATAAAAGTACTAAGTTTGTTTCATCTAGTACAAAATTGCCATACAATTCAACGAAATCAGCTTTGCCTGCTACATTTTCATCTACTCCTTCTTCTGTTTATTCTAAGACAAAAATAAAACCTGCACCCACAAAAGCACATACATATCAACATGCTACTAGGCGAAATTTTGCATCTAGACAACCTAGAAATTATGGCTATATGTATACGAATGTAACTAGGCATAATAAAATACATCCAACTTATTATGAACCTAAGTATAGGCAACACTCATATAAGTCTTATAGAAATACATATGAGCATACATACATAGCACCATATAAGAAACAAAATCATATGCCATACATAAGCTATCAAAATTGGCCCCAACATAGTACATATAAACCAAGGTACAACATGTATAATAATGCATCTTCATGGAATGTATATGCTAATCCTCCTTATTTTTCCAATTATAACTATGTTAAAAATGTGCCAAAAAGGTACATCCAAGTTTGGATACCCAAAGGGTATATAAACAAGGATGGTGCCCTTAACATTCAAGGACCCAAGTAAAGAGTATCTAAAACTTTGTCTCCATTGTAGGAAAGTCGCAAGGAATGCAAGAAGGAGGCAAAGTAAAAGAATCTAAAAACTAAATGGTTTTAGATAGTGGATGTTCATGGCATATGACGGCAATCATAAACTATTCACCGAATTGGAACATATCGAGAATGGAGGAAAGGTGACATTCGGTGACAATAACAAAGGACAAGTTGTTGGAAAAGGAACAATTGGGGATCCTAACACATTTCAAATACGAAATGTGTTGTTAGTAGGTAATCTTTCATATGATTTATTAAGTATTTCTCAACTTATAGATTGTGGATATAATGTTTCTTTTCTTCCTAATTCATGTGATATAATAAATGAAAAAGGAGAAATTGTATTGAAAGGAAATAGAGATGGTAACATTTAGACATTATCACTAAGTAACATGTTAGATGCTAAAGTTAAGTGTTTGATATCACATGACTTAGATGTGAACTTATGACATAGACGACTAGGCTATATAGGAATTTAAACTATAGAAAAGTTATCTAAGAAGAATTTAATTAGAGGCATGCCTAAGTTAGACTTACATAATTTTCAAATATGTGAAACGTGTATTAAAGGAAAACATATTAAAGAAACATTACAACCAAAACATGAAGTGAGTAATAGTCATGTACTAGAATTGCTTCACTTAGACTTATTTGGTCCAAATAGGACAAGAAGTCTAGGTGGACACTACTATGTGTGTGTCATAGTAGATGATTACTCACGCTACACATGGACATTGTTCTTAACACACAAAGACGATGCTCCATTAGCAATTGAAACTCTTATCAAGCAACTTGAAAATATATATGAAAAAAATATTAAAAGAATTAGAAGTGATAGAGGTAGAGAATTTAAAAACAAAGATGTAATCAAGTTAACATGAATTCTCACCACTTAGAACACCACAACTCAATGGAGTTGTTGAACGTAAAAATAGAACAATTCAAGAAGTTGCTAGAACAATGTTATGTGAAAATAAAGTACCAAAATATTTATGGGCTGAAGCTGTTAGTTGTGCATGTTATATAATAAATAGGCTTTCTATTAGAAAGAAATTGAATAAAACAACTTATGAATTGTTAAACAATAGGCAACCTAAAGTAGATTAATTTAAAGTTTTTGGTTGTAATTGTTTTATATTGAACACTAAGGATAATCTAGACAAATTTGAACAAAAGTCTATTGAATGCATATTTGTTGGTTATTCAACAAATTCAAGAGCATATAGGTGTTATAATCCTGCATCTAGAAAAATAATTAAATCTATACATGTGAAATTCAATGAAAATTCATGCTTTGAAGTTAGTGATAAAACTCAACATAAACAAGAAAATACCAACTCCTGCTGAACAAGACATGCATGAACCCTTAGATGAAATAAATGAAGAAATTTTGTAATTGGAAGATAATACAAATAATGATCCAATGACATATAATAATGTTCATACAAATGAAACATTTGAACAAGCCTAGTCAATCTAGGAATTGGTGGCACCCTAAAGAATTAATCATTAGGGATCCAAGCGTTGGGGTTAGAACACGTAGAAATATAAGTAAACCTGAAGGACATGGCTTAATCTCACACTTAGAACCTAAGAATGTAAAAGAAGCCTTAGATGATATATCTTGGATAGATGCCATGCATGAGGAATCGAATCAATTTACAAGGAACAACGTGTGGGACTTAGTACCTAAACCAGAAGACAAGTCTATTATAGGAACCAAATGGGTCTTTAGGAATAAAATAGATAAACAAGGAAACATCACAAGAAATAAGGCTAGTCTAGTCGCACAAGGTTATAATCAACAAGAAGGAATAGATTATGAAGAAACCTTTGCACCCATTGCACGACTAGAAGCAATTAGATTGTTACTTGCTATTGCAAGTCTAAGAAATATTAAACTCTTCCAAATGGATGTCAAGAGTGCGTTCTTGAAGGGATACTTCCAAGAAGAGGTGTTTGTGAAACAACCCCCCAGATTCGAAGATCCAAAGAATCCTAACCATGTTTACAAGCGTAAGAAAGCTCTATATGGTTTGAAACAAGCTCCAACAGCTTCGTATTTAGATATGCAAACTTTATAATTGCAAATAATTATCAAAGGGGAACCATAGACAACACATTATTCCTAAGAAGAAAAGATAATGATTTATTAATAATTCAAATATACATAGATGATATAATCTTTGGTTCAACCAACCCTATCTTAGTAAAAGACTTCGAAGAATGTATGAAGTCAGAGTTTGAAATGTCAATAGTAGGAGAATTGAACTGCTTCTTAGGGCTTCAAATAAAACAAACCCCCCAAGGAATCCACATTAGCCAACTTAAGTATATCAATGATATGATTAAGAAGTTTGGATTTGAAGAGTTGAAACCAACACCTACCCCTATGAGTGTTAGCACCAAACTAGATAAGGATGAAAATGGTAAACCTTTTGATGACACACTATATAGGTCTATGATTGGCTTATTGTTATATTTAACCGCATCAAAACCTGATATCATGTTCAGTGTGTGTATGTGTGCTAGATTTCAATCTTGTCCTAGGCTATCTCATTACAATGCAGTGAAAAAGATTTTTAGATATCTTAAACACACACCTTACTTAGGACTTTGGCATGATAGAAGCACTAAGTTGGAATTATACGCATATAGTGATGCTGATTATGGTGGTTGCAAATTAGATCAAAAATCCACTAGCGATACGTGTCAATTCATCGGAACCAACTTGATCTCTTGGTTTTCTAAAAAACAAGCTAGTGTAGCTCTTTCTACCACTTAAGCCGAGTATATAGCCTTAAGCTTATGTACTACCCAAATACTTTGGCTTAAACAACAACACAGTGATTTTGACATTAAAATGAATAAGATTCCAATTTTCTGTGATAGCACAAGTGCGATCAATCTTTCTCGGAATCCGGTGCTTCATTCAAGGCCAAACACGGTAAGATACCATTTCCTTCAAGATCATGTTCAAAATGAAGATATAACTATAGGTCAATTAAGAACTGATCACCAAATAGCTGATATCTTCACCAAACCCCTTCATCAAGCTAATCTTGAAAAATTACGAGCCAAGTTAGGCATGATGACTTGCAATACCATTGCATAGTTCTAACTTTTGCATGATTTGCAAAATAAAGAGGGAGGTAAAATAAGAACATGATTTTAGTTGGTAAGTCATGATTTTGTTAGTTGAATAATATGCTAAGTTTCAATTGGTATAAGTTTTGAAGCATAAGCATAAGTCAAGGGGGAGAGTATAATTTGAGGGGGAGCACATGAACACAGGTTAAAAACATGAGAATTGAGAGTTTGAAAACAATTAGTAATTGGTTGGTAATTGGTTTCTAAAACAATTGGTACAGATTCGGTGAAGCAATTGTTGAGAAATATGTTTGGATAATTTTCAAAGTCATGATTTTAAGTGGTGAATGCATAAAAATGTCACATACGGTGTTATAAATGTTTAAGAGTTGAAAAATTAAGAAAAATGAAATCGATCTCTCAGGTTGTTGCACTTCGATCGATCGATATGCTTCAATCCCTCACATCGACCGATCTATGTAAAGCATAGAAAGTTCAAGACCTTACTGTGAGATATTGATCTCTAAACCTGAGACACATCGATCGATCGATGTATATATCGAACCCTTACTTCGATCGATTGATGTAGGTCAGAGACAAATTCTGAAACTCACTGTGAGACATCAATCTCTGAAGCTGAGGCGCTTCGTCGATCGATGTCTAGGGTTTTTAGAAATATTTTTCTAAAATGTGATAAAATGGTTGTTTTTATTTTTACATGATTTATACATGTTCATTATGTTGATATTATGTGCTTTTTATGATTATAAATGCATTGTGACTAATGTGCCTTGGAAGTTTCGACAACTTACCAAAAAGGGCAAAATTAGTATTTTGAGTTTTGCAGGAACATGATATGGTGAAAATACTTAAAGGACTTATTCTCATTTTATTTACCATGACAAAGGTGTTATTATATTCATTTCTAACCATCGGGGTCATTTCTGGAGTTTTCTCACACCAGGGGCATTTTGGTCATTTTACCCCTGAGGGTATTTTTTGTATTTTCACTCCAAGAATCTCTTGAGTATATTATCATCTTCATTATAAAGCTTGTGTATGATCATTTTGAAGATTATATGGTGGTTTTATATTATTTATCTCACATGATGATATTATTGACTATAGCTGGATATGTGACGGGTTGTGATGTCACATTCTATTTCTTTCTTGAAAACCCTCTTTTATGTGTTATTGGAGTATATCTTTCATCATATTTCAGAGAATTTAATGGTGTTAAAGGTGTGGAAATGATCACAACATACAAGAAGAAATATTGGGAATTTTGGTGTTATATGTTGACATAATCTTGTCAACTATTATTTGTTGATTTCTTCTTAAAAAAATCTGAGTTGATATACATATATATGTGTTGAAAAACGTGTATATTCAGTTGGAGATGATGTTTTATTCATTTTATAGCTTGGTGACAAGTGGACCAGCCAAAAAGAAGCTAGTTGGCAACTTGGAAATTCCAAATTTATACCCAACAGTTACAAGGGTTTTCGGAGCTGAAATTGTTGATCAAATTACAGCCCTCACATGTCCTATTATGTTGCAAAGGAGTTGAGGTATTTTTGGAGGAATATGCCATTCTATTTTCTCCATATTATCTTCATTTTTTCAAGACATTCTAAGGTGGAATTTTCGGCCAAGATAAGAATGCCAAGGTGGACCAATTATGTTGCTTCATTTTGCCATGTGTACAAGATGATTATGTGGCCAACCAATGATGTGAAAACAACTTGGACTTGATGATGAAGATGGTGACACATAAGAGTTCTTATCTTCAAGGCTCCACTCACACTATAAATAGGAGGCAAAGGTGAAGAAGAAGAACACACTTGAATCTCACTTGAAAGCATTAGTTGATTTATCTAGCTATCTTCTTGTTGTCATTCTTGTTCCATTCTTTGTAGCCAAGGTGTTGTTGTTGTATTTGTTGGAGAGCTACAAGCCTCTTGAGCTTCATTTGTAAGATTGATTAGCCAATTCTATAAGACTACATTAATAGGTGGTAGAGGTATTGCAACTAAGTGTTGCATAGAAGGTGTTCATCCAAGTCTTGAATATGGTTGGTGTTTAACCCAAGGATCAAGCTTGATTCTTGTTGTAATTTTGTTCATATTATAGTGAAATCCAAGGAAAGGTGTTCCTTGGGACTGCAGTAGGTCACATTGATCGAACCAAGATAAATTCTCAGTGTTCTTATCTTGTTTCTACATTTCTGCATTCTGCCCGTTTTTCGCTGCAGTTTTCACACGATCTCTCACGTTTTGAAAAAATAGCTAAACACTTTCAAAATTTGTGATTTTTGGTGGAGTTATACTTCAGACTGTTAGCATTCATTTTCAACAAGAATCACTTTATTTGAGCAAGGGAAAGTTAGTCTTTTAGTCTTTGCAAGATAACTGCTCCAATCTGCCTGTAATCTGACCAGTTTTGAGAAAACTTGATTTCTGTTTTAACCAAGAGTTTTTTGGTAGCGCCCCATACTAGGCCTACCCCCGTACGGTGCACTCGCTGTACTTCGCTACAGAAAGTACCAGGCGTCAATGCATAATATGTCACAGTCCATACCAAAATCATGGACTACAATGTCATCATCTTAACAGGTAAGCAAAATTTAGGCAGAATAAAAACTTTCAAAGAAAACATTTCTGAATATCCGACATAGAGTTTACAACCAAGTGCGCAAAATAAAGACAACTCCGAAATCAATATTCCCAAAATAAGTCCATAAAACATAAGCCAGCATAAAAGTCCTTAAGCTGCAATCCACTCTCTTGTCTATGGATAAGGAACTCGAGGCTCATCATCAATCCGCTCTACACCATTCCCTGCAGGCTCTGGGGGAAAAAATAAAAGGGTGAGTGACAAAGTCACCAGTAAGTATACCATAAACAATCATGACATAAATGGAAATTGTACGCAAGAACCAAATCCCAAGAATCTCAACTTTTCCGACATACCTGACCTTCAACCTACTAACCGCAATGGTAACATGATCGTATCTTAGGCAACCATAGGCTAAGCATTCTACTCACAATTATATGCATGCATATGAATATTCAAATACAATGCAATATGATAGGATGAAAACCAATTTCGGTCATTCTTACTTTCTAAACATAATCATCATAAAACAAGGAATAGAGAGGGTTCAGATCTATTATCTCCGGATCTGAAACGGTCATACCATTCCTTTCAGATCTATTATTTCTGGATCTGAAACGGTCATACAATCAATCATCATCATCAGGTCTATTATCTCCGGACCTGGACAGTCATAAATCGTCATCATCAGATCTATTATCTCTGGGCCTGGACGGTCATCAATCATCATTCTCAGATCAATTAACCCTGGATCTGGTGCGGGTTGTGCTGGCCAGGAAGTAATGGTACCATAGAAACTTTTCTTTCAAAACCAGAAAACTTATCTTCACAAAAGAAAGCTTTCTCACAATTATTTGGCCTAAAATCAGTCTCATAAGTCGCATGAACATGGACAATGCAATGCATGATATGAAACATGCAATTCGTGACTAAATACATCATAGAAGACATATTCAAACTTGATTCTTAAGCTGGAAAACAGTCCAGCAGCCATGCCTGTTCACACAGCCTCAAAATCACCAATTCAGAGCCTGTTTCCAGAAACTTTTGCCACAAATATGCATAATGGAATCTTAGATACATGCCATAAAAATTTCGTAACATTCCGAGATGTCTAAGGTCCTCAAAACATTAAATTACTATCAAGGGGTACTGCAGAATTCCGCTGTGCGGTACCCGCCTCACCTTAGTTCCAAGGGTCACAAAACAATATTCAATTAGGACTATCACCTGGAAAACATAGCCAACATACTAAGGAATAATATCCATATTCCCAAACATCACATCTAAGTCTAAATAAATAAAATCAAGGTCTCACAGTGCACAACATCAAACTGCCATGTTCTCCATTTCTGTACCGCGACCTTCATCTCAGTTGTTAGCCCTTAAAACAGAGGTTTCAAGCCAATTTCTTTACATAGACATGTGCATCTATGCATTAGGTATATAACATAAAAATTTCAAAGCAATCTGACATGTTTAAAGGGGTCAATTAATTATTTTTCTTAGTCTAGGTACCTACAGAATCTGCAGTGACCTGTTCTTACTAAGCCAAACCACAAACTCTTTTGCAGAATATCCACCACACAAACTCACTACACATATCAAGCTACCAGCACACCAAAATTCAGCTCAATTTCACATTTCTAAGGTTCATTTCAAGGCCAAGCAAGTTGCTACCAAAACAGTCCTGTTTCAGAGAATCTTACACATCAACAATATTACTCTTCAAACATTTCCCAGACCAACTCCAACTCCTAAAATAACTTGCTAACCACTAAGTACACATTTTAACATGAACCTTCAGGTCTCATGGTATTCTTTAAGCTACACAATACCCCCACACCAAATAGCCTCGTAACTACATATAGAACATGACATTTTCAAACACTTTATGCCTCATAAAGTCTATTCCTAACAAGAATTACTTCACTATTCAACTAATAACCAAAACAGCCCCTTTTTGTGAAGCACATGTCTCATATCATGTTTAAGTTAGGAACATAACATATCCATAGAGAGAATCACTCAACATGCCAACAAATTCTCTTATAAAACATCCAATTTTTCATGCTTTGCACTTAGTACTTCATCTAAGGTTCATAACTTAAAATAACTAGACATTCAAGCATACAATTTCAAAAATAAGTCAAGAGTGCCTAGAGTATACTTGCGTTCCTTGAGCTTAGCAATTCTTCTTAGCTTGAGCCTTGGGTTGAAATGGATTGAAGTTTCCTCCAACTTCACCAAGGAGCATACGGTTTTGGGAGGGGGGATAAAGGTGAACATTAGCTACCATTTTAATGAACAAAAGAGCTAGATTGAGGCTATATTTCCTTAACAAAATACAACTTAAATGGAGATTGAAAAAGGTCCAACCCACCAAGATGCTAGCACCACCTAATAGCTTTAAAAAATCTTCGCCTAGTGACCATTAGGGGGTCACGGTTTTCATAGAAGGAAAAAGGCACAAGGTGGGATTTACAATTTCAATTTGGAATTCACTTTGGAATTTAGAATGCAACTTACCTAGATGAATTTGAGAGCTTAAGAAGGTGATGGTCTTGAATCTCCTTAGTCCAAGCTTGCCGAAATGAAGTGATAAGGAGTAGCCTAAGTATGCAAGAGACCTTTAGGGTTTGCTTAGGGTGAGTCCTTGAGAGGATTTTGAGAGAGGAATGAGATGAACTTTCTAGTGTAGTCTTGAAGAAGCTTCCATGGAATGCAAGAGGGGTATCCGGCCGTCCTTAATAAAAAAGAAGAAGAAGACTATTCAAAATCTTGGAGCATAATCATGAGACTATTTACTACATGTGTAAGATTTTGAGGATGGCTTTATGAGGCTAATAAAGTAGTTAGTTGGGCATTAGAAGTAAAGATGGTTCCAGAGTCTTCAAAAACTCTATGTAGGCCGATTTTTTTCTAAAAGGGTTGGGAGGGTATAATTGTCATTTCACCTGCGTTATGGGACATACTTATATAATTATAGAATTGCTCATGATATTTACTTCAAGGAATTTAATTGAAGAAGAAATAAGAAATTTTAGTAAAATGCACTTGGAAGGACTGATATTTTATTAAACCACTACATAAGAGTCGGATATACAGAATGATTTCTGTTGGGTACAACATTTTTAAGGTCAGGGCCTTTTGAAATCATAAACTAGATATTCTAAGGAGTGTTTTGACATAAAGTTCAACCTTTTGGGTTAAGTATTCAAAGAGAAACACGTTTTCAAAGTTCAGCAACATTCTGTCCAATTCTGTCCGGATTGACCATCTAAATCTTTTATTTGTTTGAAGGCCAAACGATCTTATTTTTGTCTAACTTTTGGACAGAGTCTTGTCAACACATTGAAGTTAAGTTCTGGAAGTTATTATAATTTTTGGAGTTGTGTACAAGGAATTTTGAATTTTTCAAAAACGGGTCCTGAATCTGAGGTAGTCTCAGATTCTGTTTTCAAAGGGGTTTTTATCAAAGGTAGTAGTGTAATTTCTGCTAACCACTATTCATCCCCTCTCTAGTGGTGCTTGTTGCAGGTGCACGGTCCAACAACAACTTTGTACTATTGCAGGTGTCGGATGAGATGAAGACTATGATGATACAGTAATTCCTTATTAGTGAAGCTGACAAGTGGTGGACTACCATGGTGATGGATCCTCCACAGCCAGTCAGTTGGGCTCGGTTCAGGAAATAATTTAGGAAGTTCTACATCCCGCCTTCAGTGACTTTATATAGGATACGGGCTTTCAAGGCATTGAGATAAGGGCCGAGCATGTTGACGGCGGAGTACGTCATTCAGTTTAATGCCTTAGGAAGATTTGTATTGTCTATTATGTGCGATATACACCTAAAGATGGTAAAGTTTGAGAGAGGCCTGAAAACTCGCATTCGCACAGGAGTGGTGAATGTCAATGCTTGGGATTTTGGAGAGCTGCTAGATGCGTGTTATCGTGTAGAGAGCGGCTTGCAGCGTCGCGATGAGGAGAACCGATGTAAGCGACCCAGGGAGGCCACTAGTGGGAAACCTAGAAGATGGGGCAAGGTTCAAAGGAAAGGTCCTACAGGAGAGCTGTGACCACAGCAGCACCAGTAGCAATCGTACAGGGGCAACTTGCAGACTGCTATTCCTACTTGCCCCGCATCCAATTGACAACACACAGGGGAGTGTTGGAGAAAGATGGGAGCATGCTTTAATTGTGGAAAGATGGGCTACATAGTTAGAGATTGCCCAGAACAGAGGAGAATGCCTTAGGAAGCTGTCCCTCAGCAGAAAAATTGACCATGGACCAATGCCTGAGTGTATGTGATGACGGATACAGACGTTTAGGGGTTGAATGACGTGGTGACAGGTACCTTTGATTCTTAGTTTTAATGATAATATCTATATATGTGATTTGAACCTCTAAACATTTTAGGTGCCATACTAGTGAATAAAGTTCCCACCAATGTACTGTTTTACAGTGGCGTGAGCCACTCATTTGTTGCTAAGAGGTTTGTCAAGAACCTTAGGAGCTGTCCTGAATGGCTAGACACCCCTTATGGTGTCCTAGTAGTAGGAGACCATGTTATTATCTTGCACCATCGGTACAAGGACTGTAAACTAGAAATAGAGGACTGTACTTTCGATGCTGCACTTATACGGATCCAGATGAGTGACTTTGACATCATAATGGGAATGGATTGGTTAGCCAGATACCATGCACACATTGACTGTAGTTAGAAGCAAGTTGTGTTTAAAGATCCCACTAAGGAGGAGTTCACTTTTCAGGGGAACACTAAACTGAAGAAGCTGCACCAAAACATCTACCTGATAGCAACATAGGCTTATAAAGCGCCAAGAAAAGGGAATGAGGGATTTTTGGTGTATGCAATGGATGTTGAATAAGAGATACCCTCTATTGACTATATCCCAGTAGTGAAGGAATTCAAGGATGTATTCCCTGAAGAAATGCCAGGATTACCACCTAACAGGGAAGTAGAATTTGATATTAATCTGATACCAAGAGCTGAGCCAATATCTGAGGCACCGTATAGAATGGCACCAGTAGATTTGAAAGAGTAGCTGCAGGAACTGCTAGACCGGAAGTTTATACGACCCAGTGTTTCCCTTGGGGAGCACCAGTCCTGTTTGTGGAAAAGAAATATGGAAGCATAAGATTGTGTATTGACTACCGTTAGCTGAATAAGATCACAATCAAGAACAAGTATCACTTGCCAAGGATCAATGACTTGTTCGACCAACTGAAGGTAAGAACCTGTCTATTATTCGGCAAGTCGTGCATAGCGTACCTATTACTATGAACTTTGTGTTAGTGTATGTGCCTTAGGCCATTGATTTGCATCTTTATGTTATACATTTATTGTTAATAACAATGTTTTATCATCATTATTGTGTTGAGAAAAAGGGGTTTGAGTGATTTCAAAATGCATGATTCAAATAACGTGTTACAAAGAAATGCATGACATATTCTATGACATGACACGTTCTTGCATAATACTTGCCTTATATAGTTCATATATAATGTTTTCGGACTAACGAGCCATGAAGCTTTAAAGCTTACATCAAATGGCAAACATTTGTTGTGTTTGAACTAATTTCAAGTGCCACCATTACTGAACTAAACTAGTTCATTAAGTGAAGTACTTAGTTAATTAAACTAAGTAGTTCATTAAAGGAAGCAATATTTGGAAAAGGCACAAAGGCAACAAGGTGAAGAAAGTAAAGTCTTCCACTCTCCCCTTCACACACATTCACACGACATTATACATATATATACATATTTTCAGATTTTTTGAAAAAAAGGCACAAACACATTTATTCCAACGTCCTACCGACATGTTATATATTTTATGTACGTACGTTAACGTCACACCACTATATTTAAATCATATTTATGAGTATATTCAGGTCTTATATCATATGATATAAGTCATGGTGATGACAAATTTAATACGACATGTTAAAAAGTTTTAAACCGAAAATTGTCGTATCGGACGAATACCGAAACCTCGCCAACGTGTCACGTACTTGCCATAAATAGATGTCCAGACCCTACAATTCAAAAATGGTCACAAATTTCGTGGTTTAGATGGTATGTGCAGCCATAAAATCATTCCATGTTGGCACACACAAATCACCCCACATTAAGGCCAAATTGTGGAGATTCAAATTTCAATTTTGTCACATGGTATAGGCGCCACTTTAATCAGCCTTATGAGATGAATATAAAATTTTAATTTATGTATATTATGTGTAACATAATATATATATAACATGTGCAAAAAGTTGGAATTTAATTACAGAAAAATCGGGTAATCGATAAACGCCGAAAATTCGGTTTTCTACGTACACGACACATGGAACATTTTTGGCATGACATATAACATGTATCTAGACACTTTTTACATATTCCATACATTTTAAAGTGTTTTAGAAAATTCAATTAAGGGCTGATTGGAATATACCATGTGTGTATAATTATATGTGCACTATTTTACAAAGTTTGCAAAAATAAAATTCTGCACATGAACAACCTTCATCACACGCCTATACCAGCTGTATAGGAGCATATGTGGAGTCTTTGTTGGCATCTTGATTGGCCAAGAATGAAGCATGCAATGTTGGTGACTTAAAGAAAGGAACTACAAAAGGTAACATTTCAAATCTTGTCACAATTGTGACACATGCTGAAAATTCAGCATGTGAGCTAAAGGCTGGCCGAAATTCTTCCCATTATGAGCCATATTTTGTTGTCTTGAATCATGTGGATAATTGGGAGATAATAAGGAAGTATTTGGAATTAATTATGAAATTAAAATGGTGATATTTTTAATATCACACATGCTGAAAATTTCAGCATGTGTTGGAATGTGTCATGGCCGATTTTATGCTCCAAATTCAAAATGTTTCAAAACTGTTTCAACCCATTTAAATACAATGGGGTTATTCGTTAAATTTTCAAAGCATTTGGAGTTACGTACAAATAGGAATTAATTTTTCAAATCACACTACCGTTTCTGGCAGATTTGCGCAATCTGACCACCAACTAATTTTAAAGGGGTTAGATGTTGAATTTAAATCTGAAATTTTTAGGAGACACTCATAACATCTGAGGCTATGTTCTCTCCAAATTTCAGAATTTTTCAAAACCTTCAACCTAGTTTTCAAAACATTTTAAAACTGGTCCTGAAAATAGAAACTGTTTTCAGAATTTGGGTTTTTGGTTTAAAAGAATTTTAAAAACCACATTTTCCGCACCCACTATTCAACCCCCCCTTCTAGTGCTGCCTTGAAGATCCTACAAGTGGTATCAGAGTGTAGGAACACTCACAACAAGAAGACCCAACGATCTAAGTGAGATGGCATCCACTAGCTATAACACCGTGCAAGAAGGAATGTCAACCATAAGGCCTCCTCTCTTTGACGGTGAGTCTTTCATTCAATGGAAGTTAAGAATGAAACTTTTCTTTATGGCAATTGATATTGATCTTTGGTCAATTATAGAAGATGGTCCGTTTGTTCCGTCAAAATTATCCACTGTAGATGGAGTCACACTAGAGGTTATTAACCCGAGACAAGAGTATACTAGTGAGGATAAAAAGAGATTAAGCATGAACTCTAGGGCTATGCAATTACTTCTAAATGGACTAAGTAAAAGTGAATCTAGCTATGTTTCAAATTGTTCTAGTGCTCAAGAAATGTGGCAAATTCTTGAAATGAAACACGAAGGCACTAGTCAAGTAAAAGAGTCCAAGATCAACATGCTTATGTCCACACTCGAGTCATTTAAATTGTTGCAAAATGAATCTATCGTTGATATGGATCTTCGCTTGACTAACATTTACAATTCTCTTGAGTCTCTTGGCAAAGCCTTTACTATGCAGGAAAAGGTACAAAAGGTCTTGCGAAGCCTTCCATCCGAGTGGAACCCTAAAGTAACGGCCATAGAAGAAAGCAAAGAAACTAAATCGATTAAAATGGAAGAAATAATTGGATCACTAAAGGTATATGAAAACAAACTCGCTTTAAGACATTCTGAGTCTATTTCCAATAACGATAAGGATATAGCATTTAAATCAAATGAATACGTCGTAGATGATAGTGACATAGATTTCGATTATGAGGATTTAATCACGATGGCTAAAAGATTAAGAAAAATCTTGAGAAAATCGATTAAACATAAGTCTACCTCATCTAAGGATCATAAAAATAAAAATAAGGAAATAAAGTGTTATGAATGTAGACAACCTGGACACTTGTCATATAATTGTCCAAACAAGGACAAACAAACGAACAAATGCCTTGACAAGGATCGGACAAAAACTAGACTCGTCTCAGAACCTAAACAAAGGAGAAGAGCCTTCAAAGCCTCCACTTGGAGTGACACATCTGACTCTGAGACTGATGTTACGGAAGAACAAAAGGCACAAGTATGCTTTACATCTAAAGCATCAAATGAGGTATCTTCCGACTCTGATTCTAATTCTGAATATTCTTATGATGATTTATTTAGTCAATATTCATATTTGCATAAGTTTTCAAAGACTCTTGCAAAAGAAAAGAAACGATTAATTGAAGACAAGAAGTTGTTAGAATATTCTAACACGAACCTTGTTTATCAATTAAACAATTCAAAAGAAGAGTCGTCATGCATCATTAATGCATTAAAATCAGAGGTTTCATCATTGACCACGCACAATAATGAAATGAAATCCGAGATTTCAAACTTGAAATCAAGGAATGCGAATTTAGAGAAAATGGTAAAGAAATTTGATACGGGAACAAACATGCTAGATCACATTATTTCTTCACAAAAGCATGATAGTGATAAAACGGATTTAGGATACATTGAAACAAATGAAGTATCCATTAAACCAACCAAGTTTGTAGTGTCTAAGAAAGTAGACACTCCAAAACCAAATATGGCGTCTAAGATGATGCAAAGACCCCCTCTCTCCACATCTCGTCATACTTCTTCTTCATATCAAGGGAAATACAATTTTGTACCATATAGATATAAGAAAAAACAAGTGATGCATACACGACATTCATTTCATCCATCTAGATCACACACTACGCACGCTAACATAAGGACATATCAAAAACGTCCTACATATAATGCGTATAAAGGAGTTCTTGGCCAAAGGCCAAACGCATTTGTACCTAACGTATATTATGTTGCATTTTCATCACCTTTCTCACCTTTTGGAAGACCTAGAAGGGTCACCCAAATTTGGGTACCAAAAGGGACATTTTCAAAGGGTTGAATAAATAACCCTTACGAACGCACGTTTGATATTATGAAATGCAAGATTTTTTATCTCTACATGCGCTTTTGATTGTCTTTCCAAAATAAAGGGGGAAAGAATGCATGATTTAAGGGGGAGAGAAAAAAATTAATTGCATAAATCAAGGGGGAGGGGTTTCGAAATTAGAAATTCAAAAGTTGAATTTATGCACGATTGAAGGGGGAGTGATAAGATTTAAATCATGAATATAGGTTATTTTGAAAATCATCAAAAGGGGGAGATTGTTGAGAAAAAGGGGTTTGAGTGATTTCAAAATGCATGGTTTAAATAACGTGTTACAAAGAAATGCATGACATATTCTATGACATGATATGTTCTTGCATAAAACTTGCCTTCTATAGTTCATATATAATGTTGTCGGACTAACGAGCCATGAATCTTTAAAGCTTACATCAAATGGCAAACATTTGTTGTGTTTGAACTATTTTCAGGTGCCACCATTAATGAACTAAACTAGTTCATTAAGTGAAATACTTAGTTAATTAAACTAAGTAGTTCATTAAAGAAAGCGATATTTGGAAAAGGCACAAAGGCAACAAGGTGAAGAAAGAAAAGTCTTCCACTCTCCTCTCCACATACATTCACACGTCATTATACATATATATACATATTTTCAGATTTTTTGAAAAAAAGGCACACACACATTTATTCCAACGTACTACCGACACGTTATATTTTACGTACATACGTTAATGTCATACCACTATATTTAACTCATATTTATGATTATATTCAGGTCTTATATCATATGATATAAGTCATGGTGATGACAAATACGACACTTTAAAAGGTTTTAAACCGAAAATTGTCGTATCGGGCGAATACCGAAACTTCGCCAACGTGTCACGTACTTGCCATAAATAGATGGCCAGCCCCTACAATTCAAAAATAGCCACAAATTTCGTGGCTTACATGATATGTGCATCCATAAAATCATTCCATGTTGGCACACACAAATCACCCCACATTAAGGCCAAATTGTAGAGATTCCAATTTCAATTTTGTCACATGGTTTAGGCGCCACTTTAATCAGCCTTATGAGCTGAATAATAAAGTTTAATTTATGAATATTATGTGTAACATAATATATATAACATGTGCAAAAAGTTGGAATTTAATTAGAGAAAAATCGGGTAATCGATAAACGTTGAAAATTCGGTTTTCTACGTACACGACACGTGGAACATTTTTGGCATGACATATAACATGTATCTAGACACTTTTTACATATTCCATACATTTTAAAGTGTTCTAGAAAATTCAATTAAGGGCTGATTGGAATATACCACGTGTGTATAATTATATGTGCACTATTTTACAAAGTTTGCAAAAATAAAATTCAGCACATGAACAACCTTCATCACACGCCTATGCTAGCTGTATTGGAGCATATGTGGAGTCTTTGTTGGCATCTTGATTGACCAAGAATGAAGCATGCAATGTTGGTGACTTTAAGAAATGAACTACAAAAGGTAACATTTCAAATCTTGTCACAATTGTGACACATGCTGAAAATTCAGCATGTGTGCTAAAGGCTGGCCGAATTTCTTCACATTATGAGCCGTATTTTGTTGTCTTGAATCATGTGGATAATTGGGAGATAATAAGGAATTATTTTGAATTAATGATGATATTAAAATGGTGATATTTTTAGTATCACACATGCTGAAAATTTCAGCATGTGTTGGAATATGTCATGGCCGATTTTATGCTCCACATTCAACATATTTGATTCTTCAATTTTCAAGGAATTAATTTATACATACATGACAATGTTTTGAATATTGTGTGAATATCACACACCCTGAAAATTTTAGCATGTGGAATAAGCTTATGGCCAAAATTTATGAGACATCTTGAAGTTATTTGCCTAGCTAATTTTATGTGATGATCTTGTGAATTATGGTAATCATTTTATGATGATTTTGGCACATGTTTTAAGTGTTATTCTCATATTTGTCTAGTCATCAAGTGATGACAACATCCAACCAATCAATGAGTGCCAAGTAAGCAAGAGCTTAATGATCATCCAATGAGAACATGCCAAGTAAGCAAAGACACATCACAATGATGGCATATACTCTTCCAAGGACTTAGAAGATAATTTTCAAGAGAAGAATATTGCATAAGGGGGGCGGCCAAGGACTTGATAAAATGAAGAAGCATTGCAAAATAGAAGACAAGTCTCACAAGAGCAAAAAGCGATAAACGTTTTCTAGACTTTCTTCTTTTATCTTTCTTTCTTTCTTTTCTCTAAAAGCCTATCGTATTCATATTCATACATCTTGAATAGGCTTCTTACATACCACAATATTCTCTTTAGTGTTGTAAAAGATTCATCAAGGTGTGATCAATCTTGCACTTGCAAGGTGGTGGTGTTCGTGACAATTGTATTCACATACAAGGTTTGTAAAGGGTTGGAGTTGGTTAACTCCATCAACCCTGTGGTAAGGTGTTATTTGGTGTTGTGTGTTTACTGCTAACCGAGGAAGGTGTCTTCAAATTATTGGTGTCATTTACTTTCAGCACTTACTTTCAGTTTCAGCACTGTTTATCGTTTTTGATCACGTTCGTAAAAATAGTAAACGAATTTCTAAAATTACAAAAATTTCCAGAATCATAGTCGTACGTCTCAAGGTTCTTTTGGCACAAGTTTCAACCCTTTTGGACAAGTATAAGTCATCCAAACGTCCAAAGTTCTGAGACTAGTGCAGTCTGATTTTCAGGCTTGCAAAGGTTGAGACTTTGATCGTATTTGACTAACTTCCCAAAAGAATTTATTAAAACTGTTTAAACCCATTTAAATAAAACTTATAGTGGGTTGGTATTTAAATTTTTAGAGCATTTGGAGTTACGTACAAATAGGAATTAATTTTTCAAATCACACTACCGTTTCTGGCAGATTTGCGCAATCTGGCCACCAACTAATTTTAAAGGGGTTAGAGGTTGAATTTTTATCAGAAAGTTTTATAAGACACTCATAACATCCGAGGCTAAGTTCTCTCCAAATTTTAGAATTTTTCAAGACCTGCAACCTAGTTTTCAAAACGTTTTAAAACTGGCCCTTAAAACAGAAACTATTTTCAGAATTTAGGTTTTTAGTTTAAAAGAATTTTAAAAACCACATTTTCCGCACCTACTATTCAACCCCCCTCCTTCTAGTGGTGCCTTCCTACAAGTGGTATCAGAGTGCAGGAACACTCAGAACAAGAAGACCCAACTATCTAAGTGAGATGGCATCCACTAGCTATAACACCGTGCAAGAAGGAATGTCAACTATAAGGCCTCCTCTCTTTGACGGTGAGTCTTTCATTCAATGGAAGTTAAGAATGAAACTTTTCTTTATGGCAATTGATATTGATCTTTGATCAATTATAGAAGATGTTCCGTTTGTTCCGTCAAAATTATCCGTTGTAGATGGAGTCACACTAGAGGTTATTAAGCCTAGACAAGAATATACTAGTGAGGACAAAAAGAGACTGAGCATTAACGCTAGGGCTATGCAATTACTTTTAAATGGACTAAGTAAAAGTGAATCTAGCTATGTTTCAAATTGGTCTAGTGCTCAAGAAATGTGGCAAATTCTTGAAATGAAACACGAAGGCACTAGTCAAGTAAAAGAGTCCAAGATCAACATGCGTATGTCCACACTCGAGTCATTTAAATTGTTGCGAAATGAATCTATCGTTGATATGGATCTTCGCTTGACTAACATTTACAATTCTCTTGAGTCTCTTGGCAAAGCCTTTACTATGCAGGAAAAGGTACAAAAGGTCTTGCAAAGCCTTCCATCCGAGTCGGACCCTAAAGTAACAGCCATAGAAGAAAGCAAAGAAACTAAATCGATTAAGATGGAAGAACTAATTGGATCACTAAAGGTATACGAAAACAAACTCGATTTAAGACATTCTGAGTCTATTTCCAATCATGATTAGGATATAGCATTTAAATCAAATGAATACGTCATAGATGATATTGACATAGATTTCGATTATGAGGATTAATCACGATGGCTATAAGATTAAGAAAAATCTTGAGAAAATCGATTAAACATAAGTCTACTTCATCTAAGGATCATAAAAATAAAAATAAAGAAATAAGTGTTATGGATGTGGACAACCTGGACACTTGTCATATGATTGTCCAAACAAGGACAAACAAACGAACAAATGCCTTGACAAGGATCAGACAAAAACTAGACTCGTCTCAGAACCTAAACAAAAGAGAAGAGCCTTCAAAGCCTCCACTTGGAGTGACACATCTTACTCTGAGACTGATGATACGGAAGAACAAAAGGCACAATTATGCTTTACATCTAAAGCATCAAATGAGGTATCTTCCGACTCTGATTCTGAATATTCTTATGATGATTTATTTAGTCAATATTTATAGTTGCATAAGTTTTCAAAGACTCTTGCAAAAGAAAAGAAACGATTAATTGAAGACAAGAAGTTGTTAGAATCTTCTAACACGAACCTTGTTTCTCAATTAAACGATTCAAAAGAAAAGTCGTCATGCATCATTAATGCATTAAAATCAGCGGTTTCATCATTGACCACGCACAATATTGAAATGAAATCCGAGATTTCAAACTTGAAATCAAGGAATGCGAATTTAGAGAAAATGGTGAAGAAATTTGATACGGGAACAAACATACTAGATCACATTATTTCTTCACAAAAGCATGATAGTGATAAAACGGGTTTAGGATACATTGAAACAAATGCTGTATCCATTAAACCAACCAAGTTTGTAGTGTCTAAGAATGTAGACACTCCAAAACCAAATACGGCGTCTAAGATGACGCAAAGACCCCCTCTCTCCACATCTCGTCATACTTCTTCTTCATATCATGAGAAATACAATTCCGTACCATATAGATATAACAAGAAACAAGTGATGCATACACGACATTCATTTCATCCATCTAGATCACACAATACGCACACTAACACAAGGACATATCGAAAATGTCCTACATATAATGCGTATATAGGAGTCCTTGGCCAAAGGTCGAATGCATTTGCACCTAACGTATATTATGTTGCGTTTTCATCACCTTTCTCACCTTTTGGAAGACCTAGAAGGGTCACCCAAATTTGGGTACCAAAAGGGACATTTTCAAAGGGTTGAATAAATAACCCTTACGAACGCACATTTGATATTATGAAATGCAAGATTTTTTATCTCTACATGCGCTTTTGATTGTCTTTCCAAAATAAATGGGGAAAGAATGCATTATTTAAGGGGGAGAGAAAAAAATTAATTGCATAAATCAAGGGGGAGGGGGTTTGAAATTTGAAATTCAAAAGTTGAATTTATGCACGATTGAAGGGGGAGTGATAAGATTTAAATCATGAATATAGGTTATTTTGAAAATCATCGAAAGGGGGAGATTGTTGAGAAAAAGGGGTTTGAGTGATTTCAAAATGCATGGTTTAAATAACGTGTTACAAAGAAATGCATGACATATTCTATGACATGACATGTTCTTGCATAAAACTTGCCTTCTATAGTTCATATATAATGTTGTCGGACTAACGAGCCATGAATCTTTAAAGCTTACATCAAATGGCAAACATTTGTTGTGTTTGAACTATTTTCAGGTGCCACCATTAATGAACTAAACTAGTACATTAAGTGAAATACTTAGTTAATTAAATTAAGTAGTTCATTAAAGGAAGCGATATTTGGAAAAGGCACAAAGGCAACAAGGTGAAGAAAGGAAAGTCTTCCACTCTCCTCTCCACATACATTCACACGTCATTATACATATATATACATATTTTCAGATTTTTTGAAAAAAAGGCACATACACATTTATTCCAACGTACTACCGACACGTTATATATTTTACGTACATACGTTAATGTCATACCACTATATTTAACTCATATTTATGATTATATTCAGGTCTTATATCATATGATATAAGTCATGGTGATGACAAATTTAATACGACACTTTAAAAGGTTTTAAACCGAAAATTGTCGTATCGTGCGAATACCGAAACTTCGCCAACGTGTCACGTACTTGCCATAAATAGATGGCCAGCCCCTACAATTCAAAAATGGCCACAAATTTCATGGCTTACATGGTATGTGCAGCCATAAAATCATTCCATGTTGGCACACACAAATCACCCCACATTAAGGTCAAATTGTGGAGATTCCAATTTCAATTTTGTCACATGGTTTAGGCGTCACTTTAATCAGCCGTATGAGCTGAATATTAAAGTTTAATTTATGTATACTATGTGTAACATAATATATATAACATGTGCAAAAGGTTGGATTTTAATTAGAGAAAAATCGGGTAATCGATAAACGTCAAAAATTCGGTTTTCTACGTACATGACACATGGAACATTTTTGGCATGACATATAACATGTATCTAGACATTTTTTACATATTCCATACATTTTAAAGTGTTCTAGAAAATTCAATTAAGGGCTGATTGGAATATACCATGTGTGTATAATTATATGTGCACTATTTTACAAAGTTTGCAAAAATAAAATTCAGCACATGAACAAACTTCATCACACGCCTATGCCAGATGTATTGGAGCATATGTGGAGTCTTTGTTGGCATCTTGATTGGCCAAGAATGAAGCATGTAATGTTGGTGACTTAAAGAAAGGAACTACAAAAGGTAACATTTCAAATCTTGTCACAATTGTGACACATGCTGAAAATTCAGCATGTGTGCTAAAGGCTGGCCGAAATTCTTTCCATTATGTACCATATTTTGTTGTCTTGAATCATGTGGATAATTGGGAGATAATAAGGAAGTAGTTTGAATGAATCATGAAATTAAAATGGTGACATTTTTAATATCACACATGCTGAAAATTACAGCATGTGTTGGAATGTGTCATGGCCGATTTTATGCTCCAAATTCAACATATTTGATTCTTCAATTTTCAAGGAATTAATTTATACATACATGACAATGCTTTGAATATTGTGTGAATATCACACATCCTGAAAATTTTAGCATGTGGAATAAGCTTATGGCCGAAATTTATGAGACATCTTGAAGTTATTTGCCTAGCTAATTTTGTGTGATGATCTTGTGAATTATGGTAATCATTGTATGATGATTTTGGCATATGTTTTAAGTGTTATTCTCAGATTTTTCTAGTCATCAAGTGATGACAACATCCAACCAATCAATGAGTGCCAAGTAAGCAAGAGCTTAATGATCATCCAATGAGAACATGCCAAGTAAGCAAAGACATATCACAATGATGGCATATACTCTTCCAAGGACTTAGAAGATAATTTTCAAGAGAAGAATATTGCATAAGGGAGCGGTCAAGGACTTGATAAAATGAAGAAGCATTGCAAAATAGAAGACAAGTCTCACAAGAGCAAAAAGCGAGAAACGTTTTCTAGACTTTCTTCTACCTTTCTTTCTTTCTTTTCTCTAAAAGCCTATCGTATTCATATTCATACATCTTTAATAGGCTTCTTACATACCACCATATTCTCTTTAGTGTTGTAAAAGATTCATCAAGGTGTGATCAATCTTGCACTTGCAAGGTGGTGGTGTTTGTGACAATTGTATTCACATACAAGGTTTGTACAGGGTTGGAGTTGGTTAACTCCATCAACCCTGTGGTAAGGTATTATTTGGTGTTGTGTGTTTGGTGCTAACCGAGGAAGGTGTCCTCGAAGACTGGAGTAGGTTGTTTATAACCGAACCAGTATAAAATTCTTGGTGTCATTTACTTTCAGCACTTACTTTAAGTTTCAGCACAGTTTATCGTTTTTGATCACGTTCGTAAAAATAGTAAACAAATTTCACAAATTCTTAAACTTTTCAGAATCATAGCCACACGTCTCTAGGTTCTTTTGGCACAAGTTTCAACCCTTTTGGATAAGTATAAGTCATCTAAACGTCCAAAGTTCTGAGACTAGTGCAGTCTGATTTTTAGGCTTGCAAAGGTTGAGACTTTGATCGTATTTGACTAACTTCCCAAAAGAATTTTTCAAAACTGTTTCAACCCATTTAAATACAACTTATAAGGGGTTAGTCTTCTGGTCCTGAAAACAGAAACTATTTTCAAAATTTGGGTTTTTGGTTTAAAAGAATTTTTAAAACCACATTTTCCGCACCCACTATTCAACCCCCCCTTCTAGTGGTGCCTTGGAGATCCTACATATTGTTGGTTAGTATGTTACACAATTATGATTTATGTATCCGCTTCATTATTGTTATAAAGATAAAATAAGTTATAACAAGTATGAGTCTTGATTACAATCATGAGGTGATTATATGTATGATGATACAAATCAATTTCATAGATACTTGTTAAAGAACAATGTATTGGATAAACCCATCATGAGATTACTGCATGGATTAGGGTTATATATAAATCTCATGATAGTTATGTTTTAATCCTTAGACTTGAGATTGTCATAGTTTCTTACATAAGGACTATCATATTTTGACATGATCGAACATTATTCGCGACTGGATAATAATAAAGGTCATGATTGAATATGATAAAAATTATGCAGAGGATATTGAACAATCAAGATAGGATTTGTCCTTCTCTTTTGAGGGGGATATCTCTTGGGCCCCTCGATTAGTGAGACTGTGAAATGCATGGCTGTACTCAAATGAATTGACAGTGTGATCAATATCATTTGTTTTACCAGTCTACTTGGAGACCAAGTAATCATGTGTTTAAACAATATAAGTATGACGCTGACCATGACTTATGTTCAAACTAGATATCAGGTGGCAAAGGGATTAATGCATGTACTATCATTAGGCTAGCTGGAATGTGCTCATACTAATTAGTAGTCGTAATGTTTTTCTAGAAGTCAATTATGACTTGTTGGTTTAATAGAGATTTAACCAACTGCCAATTAATATGGGCCTATCGGGTCACACACAAGAATGTGTATTGGCTGAGATTAGTATTAGTAATATTAATAATATTAATTATTATTATTATTTTTCCTTTTTAAAAATACATGTATACATATATATTATTGGATAATATTAACAGAATCCATATCTGATATGGATTTTGATCGGCCTTAACCAATCCGATTTTGAATCGGATTTAAGGTCTATATATGTATATATCTGTAGCTCTCTCTCGTATAGAGATTACAAGAAAAACAGCATCCCTAACTCAGTTTTGGAGAAAACCGAGTTGTTTCAGTTGCGCCATTCTAGAGAGCTAGCACCCCAGCGGAAGCATTCGTGTGGATACCAACAGAGGTTGATCGTGTCATCGTACCTCCTTTGCCTGTGGATTTCGAATTTACAGAGGTTAGTTTTTGAATTTCTTTCATCGAATTCAACGAACAATAAGGAACCTTTGGTAGGAAATCAGAGATCGAGTTGTTTTTTATGCTTGTTTTTGATAGTAGTGATCTCATTAATTTTCTAACACCATGTGCATATATGAGTAGGGTGTGAAGGTGTTCACCAAATTGACCTCAGGTCTTGCTATCATCAGTTGAGGATCAAGGCAGAGGATATCGCTAAGCCAGCATTCCACATGAGATACAGGCATTATGAGTTCTTAGTGATACCCTTTGGATTGACAAATGCCCTAGCAGTATTCATGGACTTGATGAATACTGTGTTTAGGGAGCAGATGAACAAGTTCATAGCGGTGTTCATCAATGACATTCTGGTGTACTCACCTAATGAACAGCCTCATGTTGAGCACTTGAGAGAAGTGTTCAAGATTCTGAGAAAGAAGTTGTATGCTAAGTTTAGCGAGCGTGAGTTCTGTTTGAAGAGTGTGACATTTCTACGTCAAGTGATTTCAGAAGAAGGCATTTCAATAGGCCCAAAGAAGCTTGAGGTGATCATTGAGTGGGCGAGACCAACCAATGTTACTGAGGTAAGAACTTTCTTAGGTCTCGTAGGGTACTACAAGAAGTTCATTGAGGTATTCTCGGCGATCGTTGTTCCACTGAGTAAGCTAACCTAGAAGAAGACGAAGTTCGAATGGACCTCCGAGTGCGAGCAAAGCTTCGCAGAATTTAAGAAGATCTTAACCACTACTCCAGTTCTGGCACACCCCTCCGGCATTGAAGTGTTTGTGATATACAGTTATGCAATTAAGAATGGCCTAGTTATATATATATGAATTCCATTATGATGATTATGTGTACATATAAATTGTGGCCTAACACTCTTATTGTAGGATGCATACTGATGCAGCGCAGAAGAGTAATCGCTTAAACATCGAGGCAACTAAAACCTTATGAGCAGAATTATCCAACCCATGGACTTGGAGCGTGCAATAGTAGTGTTTGCATTGAAGATATGACGACACTACCTATGTGGAGAAAAGTGTGAAGAATGCACATATCACAAGAGCCTCAAGTATCTATTCAAGTTGAAAGAGCTTAACATGAGGCAGAGAAGATGGTTAGAGCTGATCAAAGATTATGATTTGACCATTAACTACCATCCTAGTAGGCAAACTAAGTGGCAAATGCACTCAACAGAAAATCAGGCTATTCAAGACAGACTCCTCTAGAGAGAGAGATTGAAGAGTCTGACTTGGATATCATGAATTCCCCGACAAATGTTTGGCTACATTGATTATTACACCTACTCTAGCGGATAGAATCAAGGAAGCTCAGTAGGTTGATGTGAACCTACGAGGTATTTCTGACAGACTTAAAACTGAGCGAGTTGAAGGGTTCCAAGTGTTAGATGATGAGAGTATTTGGTTTCAAGGCAGATTGTGTGTGCCCGAAGATGAGGACTCAGAAAAGATATCTTGAAAGAAGCAGACAATTCGGGATTTTCTATACACCCAGGAGTCACTAAGATATACAATGATCTAAAAAAGAATTATTGGTGAAATGGTATGAAGCACGAGATAGCTGAGCACATTTCCAGATGTTTAGTATGACAGTAGGTGAAGGCAGAGCATCAGCGTCCAGGAGGAGTTATGCAGCCATTGGAGAAACTCGAGTGGAAATGGAAGCATATTACTATGGATTTTGTATCAAGACTCCCTAAGACAATAAACGGCAATGACATCATTTGGGTGATTGTGGATCAATTGACTACGTCCGCACACTTCCTACCATTGTCAAGTGAAGCTACGATGGAGAAGTTAATGACATTATATGGGGATAAAATCCTGACCTTACATGGAGTACCAATGAGTATCGTGTTGGACCGAGAGTCCTGGGGACTGACTTGAGGATGAGCACATCATTCCATCCCCAGACTGATGGATAATCGGAGAGGATCATCCAAACCCTAAAGGATATGTTGAGAGCTTGCACGCTGGATTTCAAAGGAAATTGGAATAATATGGTGAAGCTGATAGAGTTTTCATATAATAACAGTCACCATAGCACCATTGGCATGGTGCCGTTTGAAGCTTTGTACGGCAGAAAGTGGAGATCCCCAGTGAATTGGGATGAAGTTGGGGAAAAGAGCATCACCAAACCCGTTCTAGTTTAGCAGATGTTGGAGAAATAAAGATTATTGGAGAAAGGCTCTAAGTAGCTCAGGATCATAGTAAGAGTTGGGCAGATTCTAAGGACGACCTGTGGAGTTCACAGTGGGTGAGAAAGTGTACTGAAGGGTTTCACTTACGAAGGATATTATGAGATTTAGAGAGAAGGATAAATTGAGCCCTCGATATATCGAACCATACGAGGTACTCGAGAGGATTGGGACATTAGCATATCTCTTAGCACTACCTCCTGCACTCGCTTAAGTGCACAGCGTGTTTCACATTTCACAGCTAAGGCGGATGTCCCTGACCCTAGTCATGTGTTAGAGGCACTACCCTTGAAGGTGAAGAGTGATGCGACATACGAGGAAACTCCAATACGCATTGAGGATAAGAAAGATCAAGTTTTCCAAAGATGAGTGATTCCCTATGTGAATGTACAATGGAGTAATCATACGGAACAAGAAGCCACGAGGGAGCTCGAGGATCAAATAAGGAAGAAGTATCCATACCTCTTCAACTAAGGTACGCAAGTTTCGAGGACGAAACCTTTTGTAAAGGGGAGGAATGTTGCACCCGAAAATGTTAAAGGAAAAAAATAAAAAGGAAATATATAAATATAAATACAGGATAATGGTTATCCAAGATATTATTTGGTTAGGATATGTAAATAAGGGATAGAATCAAATATTAGCTGATTAATTTAAAATGACATATTCCTTTTATCCACCAGGATACCTACTTATATATTTATTCTACACAAAGCCCTAAACTCCCAAGCCTACCAAAGCAGCATTCGGCCGCCATCTTAGAGAAGAGAAAACGAGATTTTCTTTTAGCCAACCCTAGGATTTGATCAGTTGTGTAGTTTAACACACAAATGGATAAGTACCCTCTCTGTATTCATTATGATTTTGAGAAGGCTATAAATATATTTTTGTATAAATTTGAGGATCATATATATATATATATATATATATATATATATAAGTGGTTACATAAATGAGTGTTTGTATATGTAAGTATGCCGTATGTTTTATGCCATATATATAGGTTAGGCCGAATGGTATGCCGTATGATCATGCATGAGACATGTAGTGATATGCAATGAAAGTCATGACGTGAATAGTCGTAAACATTTCTTATAACATGTCAATAAGCATGATTTCAGAAACTAAATATTTCCAGATTCTTACTTCTTGTTCATGGGGCGGTCAAGCTAACCAAACGGGTCCATTCCCACATTCTTTTGTCATACATTCGTTTGGTGGGGTCTTATGTACATGTCGTAAAATTTTCGTAACTTCCTAGGACGAATAAAGTCCTTAAGTCATCCAATCCTTATCGAGTGTACATGCTGAATTCTGCGGTATAATCATCATATTACCTTATCTTTTGAGGCCTTAAAACTTTAATTATTTGGACCACAACCCGGAGAATATAATAAGTCTCCTAAGGATTAATATTCATGAGCCTAAACCGTGTATATGAATCCAAATCCATCAAATTGGGCCTTTTATAATTAATCCCCTGTTCAGCCCAATTTCCAGTTTTAATACATCCACTTCATGTCCATATTTACCCTTCAAAACATTAAGACCAACTTGATTAACTTGCATGATCTTACTCCTTTATGTCTTAGGTGATTCTCATAAAATTTCCAGATCAATCCAATAACCTTAAAGCGTTCATTTAATTAATTTTCTGAAACAGGTCATGTGCTGTACTGGACTGACCCATTTCACTAAAAATTCAATTGTGACAAAACCATGATTTTGTTTTCCAAAATTCCAACTCACACATGCCATAAACATGTGAAACTAGCATTCTACCGAAAATTAGAGTCCCTAAGGTCCATTTCTGAGTCCAGTAACCCGTTACTTAATTTCTGCTCTGTTCCAGTAATTTCAATTGAGCAGTTTTACTAATTAAATCATTAAATATAATCCACAACTTGTTTTACCAAAATTCCAAATTTCGTATTCACTAAAAATATAGGATTACTACCATGCCAAAAATCAAATTTATTGAACATCTACAAGGTCCCTTTTTAATCCAATCAAAAAGATGTACTGTTCTGCTCAGTTCTAGACTTTTCAGTCTGAGCAGCTTTACCAAATATTTTATTAAAAATAATCCACAACTCAATTTACCAAAATTCCAACTTTCCTATTTCCTACACCCACAAGACTATCACCACACCGAAAATCAGCTTTATTGAACATCTAAAAGGTCTCTTTTCAAGCCAATCAAAAAGATGTACAGTTCTGCTCAGTTCCAGACTTTTTAGTCTGAGCAGTTTTACTAAATATTTTATTAAAAATATTCCACAATTCATTTTTCCAAAATTCCAACTTTCATACTTTCTAAACTCACGGGACTACCACCAAAACGAAAATCAGCCTTATTAAACATCTCCAAGATCCATTTTACGGTCATTCAAAACGTTACACCATTCGGCCAAGTTTCTGAATTTCCAATCTGAGCAGTTCCACCAAATATTTTATTAAAAATAATCCATAACTTATTTTATAGAAATTTCAACTCTCATATTTGCTATAAACATAGGGCTAACTTTATACGAAAAATCAGCTTGATTGAAGGTCTACAAGACCCATTGTTAGGCTAGTAAAGACGTCACTCAATTCTGCCCAGTTCCAGTGGCTTAATGTTTTGTCATTCCTTCAAGTCAAATGTCCTCTATTTCCCTTGTTCTTATGAAATAGCTTATTAGTTAACACATACTCCCCCTTGAGTATGAATATCCAGATCTTATGCTTTATATTGAGTCACTTTTTGCATCATACTAAACAGTTTGTAAATTGTACACAAACAAGTATCACATATGCTCAAAATAGATGTTCTTCCTTGGAATCAAGGTTCACCCTTCTTTCCATCCCTTAGGCCGAAACATATGGGGAATGTTAAACATATTTTACAACATATATTCAAACATGAAACATATTCAAGAGTCATTTTAGTCTAGTCTTACAAATAATCTCATGAAAACTAACATCCATTACATGCATGCCTTCCTAAGACCACTTAAGTTTCAACCAATTCTCAATCTTGCCTAGACTCACCTAGATGCACCTTAATCCATCCTAAAACAGCCTCATTTCATGTTGCATGTAAGAAAAGATTCCATCTTTGAGAAGATAAACCGCATGCAAGGCATTGTTCTTAGGAAATCACCAAGATGAAATATTAAACTTAAGATATCCAACTAAAGATCATATCTTAGGCACTTCTAACCATTCAAGCCACTAATTCTTTAAATAAATCATGAGAGATTAGTGTATACTTGCCTTCCTCAATCTTAAGCCTCCTTAGTTTGGGACTTGGATGAAATGAAATCTTCCTTCTCTTCAATATGTAACCCCACAGTTTTGGGGAATGAAAAAGAACAAAGGTTAGTCCTTTTCTTAAATAAAAGATGTAACCAAATAGAGGCTAGATTGACTTACCAAGATGAAGTTTGAATGGTGTTCAATCCTCTTAAGAATCTAGCACCTCTTAAAGGCTTGCAAGCTTAGGCCTAGTAACATGGTGGTCACGGTTTTCCTTGGGCAAGAAGAGGAGTACCAATGTGAGTTTCATCCTTTGAAATATAGAATTCATTTAGGAGGTTCAACATGCACTTACCTAGATGGGTTCTTAGAGCTTGAAGATGAAGATGGCCTTGACATTCCAAAGCTTCCTTATGGCCAAAAGTTGAGCATGTGAAGGGAGGGGAAGATTGTCTAAGTGTTGTCTTGGTTTGCTTTCTAGAGAGAGAGTTCACGATACAATATAGTGGAGCTTCTAGGTTGTTCTTAAGATGAATCTTGATGGGGAATGGGAGAGGGAAACCGTTAGGTATGTTAGAGGGGAAAGGGTTTTCCTTAACTTTTGTTAGGCTAATAAGAACTAATTTAACCTTGGTTACTTGTGCCAACTATAGTTACTTTAGTTCAACTATAGTTACTTTTTGTCAACTATAGTTACTTTATGTCAACTATAGTTACTTTATGTCAACCATGGTTACTTTATGTCAACTATAGTTACTTTATGTCAACTATAGTTACTTTATTGGTTAACTTCAGTTACTTCAACCTTGTGGTTAATATAGGTAACCATGGTAATATTTCTTGGTCTACCACAAGGGGCCGGCGGTTTTGGGCTTTTGATGAGGACTTTACCATGCCCAATTTCTTTCCAAGTGAGCTTAGTGAGAAGCTATATGGGTATTTGCCCCTCTTTATTAATTATTTCCCTCTTTTCTTGTTTTAAAATAAAATTAGGAAATTCTTAATTCCTCATGGCTATAGGCCGAAATTTTGTAGTAGTTGAGGGGAAAAATTGTCCACTACTTACAACCCCTCAATTCCCATTTGGGCTTATTTTAAGAAGGCCCTTTAAGATTAGCCTTCTTATAAATTTGAAGAAAACTTCTAAGGCCCTTTCCAAACCTTGTGGCTGAAATTTTCTTAGGCCCCTTTGGGTGAATTGAATTGGTCATGGTCCATATCTCATGCTTGAATAATTATATTGTTTGCTTATCAATATAAAATAAAAGATTCACTAAGGAAGCTTAGTGAAAGGCACTTGAAGGATACCACTTATTAATTTACTCATACGAGTCTTCAAATGTCATATGACTTTTTGTCGGGGTACAACAATATCAAACTCAAATGTTGTCCTTGAGTAAAATGACAAAACTGTCCTTGTCGGTAAAATGACGAAAATACCTTTGGTGATGAAAAAATTCGAAAATAACCAAGATGGTCAGAAATAAATATGACAACACCTTCATAATGATGAACAAGATATAAATGAGTCCTTGAATCATTTTCTCCATGTCATGTAACTACAAGAACTCAAAATACCACTTTTTCCCTTTTTGGTAAGTTGTAGAAACTTCCAAGGCACATAATCACAAGACATATTTATAATAATCAAAAAATAATAATAAAACCACAATAATCATGTATGAAACATCTACAAATGAAAACAATCATTTTATCACATTTTAGAAAAAGTTTTCTAAAAACGTAGACATGGATCGATCGAAGTGCCTCTGCTTGAGAGATCGATGTCTCACAGTGAAGTCCTGGTTTTGAATCAGCCTTACATCAATCGATCAATGTGAGGGATCGATGTATACATCGATCGATTGAATTGTATAAATCTGAGATCGATGCCATTTTTCTCACTTGTTTAATATATTTCAACTCCTTAACATTCATAACATCATATGTGACATTTTTATAACATCTCTTGGTATTATTTAAGTATGTATCACTTAAAATCATAATTTTGAAAATTATGCAAACATATTTCTCAACATTCTCCCCCTTTTGAATGATTTTAAAAAAACTCTATATGATTGTAATGTCACAAATTTTTTCCGATTATTATCACGCGTTTGCCTATCTATACTAATTGTGTTGAAAAACTCACCAATTCTGTACCAATTATTTTCAAATTCTTCTTTTGGACACACGTTTTTAACATATGTGCTCCCCCTCAACTTATACTCTCTCCCTTAACCTGTTCAACTTATAATCTCTCCCTGAACATATGCTCCAAGCCAATTGAACTTATTATTCGATCTTAAAATCATGTTCTTATCTACCTCCCCCTTTATTTTGCAAATCATGCAAAAGATAGGATTATGCTATAGTATCATAAGTCAACATGCCTAACTTGTGTAGCGCCCCATCCAGGACTAGGGTCTCAGCACGGTGCACCCGCCGTACTCTGCTACGAGAAGTACAAGGCGTCAATATCATTCATGCATATATTGTCATAACATGTATCGATGAGCGGAAGTAAAGTAACATAAGTAGAATTAAACATCGACATAAGTACATCCTAATACATCTGAATAAGTGTCATCAGTACATCATGAGTACAAAATATCATAATACAGAGCTGAATATCCAAAATACAAAAGATGCCACTGCCGGCTACTAGTCAGCTCTCCACACCCAGTCTCGTGGCTCATCATGTATGAACTTTGGCTTGGGGTCCTGTGGGTCTGTACGGTAAATTAAAGGGGTGAGTGACAAAGAATCGCTCAGCAAGTATTTCTGCCTAGATTCGTCAAGTGGGTCATGCATAGGGACCGGGGAAGTGGGTATTTAGTGAAGTATAGCTCAAACATCAAATGCATCATATGAATGGAGATAACAGTAAAGAAATCAACAAAAGCCAACAGTACAGTAAATCTGACAAATATCATATAATAGAAGACTATCATAGATAAAGAGCATCATAAAGTAAACCGATTCTTCCGTTAATCATTCTTGTTTTAGCATATAGTCAGTATCGTTCTTGTGTAAAATCTCTTTGGTTTATTTCTTATTGTTCTTTAATCATACTTGGTCTTGTACTACAAGAGTCATAACTTAGGGGCACTAGAGGATGCATGAGACATGATTGTGATGTATGCATCGTAAAACTTTTGAAAAACCTTTCCTTTAATACGTACATAAACATGAAATGACATGATTGGCTATAGCACTTTTCAAATCGTAAGAATGGTACCCACGACATATCGAGTGATTCCTCGAGTAGCCACGAGTACCCTCTATGAATCCTGATGGTCCAGCAACGGTGTTACATCATACGTACATAAGACTAACGGTGATGCATTGTAACAGAGAACCCGAGTCCCGGGCGCGGTGTTACACTCTGCAACAACGTATTTTGCCCCTGACATTCTCCCCCAGGACCAGACATCAGGCAGTAGATCATGCGTATACGAAAAGGTAGAGAACCCTTGTCCCTGACAAGGTGGTACACTCAACCACAGATACATGCATACGTCATGTGGAATCATTCGTCTTGTGGTACAGTTCCTGAACCATGAAAACTTTACAACATTTCATGTTGAACTCATTTCATAATGACCAACATACAGACAATTCCATGCAAAGAAATTCAGAAACTTTGAAGGCAGGGATGATAGCGGCATCAGAGGACTTGCAACGTCTAATGTCTACATGTGAAAGCAATCCCCCTCCTCTAACAGAATTATTGAATCTCGAGCAAGATCATCCCCAACCAAAAACAAGGAAAAGACGCACAAAGCAGGAGATGATGACAGGATATCAACCATCTAGGGACAGAACTACTCGCTCTTCAAGCTCCCAAACACAATCTAATCAATGAATTGCTTGATCTGGAATGTATGTGGTATAGCCACATCCATAGTTCGATTAAAACGACTTCTCAAAACTCACAAAATTCAGTTGCTTACAGTTATTGAGCCTAAAAAATCAGCCTCACAGATACATCATTTTTGTCTAAAACTCAACTTTTCCAGTGCAGAGGCAGTCAATGACGGGAAGATCTGGGTGTTTTGGAATCAGTCTTCTTTTCGACTACTAGATCTTATACAAGCAGACCAATGTTCTTTCTTTCGATTCCACTTTCTTGCGTTGGACTACATCACTTGGTTTGCACCAGTTTATGGAGCTCACACAATCACTGATCGTAGAAAATTATGGACTGCACTGCAAAATCATCATGACACGAACTCTGAGCCATGGTTTGTAGGGGGAGATTTTAACACTTTCCTCACAGTGGAGGAACATGCTGGATTATCTTCCCCAAATATCTCCTCATTGGAGGAATTTCAAGACTGTATAACATACTGTGACCTTATCGACTTGCCATTTGAAGGATCACTGTACACTTGGTCGAATGGAAGAGGATTGGGAATAGTCAAACGAAGGCTAGACCGAATACTTTGCTCAGAAGCATTTCATAATCGGTTTCACTCTCTGCGAGTGAAACATTTGTCTCGAATAACGTCAGATCATACCCCTTTGTTATTACAATGTGAGCATAGCCAGCAGCATAGTCCAAAATCATTTCGATTTCAGAATATGTGGATTGACCATCCGGATTTCATGCCTTATGTTCAAGCTTCCTGGACATCTTACCCCACTCGTGGAGGAATGCGAGGTTTATATGACAAATTAATGCAATTAAAAAGCGATTTACGTAGCTGGAACACTACAGTATTTGGAAATGTATTCGATAAGTTGCAGGAGACTGAGAGAGATGCAATACAAAAGGAGAAACGATATGACAACCATCCTACACCAGAAAATCGTCAGGCTTATCAGCAAGCTCAAGCAGAATATAAAATTGCCGCCAAACGAGAGCTGCAATACTGGGAACAACGGGCAAGATTGAAGTGGATGTGTGAAGGGGATGCTAACACATCCTACTTTCACAATATAGTTAAGGATCGCCAACAACGCCAATTCATCTCCACTATCTACACGGAGGACGGGGAACGGTGTGACAATTCAGATGCTATTAAACAGGAAGAAGTCTCCTTTTATACAAAATTATTTACTGCAGATGCCATTCAAGATGAGGAGTACATGCTTAATGTCATACCTGCATTGATTACTCCCGAGAAAAATGCACAATTATCAGCATTGCCGTAAATGTCCGAAGTTAAAGAATCTGTATGGTCACTTAATCCAAAAAGTGCTGCAGGCCTAGATGGTTACAATGGTCAATTCTTTCGATCCTGCTGGAATTTTATAAAGGCTGACATGCTCATGGCAATGCAAGAGTTTTTCCTAGGACTACCTCTACCCCGTGCGATGGGAAGCACATTCATTACTCTCATACCTAAAAAGCAGGCACCAAAAAAATTCTCTGATTACAGACCCATTAGCCTTGCAAATTTTGTCTCCAAAGTAGCCACACGCATTCTGGCAACAAGACTCCAGCCCATTTTGCAACGCATCATATCAATAGAGCAAGCGGGTTTCTTAAAGGGACGAGACATCACAGATCATATATTGATGGCAAAGGAAATGACACATTACTTGGATAGAAAAGTCCGTGGTTCAAATGTAATGATTAAACTAGACATGATGAAAGCTTTTGACCGAGTGCATTGGCAATTCCTGGACAAGCTTCTTCAACGATTTGGGTTTGGCTCACGCTTCATCACAATGATCTTTAACCATTTAAAAGGCACCTACATTTCAATACTCATTAATGGAGAACCTGCAGGTTTTTTCAGGCCATCACGGGGAGTTAAACAAGGTGACCCGTTATCTCCACTCTTATTTATCCTGGCCACTGAGGTCTTCTCTCGGGGAATCAATCACTTGATAACACAGGGAGCATTACAGCCTTATAGTGTTGGTAGAGCGCATTCCTGCTTATCACATCTTGCATTCGCTGATGACCTTCTCATATTCATCAATGGAAATTTAAAAAATCTTGACAATTTTCGGCAGTATCTTCAACTATATCAAAACGCCACAGGACAAGCAGTTAATTATCAAAAAAGGCAGTTTGTCGTCTCCTCCTCTGTCACCGCTTCACAACGACATAGAATGGCTAGATATCTTTGTATGCAGGCCATTACGCTACCAATTAAGTATTTGGGAGTAACCTTATTCAAAGGAAAGGCCACAGTTTCTTATTATAATGCTTTGATCACATCGTTTCAATCAAAATTGAGTATGTGGCAGAATAAATTCTTGAATCAGGCAGGTCGCCTCATCTTGATCAAACATGTACTGGCAGCTATTCCATTACATTACTTTGCAGTTTCTATGCTCCCATCTGGATTGATTTCACTCTTGCATAGAATGATGACTAAATTCTTTTGGGGATCAACCGATGGCATCACACGGCATTCATGGGTTTCCATGGAGAAACTCTTTCGACCAACAGAAGAGGGAGGGATTGGAATTCGAAGTTTGACACATTTGCAGTTGGCTTACTCTTGTAGATTATGGTGGAGGTATCAAACGCAACCAACAATACTCCAGTCCTTTTTAAAGTCCAAATATGGGGGAAGAGGCTCGTTAACTTTACGAATCACAGATTCACCAGTGTGGAAGCGTATATGTTGAATTCATCCTACTTGTCTTGAACTTGCACAACCGATTTCTGGAACAATCATTTGGCCAGGTATGATGGACAATTCCTTCAATTTGAAAATCGCATATGACCAGCTAAGGCCTACTGGAGTTAAATTATTCACTCATACTTTTATATGGCATAAACTACTCCATCCAAAGCAAAAGATTTTCCTATGGAAATGGTATCACAAGGCATTACCTATCCCACAAAATTTGGCAAGATTCGCACAGATTTTTCCCACACAGTGTCCTTTTTGCTTAAGAGAGAGCATAACTACTGATCATATATTCTTAACGTGTTCAGAGATTTCACCAATTTGGGAATATTATAGTTTATGTTTGGATGGGCCAGTAAATAGATCAGTACATCTGCGGTCATACTTAATGGAGTGGTGGATCTCCTCCCAGGGTAAATCAACTAAAGGTCAGCTCCGAATAATATTGCCAGGCCATCTTATGTGGGAAATATGGAAAGCCTACTCATCTATTGTGTTTGTAGAAGGATACTGGGATAAACGTCGGGTGACTGAACTGACTCGACGATCATTATATGAGTGGACGCTTGGACAGAAAGGGAAGAAACACATACTGCCAGATAATAATCTTGCTATGCTGGGACTCATACCAAAATTATCAACACCCCGATGCATGGTGATTCGTTGGAAAACTCCTCCCCCAGGACGACATAAACTTAATGTGGATGCTGCTCATGGAAGAACAACGGCAGCTGCTGGAGCACTGATCAGAGATTCCACAGGTGGATTTATTGCAGCTATATCATTTGTATTGCCCACTTCAACACCAGATCAAGCGGAACTGCAAGCTGTAGTCCTAGCAGTCTTATATTTCGCACGTTATGGATATCATCTGGATGTGGAAACTGATGCTCAAGGAGTTCTAACAAAACTTCGCGAGCGGAGGACATTGTTAGCAAGCATTTTGCATGATCTTATTATATCTCAGGCCTTTACTGTAGACTACATTCCAAGGGAGATTAACACGGCAGCACACTACTTAGCTCAATATGGCCAGCAATATCAACAACTTACTTTATTTTCAACTTTACGAGAATTACCACCTATAGTTCGAGCAACACTACAGACTGACACCACAACAAATTTACGTCATGTATAAAAGCTTTGTAGCAGAACGTTGCCCATGCCCCCATATGGTATGGGCAACCCGGGTATGCTTCATCTCTACCGTTTTCCTTACATATACGTTTGGCTGGTTGTCTGTATCTTGGTATACAGACAACGCGGGTAGTGTTTCTTCCATATCTGACTATGTTCTTTCAGTACTGGTCTATTCACATTTACTCATAATGTTTTGCATTCTTTGCATGCTCATTTCCGGGGAACACGAGAGGACTTATCCTGCACAAGCAGTTGCACAATCAGGAGCTCCTTATGCACTCAATGGCGGACAAGGCATCTTGGCTCACATTCACTTGGATCTCTTCTCAAGTGATAGCACCCTACATTGTCCTTCACATTGTTGTTTACATAAAATGTATATTTCGTTTCTTATTATAGATATACACTCCTATCATATAAATATGCACGCTTTTTCCTTCGCCAAGGTTTTATCCACAAGGGTGGTTTTACTTGGCAATGTTTTAATGCGACATATCATATATGATTGGAGAACGCAAATTATCACAGCGTTATATTCACACTTTGCATATGATGATGTGTAACATGTAACAAAGGTATTCCTTCGCCACAAGTGAGGGTTATATCAATAAAACATACCTCTTCTGATTAAAAAAAAACTCATTGTTGTTGAAAATCATGAAGACAACATGAATGAAGGAAGGCTTAATGTATGTCTCTTTTTCTTCTAATTAGCTTCATGGTCATTCTTAATTGAAATTAATATTTATTCGTTCATAATTGTATTTAGCTAATATTTATTCAATTAGCTTATCTTAATTGGCTAATTTGCCCCTTTTGGACCATGTGTTATCATACATGCATACTTTAATTTCTTTGACATGTGGTGCTTGGTAATTATGTTCTTTTTATATATTGAGCGTTTATGTTTGTCTTTCAATGATAATATAATCTCAACACATATTTTATATGCATTTACATGACTATGCTTGAAAAAGTTTAATTCATGACAAGACACCAAATTTGGGCCTAGGGCCGAAAGGTGCCCATTTACACACATTAAATTCCTTAATTTCATGTAGTGTTCCATTGTGTTTATTTTTCGTGTTTATGACACATAATAAATAGCTTGTCACATAGAAATTGTTACATGGTTGTAATTCATCATTTTAAGTGCCAAAATGACTATTGGGCCGGAAACTAATAAGGTCCAATTCTTGGAATTTCAACATTATGTAATTGTTACACTTATGGCCATTTTCCATTTTATTTACATATCATTCTTATACATAATTATGAAATATATTCCAATGGAAATTTGTGCTTCAATGTGGCATAATTTTGACCCCTTGGCCGATAGTAGGGGTGTTTCAATATGGATATTACAACATATAGATTACATGCTTGATTCTAATGATGATGATATCTATCTTCATGTTTTACTTACCATATGTATTTTGATGATGATTCATGATGAACATCAACATCCTTAATGTTGACATGCTCACGTCACATCATAAAAATATATTCATGATCACAAAGATGATGTTTATGATGGTGATCACGCTAAAAATGACATGCAAGAACATAAGGTGTAACATCCATGGAATCACACCTCCTTAGGCCATGATCATTAAGATACTCATCATGATGATGGTGATGATTTAATGGCCTATAATGGAGACTCATAAACCGTCTCCTCTAAGAAGGAAAATGTTGATTCTATGATGTTGATGATCAAAGATGACATCTTTTATGACATGCATTGTGAAATGGGTTGTTTTGTACCATCATTGTACTATACTATGACCATAATTATGTGAATCTCTTATCTTGCTATTCTGAACTTGCCTTATTTTCCTTATGTGTAGTTTTTCTTTGTCTAATTTCCTAAACGAATTTTCTATCATGTTTTTATTTGCTTGGTTACTTAATCTTGTACCTATTAAATTAATTCTTATTAGTTTTTAAGTTTTATTTACGGTATGTTTACGCACTTATTATACTATGTGTGGTAAGATGATCACATTCTCTTTTCCATTGGCCGGAGTGTAGGTCGTAACAACTTGGCTCATAAGGTTTCAAAAGTAGCTTGACTAAGGGGTTTGTGAAGATATCAACAACTTGATCATCGGTCCTTACATGGTATATGGTTATATCCCCATTTTGAACATAGTCTCGTAGGAAACGGTACCTAACTTCTATGTGTTTGGCCTTAGAATGAAGTGCCGGAGTACGAGAAAGATTGATCGCACTTGTGCTATCTCAAAAAATTGGAATCCTATTCATTATAATGAAAAAATCACTAAGTTGTTGTTTTAGCCAAAGTATTTGGGTAGTGCATAAGCTTAAGGCTATATACTCAGCTACGGTAGTAGAAAGAGCTACACTAGCTTGTTTCTTAGAAACCACGATATCAAGTTGGTTCCTATGAATTGATAAGTCCCACTAGTGGATTTTCTATCTATCTTACAACCACCATAATCAGCATCACTATAAGCATATAATCCCAACTTAGCGTTTATATTGTACCGAAGTCCTAAATAAGTTGTATGTTTAATATATCTAAATATCTTTTCACCGCATTATTATGGGACACCTTAGGACAAGATTGAAACATCGCACACATACACACACTAAACATTATATCATGTCTTGATGTGGTTAAATATAACAATGATCCAATCATAGACCTATATAGTGTGTCATCAAAAGGTTTTCCATTTTCATCCTTGTCTAATTTGGTACTAACACTCATTGGGGTTGTCGTTGGTTTCAACTTTTCGAATCCAAATTTATTAATCATATCATTGATATACTGTAGTTGGCTAACATGAATTCATTAAAAGGTTTGTTTGATTTGTAAACCTAAAAAGTACTTCAGTTCTCCTACCTTTGACATCTCAAATTCTGACTTCATACACTATTCGAAGTCATTTACTAGGGTAGGGTTGGTTGAACCAAAGATAATGTCATCTACATATATTTGAATTATTAGTAAGTCATTTCTTTTCTTTTTAAAAATAGTGTTGTCTATAGTCCCTCTTTTATAATTATGTGCAATAAGAAAATTTGCAAATCTATCATACCAAGCTCTTGGAGCTTGTTTTAAACCATATAAAGCTTTCTTAAGCTTCTACACATGGTTTGGGTATTTTACGCCCTCGAATCCAGGGGATTGTTTGACAAAAACCTCTTCTTGGATGTATCCATTTAAGAAAGCACTCTTAACATCCATTTGGAAGAGTTTAATGTTACTTAGACTTGCAATAGCAAGTAATAATCTAATTGATTCTTGTCGTGCAACGGGTGCAAAGGTTTCTTCATAATCAATTCCTTCTTGTTGATTATAACCTTGTGCGACTAGCCTAGCCTTATTTCTTGTGATGTTTCTTTGTTCATCTATTTTACTCCTAAAACCCTATTTTGTACCTTATTATGGAACTAAATCCCACATGTTGTTTCGAGTAAATTGGTTTAACTCCTCATACATGGCATCTATCCATGATATATCATCTAAGGCTTCCTTAACTTTTTTAGGTTCTAAGTGTGAGATTAAGCTATGTCCTTCAGCTTGACTTATGTTTTTACGTGTTCTAACCCCATCACTCGGATCACCACTTATAAATTCTTTAAGGTGTTTATGTTTATCTTTTATGTACCACCGATTCCTAGGCTGACTAGGTTCACCTTCATCTTGTTCAATTGTTTCGTTAGTGTGAACATTATCATATACAATTGGAACATCTTGTAAGTTAGATGGATTATCCCCCAATTGTAAAATTTCTTGATTTATTTCACCTAAGGGCTCATGCACGTCTTGTTCAGGGGGAGTTGGTTCTAGATGATCACATAAATGCTCAAGTAATAAATCATCATCATCAAACATATTTTCAACATTATTTTCTTGTTTATGTTAAGTTCTATCACACGTTTCAAGACACGCATTCTCATTAAATTTTACATGTATAGATTCAATTATCTTTCTAGATGCAGGATTGTAATACCTATATTCTCTTGAGTTAGTTGAATATCCAACAAATATGCATTCAATAGACTTTTGTTCGAATTCGTCTAGATTGTTTTTACTATTAAGCGCAAAACGTTTAGAATCCAAAACTCTAAGATAATCTACCTTAGGTTGTCTATTATTTAATAAATCATAAGGTGCTTTATTTAACTTCTTTCTAATTGAAAGCCTATTTATTATATAGCACGGACAACTAACAGCTTCAGCCCATAAATATCTAGGTATTTGTTTTCACATAACATAGTCCTAGCTATTTCTTGTATTGTTCTTTTTTTACGTTCAACAACTCCATTGAGTTGTAGTGTTCTAGGTGGTGAGAATTCATGTTTTATTCCATGTAATTCAAAAAATTTAATTACATTTTGTTTTTAAATTCTCTACCTCTATCACTCCTAATTCTTTTAACATTTTCTTCGTAAGGATTTATAAGTTGCTTAATAAGATTTTCGATTACCAATGGAGCATCATCTTTGTGTATTAAGAATAATGTCCATGTGAATCATGAGTAATCATCTACTGTGACACACACATAGTAGTGTCCACCTAGACTTCTTGTCCTACTTGGACCAAATAAGTCTAAGTGAAGCAATTCTAGTACATGACTAGTACTCACTTCATTCTTTGGTTTTAATGTTTCTTTTATATGTTTTCCTTTAATACATGTTTCACACATTTAAAAATTACCTAAGTCTAACTTATGCATTCCTTTAATTAGACTCTTTCTAGATAATTTTCCAATAGTTGAAATTCCTATATGGCTTAGTCGTCTATGCCACAAGTTTACATCCAGGTCATGTGGTACTAAACATTTAATCTTAGCATCTAACATATTATTTAGTGATAGTTTGTAAATGTTACAATACCTATTTCCGTTTAGCACAATTTCTCCCTTTTAATTAATTATATAACATGAATTAGGGAGAAAAGAAACATGATAACCACAATCAATAAGCTAAGAAATAATAATTAAATTATATAAAAGATTACTCACATGTCGGGTCCCCAATAGTTCCTTTTCCAGCTGCCTTTCCTTTGTTGTTGTCACCGAATGTCACCTTTCCTCCATTTTCGATTTGTTCTAGCTCGATGAATAGTTTGGGGTTGTCCGTCATATGCCTCCAATGTAGTCCCCCCCCCGAAACTAGGGTTTCGGTCCGGTGTTCCCATCATACTCTACTACGAGAAGTACAATGTGTCGACGATATACATGTGCATGTCGACATGAATAATAAATCGATAAGCGAAAGCAACATAAACATAAACAAAAAATACAATCGACATGCATTACTATGTAGGACATGTATAGCACCACTAGAAGGAGGTTTGAATAGTCAGTGCAGAAAAATTGGTTTTTAAAAATTTTATTACCCAATAAGTCACTTATGAAAACAGAATCTGTTTTCAGATCCTGTTTTAGATCAACAAGATGATCAAGTTAGAGACCTCCAAAAATAATGAAATTCAATGACGATATTACTCTCAGATGTTGTGAATGTGTCACAAAAATTTCAGATTAAAGTCTAAGTAACCCTTAAAAAAACATTTTTACTTAGATTGTATCAGTCTACCAGAAATTGTTCTTCAAAATGAAAAATTTATTCCTATTAATTGACAACTTTAAATTATCTGAAACTTTTATGGTATGGCCTTTAGAATGTGTGCCTTAAAGGGTTGAAACAGTTTTTCAAAATTGTTTTTGTCAGTATGTCAACCACGTTGATGTTCTCAACCTTTACAGATCTGAAAATCAGACTGCACTAGTCTCAGAACCATGAATATTTGAATGATTAATATTTATCCAAATTCAATGAAACTTGTTTCAAATGAAAGATAAGACCTTTGGCTATGTTTCTGCGAAATTTGGTGATTTTGGAAAAAGTTTACTATTTTAATCGTGGCTATGAATACGATGCAGAAAACTGAAACTGAAAATAAAAGTACTGAAAAGTAATAACACCGAGATTTTTATATTAGTTCGGTCAAATCAACATACTCTATTCTTCGAGGATACCTTCCTCGCTATTTACTAAACACAAACAACACCTTGACACAATGGTGACTGGATTTATACACCAACTCCACCCTTTTACAACGAACGAACAAAAACAACCAACAAAATACTGCCACTGAACAAATGAAGGTATGATCACACCTTGACCAACCTTGTACAAGAATGGGATGTATATATGTGGTAAACTTAAAACCTATATAGAATATAGAATATAAGAATGATAGGCTTGAGGCCAGGGACAAGAGAAAAGAATAGGAGAAGAAGAGAATATTCTTGCTTGATCTTGATTGAATACGAACTTTGGCTTCACTTTGTCTTGGACACGTTGCCTCTATTTATAGGTGTGAATGGCACGCCTAGGCTGCTGAAAACTCCCTTCAACTTTGTCTTGAATGCCTTGGAAGATTGCCTTGTATAATATGGTGACACACCCTTGCTTATTAGTGAAATATGATTGGACGAACGACTTGTCTTCTCCTAGTTGTCACTTCATGATTGGCCATCGTTTATCCACCTTGGCACTTCATAAAATGAGCTGGATATTTAGCTGAAAATTCTGAAACACATGCTCAAATTTACACATGCTAATTATCAATCAATCAAGATATGATTTCCCCTCAATGTTGGAGGAAAATTTGAAGACAATTAAGGCCAAAAATCTGCCAGCAATAAAACATGTGCTGAAACTTCAGCACTTGTTTGATTTTGAAATATTTCCAAGTTTGTCTTGCCTTCTTTAATGTCACCAATCACATGTGGCTTATCCTCCTCCAATTTAAGTGCCAAAAAAGCTCCACCTATGCTCCAAATGATGTGTATAAACCATCAGCACCATGTGCTGAAATTTCTTTTGTAAACTTTGTCATTTAATGATGCATAATCTTCATACATATGGTAAATTTCAATCAACCCTTAATTTTTTTTTCTAGAATACTCTAATAAGTCTTGGATGTGTAAAATTTGTATAGATACATGTTACATCAATGACAAAAACGTCCCACACATGCATAAGTGTAGAAAATAGAAGTTTTGACTTTTGTCGATTACACGATTTTTCTCCGATTAATCTCAAACATCTTAGACATGTAATATATTTTATGTCACACATAATATACATAAAATAAAGTATATTTTCAGCTCCCATAGCTGAAACCCCCCATGTGACAAAAATATTTGAGATTGAATTTTCAACAAATCATGCCAAATTATGGGGGTTGATGTGTGTAAACATGGTATAACTTTGGGGATGATTTTTGCATATGTTGCACAACATTGCTGAGTATTTTGAGTGTATATAGGCTGTTCATCTTTATATGGTAAGTACGTGACATGTCGGTCATGGTTTGGTAGTCACCCGATGCGACAATTTTTAGTTTATGTACTAGTGACATGTCGACATAATTATGGTAACAATATGACTTGTAATGTATGATATGTGACTTGTATAAACTCACAAATATGGTATGTATATCGATGTGTGATGTCGACGTACACTTATGATGTGTATGACGTGTCGGCGGAACGTCGGCATAGAAACATATAATTCATCGTTATAAAGAAAATATGCATATAATATATACATACATACATATATATATATACGTGTCTTTGTGTGTGTGTGGGTGTGTGTGTGTGGCGTGTGTATAAGTGTGAAGATAGGACTTTCCATTTCAAGTTTGTTGCCAAGTAGTTCTCTCCAAATATATCTCCATTCAATGAACTAGTTAGTTCATCTCCTTAAGCACTTCATTAAATGAACTGGTTTAGTTCATTTATCATGGCATCTAAAATTAGTATAAAGACAACAAATGTTTGCCATATGATGTAAGCTTTAACGCTTCATGGCATGTTAGTACGACAAAAATATATATGAGCATGTAAAGCATATTTATCACATAAGCATGTCAAGTAATAATTTATTCATGCATTTCGTAAACACGTGACATTTAAATCATCTATTTTCAAATCACGCAAACCCCAATTTCTTAACATACTACACGTTAAAATTCTGTACAAATCATCCGATACTATATCCTGAACTGTAGGACATGCATAGCATCACTAGAAGAGGGGTTGGATAGTGAGTGCGGAAAATTTGGTTTTTGTAACTTTTTGGACCAAATAACTCACTTCTGAAAATAGTTTCTGTTTTCAGATCCCTGTTTGATTGATCCAGATGATCTGGTTGTAGACCTCCAAAAATTATAAAATTTGGTGAAGATGTGCTCTCAGATGTTATGAGTCTCTCACAAAAATTTCAAATTACAATTCCAAGTCTAACCCCTTGAATACACGTTTTTGTACAGATTGCGTCAATCTGTCAGAAACAATACTCCTAAATAAAAAATTTATTCATATTAATTGGGAACTCTAAATGACCTGAAACTTTTATGGTATGACCTTCAAGATGTGTATTTTAATAGGTTAAAACAGTTTTTCAGAATTCCCTTGGTAAATATGTCAACCACATTGATGTTCTCAACCTTTGCAAATCTGAGAATCAGATTGCATTAGTCTCAGAACTATTAACATTTAAGTGACTTATATTTATCCAAATGAGATGCAAATTGTGCCAAATTAAATCCAGGACATGTGTCTATGTTTCTACAGAATTTTGTGATTTTCGAAAATCTTTTTCTATTTTTATCATGCTAATGAAAACGATGTAGAAAACAGGAACTAAAAGTGAAAGTGCTGAAAAGTAATAACACTGAGAATTTTGTGATTTTCGAAAATCTTTTTCTATTTTATACTGGTTCGGTTAAAACAACCTACTTAAGTCTTTGAGGACACCTTCCTTGGTTTTCACTAAACACAACAACACCTTAACACAAGGGTGACTGGAGTTAAACACCAACTCCACCCTTTTACAATCAAACAAACCAACACAAACACCACCACTGATCGAATGAAGGTTTGATCACACCTTGATCAACCTTTTACAAGAAATGAACGAGTGCAGGTGGTATAATCAACGCCTATATAATATATGGAATATAAGAATGATAGGATTGAGGCTAAGAGCGAGAGAAAAGAAAGAAAGAAGAAGAGAATAGTCTTGCTTTTTGGACTTGTAAGAATATCAATTTTGCTTAGCCTTGTCTTGCATCATCTTGTTCCTTTTTATAAAATTGTGGCCCGCCCCAAGGGTTAATTTCTTCCTTGAGAATTGTATTGAATGCTCTTGGAAGATTGTCTTGTGTAAATGATGGCACAACCTTGCTTACTTGTCGCAACACGATTGGACGAGCGACTTGTCTTCGCCTAGTTGTCACTTCTTGATAGGCCATTTTTAATGAACCTTGGCACACTTTAAATGAGCTGAAATTTCTTCAAAAAAGTCTGAAACATGTGTTCAAAAACAATGTAATTAATTTCCAATAATCTTGATTGAATACCCTTAAATTTTGGAAGACAATTGAAAACAAATAGAACCCAAAAATCGGCAAGCTCTCTACATGTGCTGAAATTTTCAGCATATGCTTTTCTTTTGAATTCCTTCCTTATGTGTTGCCCTCTTCAATGTCACCAATCATGTGTGGCATGTCCTCCATCAATTGAAGTGTCAAATAAGCTCCACCTAGGCTACAAAAATGCTGAACTAGGCATGTGAAATAAGCTGCACATGTGCTGAATTCTTTTTGTGTCGACTTTGTCAAATAATGCACAATATTCACACATATATGGTAAATTGCAACCAGCCCTAATTTGAAATTTTTAGAATACTCTAACATTTCTTGAATGTGTAAAAAGTATCTAGATACATGTCACATCAATGTCACAAACATTCCATGTGTGTAGGTTTGTAGAAAACCAAATTTTCGACTTTCGTCGATTACATGATTTTTGCCCGATTAATTTCAAACTTCTTATACATAATATATATTATTTCACATATAATATACATAAAATGAGGTGTATATTCAGCTCCAATAGCTGAGTATTAAAATGCCCCATGTGCCAAAATATGCTTGAGTTTGAATTCTCCACAAATCTAGGCTAAATTGTGGTGATTTGTGTGTGCAAACATGGTTCACATGTACTCCTTCATATAATTATTTTAAGCTAAGTGGTTCACATGTACTCCTTCATATATGTCTTAAGGGATTGCCATGAAAGATTTGCGGAACTACGATATCGATAGGGGGGTCATTTATTCTTTTTCATAAAGCGGGTACAAACTGAATTCTGAAATGACCAATTTCACTATAAAATTTATTGTGACCAAACCGTGAGTCTTTTTTCGGAAATTCCAACTCTCCAGCTTAATAAACACATTGGACTAGCATCTTACCAAAATTTAGCCCAATTTAACTTTTCTAAGGTCCAATTCCAGATCATGCAACACTCCACACCAAATCTGTCAGTCCAGCGAATTTCACCCTGACCCATTTCACTAGGAAATTCATTAAAAATACACCGTAACTCATTTTGTCGAAATTTCAACTCTCACCTTTACTTAATTCATAGGGTTAGTGTCATAACGAAAATTAGCTAATTTTTATACTTCTAAGATCGATTTCTGGGCTACTCAACGAGTTACTTAAATTCTGTCCAGTGCAGTATTCTCAGCAGGACCAACTTTACTAGAAAACTTATTAAAAATAAATCGTAGCTCCTTTTAATGAAATTCTAACTCTCACATCTAATATACACATAAAACTAGTGTCATACCAAAAATCAACTAAATTGAAAAAATTCCTAAGGTCTCTTTTCAGGTCTCACAAAACAGCCCAAAATTATGTCATGTTCCAGTAGATTTCCTAGTTTGTCACATTTCCTTCCTAAATGGCCTTAACTTGCATTGTTTGTCATAAATACTTAATTAAGCATCAAACTTACTCTTTATATAGGAAATATACAGGTTCAACATGCTACAAACATTACATGAAAATCCTTTACCAAACAGTTTGTACACCCCAATACATCATCCTTTGGCTAACCATACAACATTACTACTAAAACAACACTATCAACGATTTTGGGTGCACATGTACCCTAGTCACCAACAGACAATTTTTCGGTGCATGCAAGACAAAATAATGTATCCAAGTACATGTTAAGCTTAACACACACAAGAGTATAACCTTGTCTCCACTTTACCACTTAAGCTGTCATTTTCATGCAAAATCACCCTTATTTTCTTAACCCTCTATACCGTGTGCCCTTTCCATGGAAAAGAAAAGATCTTTAACATGTTCAACTTGGATTAACACATAATGGTGCATAAAGACCACAAAGATTTCATCTTTAAACAAAAACTCATACCTACACACCAATTGGCCCCTAGGCCGAAAGTTTAGGCATTAGAACTTAGCACATCACAACTAAGATTAAATCTTAAGTTTATCTAGCCATTCATGCAAACACTCTCACATTCAAGCCTCAAAGAGTATAGTGTACTTGCCTCTTTGCTTACTCTTCTTGTAAGGTGTAGGGAAAGTTGAAATCTTTCTTCTCTTCTACGCATGCATCCCACGGTGGTGGAGAGAAAAAGAGATGCAAGATTAGTTCACACCCTTAACTAAAATATTCACTTAGAAAAAGGGCTAGATGGACTTACCAAAAGGAGTTGGAGTAGTATTCAAGCTTCTCTAGGATAGAGTCCTCAAAATCTTGAGATTCTTGAGCCTAGTGGCCATTGAAGGTCACGTTTTAGGGCAAAAGAGATGAGTGAGTTTTTAAACTAAATAAAATGTAGGGGTTTTCCTTGCATAGTTGAGTATGGACTTACCTAATTCCTCTTGAGCTTGTATGAATCTTAAGCCTCCTTGGTGTTACCCTTTGGCCGTGTGGTTTATGGATGGACGAAGAAATGAAGCTCTTCTTGCACTTGAAGTTCTTGAATGTTTAGAGAAGTTTCAAGTATAATCTTGGAGGGAGTACTTTTCTTTTGGCTATGTTTAGCCGTTGGGGAGGGGTAAAAGGGAGGGGTGAAAATCTCACCACAGTAAGGTTAATGAATTAACCTTGATTTACTTTTTAACCTTGGTTACTTTTAGTTAACCAAGGTTACTTTTTCACTAACCTTGGTTACTTTATCCTAATCATAGTTACTTTTTGAACTAACCTTAGTTACTTTTACTCAATCCTAGTTAGTTGAACCTTGGTTGGATACCAATTAACTATGGTGAAGTAAAATTCCTCCTTAACTAGTCTCCCCCCCTTAACCATCCGGCGGTTTGGGTCTTTAATGACCCCAACTAAGCCTTATTCAATTTTAGCTACCCTTTTTCTTTATTTAAAATACTTATTTATTCCATTGGTTTATTTACTCAATAGTGATTTAAGAGAATTTTTGAGCCTTTCTTGGGCTATTGGCGGAAATCTTACAAGGCCCTGGGGAGGAAATATGGTCCTTTCCCCATGGTCCAATATTCATGCTCGAACAATATATACGTATATTACTTTCCGTAACGTAATCTATAATAATAGTAGTGATCGACTCAATAGATTATAATTGAAATCTTATTTTGTCACATATTCTCTTAAATAGATCATATGTACAAAAGGATTCCCTATTGGGTTACAACATCCTCCCCCCCTTATTATAAGTTTCGTCCTCGAAACTTAAAAGTGCTAATCAAATAGGTGAGGGTACAAGTTCTTCATGTTCTCATCTATTTCCCAGGTAGACTCATCCACAGAATGGTTCTTCCACTGCACCTTGACCATTGGTATTGATCGTTTCCTTAGCACCTTTTCCTTACAATCAACTATCTTTTCTGGTTCTTCCTCATATGTCATGTCGGCTTCCATCTTCAAAGGTTGTTCCTTTATGACATGGCTAGGATCGTGCACAAACCGTAGAAGTTGAGATACATGAAATACGTCATGTATTTGAGATAATGTGGGCGGTAGAGCGAGTCGATAAGCAACTTCCCCAATCTTTTCAAGAACCTCGTATGGCCCAATAAATCTTGGGCTTAACTTCCCCTTAATACCAAATCTTTTAACTCCTTTCGTTTGCGATACCTTTAGAAATACTTTTTCCCAACTTGAAATTCTAAGGGTCGCCGCTTCTCATCTGCCCAAACCTTGCTTCTATCTTGGGCTGCTTGTAACTTTTGCTTTATGATTTTTATTTTCTCTCGAGTCTGCTCCAGTAGATCAGGTCCAGTAAGAATCTTATCTCCTATTTCATCCCAGTAGAGTGGAGATCGGCATTTTCTTCCATAAAGCGCTTCATACGGGGCCATCCCTATGGATCGATGATAACTATTGTTATAAGAAAATTCTATCAGCTTGAGACTCCGATCCCAGCTTCCCCTAAAGTCAAGTACGCAGGATCACAACATGTCTTCCAATGTCTGAATGGTCCTTTCCGATTGACATCAGTTTGGGAATGAAACGCCGAGCTCATGTGGATCTCCGTGCCCATCGTTTTCTGAAAAGCTATCCAAAATCGTGATGTGAAGCGAGGGTCGCGGTCACAAACGATTCTTAGGGGTACTCCATGAAGACTTACAATTTGTTCAACATACATTGTCGCCAATTTCTCCATCGGAGCCTTGATCGTCATGGCCATAAAATGAGCGGACTTTGTTAGGCGATCGACAACTACCCAAATGGTATCGTATCCGCTTCTCGTTCTGGGTAGGTCCATAACAAAATCCATAGTAATGTGGTCCCATTTCCATTCGGGAACTTCGAGAGGCTGTAGAAACCCAGCGGGTTTCTGATGTTCCACTTTCACCTTCTGGAAAACGAGGCATTTTTCCACGAATTCCGCAATCTGTCTTTTCATACCACGCCACCAGAATCGTTGTTTCAAATCTTGGTACATTTTATTGGCTCTAGGGTGAATAGATAATCGAGAGTTGTGAGCTTCCTTAAGAACTTCATTCAGTATGTCTTCGTCATTGGGTACACACAATCTTTCTCGAAACCACAAACTGTTGTCGTTTCGAACCTTAAACTCTTCGGAGGGTTTCATTCGCACCCGGTCCTTTATCTTCTTTAAGGTTTCATCCTTTTCTTGCCTTTCTTTAATTTTGTCTATCAGTGAAGGAATTATCACTAATTTTGCGAGCATGCCTTCAATTGAATCAACCTCTTCTAGATCAAATTCTTCCATGTCACGTTGCAAAGGTGGTTGACGCGGATGGCTTGTTTTTCTACTTAATGCATCAGCTACCTTGTTGGCTTTCCCCGGATGATACTGAATTGATAGGTCGTAGTCCTTCATTAATTCTAGCCATCTTCGTTGTCGCATGTTTATTTCTTTTTGGGTGAATAGATACTTGAGGCTTTTGTGGTCTGTGAAAATTTCGCACTTTTCACCGTATAGATAGTGCCTCCATATTTTCAGTGCAAAGACCACGGCTGCTAATTCGAAGGAATGTACAGGGTAGTTCTGTTCAAATGGCTTCAATTGTCGGGATGCGTACCCAATCACTCGATCTTTTTGCGTTAATACACATCTCAGCCCGTTCTTAGAGGCATCACTGTATACAACAAAGTTTTCTCCAGGAATGGGTTGTGCTAAAACTGGGGCGGAGGTCAGGTTCTTCTTCAATTCAGTAAAGCTCTTTTCGCAATCTGAGGTCCATTCAAATTTGGTTTTCTTCTGGGTCAAACGGGTCAGAGGCATAGCGATTCAAGAAAATCCTTCCACGAACTTACGATAGTAACTGTAGAGAAAAAGGGATTTGAGTGATTTTCAAATACATGATTTAAATGTGCACATCATAGCATAAGACAAATGTGCATGATATTGCTTATTACTTGCCTTATATAGTTCATATATTATATTGCCGTACTAACGAGCCATGAAGCTACAAAGCTTACATCAAATGGCAAACATTTGTTGTGTTTATACTATTTTCAGGTGCCAACATTAATGAACTAAACTAGTTCATTAAGTGAAGTACTTAGTTAATTAAACTAAGTAGTTCATTAAGGGAAGCTACATTTGGAAAAGGCACAAAGGCAACAAGGCTAAGGAAGGAAAGTCTTCTCCTCCTCCCCACATTCATTATACACGCCATATACATATATAAATACATATATTTTCAGATTTTTTGAAAAAGGCACATACACATGTATTTCAACGTACTACCGACACGTTATATATTTTACGTACGTACGTTAACGTCACTTCATCATACTTAACTCATATTTATGAGTATATTCAGGTCTTATATCATATGATATAAGTCATGGTGATGACAAATTAAATACGACACGTTAAAAGGTTCTAAACCAAAAAAATTGTAGTATCGGGCGAATACCGAAAACTTCGCCAACGTGTCACGTACTTGCAATAAATAGATGTCCAGCCCCTACACTTCAAAAATGCTCAAAAATTTCGTGCTAATGGTGATATTATCATCCATAAAATCATTCCATGTTGGCACACACAAATCACCCCATATTAAGGCCAAATTGTGGAGATTCCAATTTTAATTTTGTCACATGTTAATGTAGCCACTTTAGACCAGCCAAGTGCTGAGAATTAAAGTTTATCTTATATATATCATGTGTAACATAATATATATAACATGTGCAAAAAGTTGGAATTTAATTAGAAAAAAATCGGGTAATCGATAAATATCGAAAATTCGGTTTTCTACGTACACAACACATGGAACATTTTTGGCACATCATACGACACGTATCTAGACACTTTTTACATATGTTATACATCTTAAAGTGTTCTAGAAAATTAAATTAAGGGCTGATTGGAATATAACATGTGTGTATTATTAAATGTGCACTATTTTACAAAGTTAGCAAAAATAAAATTCAGCACATGTATATACATGTATACACGTCACCTACAGCTGAGATGGAGCATATGTGGAGCCTTGTTGGCATATTGATTGGTCAAGAATCAATCACACAAAGTTGGTGACTTAAAGAGAGAAGCTACAAAAGGTAACAATTCAAATTTTGTCACAATTGTGACACATGCTGAAAATCTCAGCATGTGTGTTTAAGGGTGGGCGGTTTTTACCTATTTATGAGGTATATTTCACTTCTTGAATTAATTGAATTAATTAGAAGACAATTTGGAAGTGTTTTAAATATTTTATGGAATAAAGAATGTGATATTCTTGGATATCACACATGCTGAAAATTTCAGCATGTGTGCAATGCATCTAGGCGTTTTTAAGGCCTTATTAGTGACTAATTTTTATTCCAAAAATGATGAAAATGTTGTCTACTAAATGGTGATTCATTTTCAAGAAATAAATCAAAGTAAACTTGGCATTATTTTGAATGAAATGGAAATGACGCACATGCTGAATTTTCAGCATGGTATGGCCGAATTTTTCATGATTTTTGTGAGAAAATTATCTTGCTTGATTTGGGTGATAATCTTATGAATTATGGTAATTATTCTATGTTGATTTTGGCACATGTTTTGAGTGAAATATTCAGATTTTCCAAGTCATCAAATGATGACAACATTCAACCTATCATGAAGTGCCAAGTAAGCAAAGGTTAAATGATCATCCAATGAGAAGATGCCAAGTAAGCAAGACCATGTCACATTGATGTCTTACATTCTCCTAAGGACTTAGAAGACAATTTTCAAGAGGGGGAGAACACCAAGGGGGCGGACATGATGATTAAAAAGTAAGGAAGAAGAGCAAAACTAGAACAAGAACAAGAGTTGCAAAATCAAAGATCAAAAGTGTTCTAGCCTTCTTCTTCTACACTCTCTTTCTTTCTTCTTCTTGAAAGCCTATTGTACTTATATTCTCATTCTTGAATAGGCTTGTTATATATCACCACATACTCTATATCTTTGTAAAAGATTGATCAAGGTGTGATCAATCTTCAATCTTGCAAGGTGGTGGTGTTCGTGTGCATTGTATTGAACATACAAGGTTTGTAAAGGGTTGGAGTTGGTGTGTAACTCCATCAACCCTGTGGTAAGGTGTTTTTGAGTTGTGTGATTAGTGTGAACCAAGGAAGGTGTTCCTTGAAGACTGGAGTAGGTTATTGATAACCGAACCAGTATAATATTCTTGGTGTCATTTACTTTCAGCACTGATTTTCTGTTTCAGCACTGTTTACTGTTTTTAATCACGTTCGTACAAATAGTAAACGAATTTTAAAAATTACGAAACTTTCAGAAAACATAGCCACACGTTCTAGGGTTCTTTTGGCACAAGTTTGAACCCTTTTGGACAAGTATAAGTCATCCAAATGTCCAAAGTTCGGAGACTAGTACAGTCTGATTTTCAGGCTTGCAAAGGTTGAGACTTTGATCGTTTTTGACTAACTTCCCGAAAGAATTTTTCAAAACTGTTTCAAACCATTTAAATAAAACTTATAAGGGGTTAGTCTTTAAATTTTCAGAGCATTTGGAGTTGTGTACAAATAGGAATTAATTTTTCAAATAAGTGTATCATTTCTGGCAGATTTGCGCAATCTGACCACCAACGATTTTTCAAGGGGTTAGAGGTTGAATTTTAATCTGAAATTTTTAGAAGATACTCATAACATCTGACTCTACGTTCTCTCCAAATTTCAGAATTTTTGAAGACCTGAAACCTAGTTTTCAAAACGTTTTAAAACTGGTCTGAAAACAAAAACTGTTTTCAGAAGTTGGATTTTTGGTTCAAACTAATTTTAAAAACCACATTTTCCGCACCCACTATTCAACCTCCCCTTCTAGTGGTGCCTTGCAGATCCTACAGTAACCGGTGAGACCGAGAAAACTTCGTACCTCTGTAACGTTGGTCGGTCTGGGCCATTCCGTGATTGCCTTGATTTTCTTGGGGTCTACCGATATACCTTCTTCAGATATTACATGCCCCAGAAACGCTACACTTCGTAGCCAGAATTCGCATTTACTAAATTTCGCGTACAATTGTTTCCTTCGTAGAATGTCCAGAACGACCCTTAAATGGTTTGCATAGGTCTCTTCGTTTGGTGAGTATATCAAAATATCGTCGATGAAGACTACGACGAACTTGTCTAGTTGGTCTTGGAAGACTCGATTCATTAGATCCATAAATGCTGCGGGGGTGTTGGTCAGTCCGAATGGCATTACTAAAAATTCGTAATGTCCATAACGGGTTCTGAATGCAGTTTTCTGGACATCTTCAGCCTTGATCTTCAATTGGAAATATCCTGAGCGAAGATCAATTTTACAGAAAATCCTTGCCCCCCGAAGCTGATCGAACAGATCGTCGATCCTCGGCAAAGGGTACTTATTCTTTATAGTGATCTTGTTGAGCTCCCTATAGTCAATACATAACCGCATACTTCTGTCCTTCTTCTTGACGAACAGTACGGGAGCTCCCCAAAGTGAAACACTTGGGCAAATCAGTTTCTTTTCCAGTAATTCGCGCAGCTGTTCCTTCAGCTCTTTTAATTCCGCAAGTGCCATTCGGTAGGGAGCCTTTGATATTGGTTCAGCTCCTAGAATCAAGTTGATTTCCAAAGATATCTCCCGGTCCGGGGGAAGACCTGGTAATTCTTCTGGAAAAACATCTGTGTCTTCGCGAACTACTGGAACTTGGGACAGATCTGATGGTGCTTGATCGGCATTTATTGCATAGACGAGATATCCTTCATGTCCTTTCTTTAGTGCCTTATTAGCGCGAATCGCATTTACATAAATGTTCTTAGGACACTTCCGTAACTTCGATCCTCCTTGAAAGGTCACTTCTTTAAATGTGGGGTCCTTAAAGGTAACTTGTTTTTCACTACAATCGATGTTGGTATAATTCTTGGAAAGCCAATCCATCCTAAGAATCACATCAAAGTCCGTCATGGGTATGGAAATTAAATCGGCGTCAAATCGATGATTATCAAACTCAAGTTCACAATTTTTGAAAACATGGTGAGCTACAAGCACCTGTTCCCCAGCTGCTTGGATTCCATAAGGTGCATCACTATAGGTTGGGTTTTCTCAATATTTATTGCAAATCTCTTGGATATGAAAGAGTGGCTAGCGCCACTATCAAATAACATGCTGGCAGGGACTGAACATACTAAGATAGCTCTTGAATCATGCAATACTTACTAAGCAACTATAAGGCAACAGTTATTTATAAAAACTAGTACGATTTTCTGAAAATACCTGTCACTATGTCATTGGCCTCTTCAGCAGGTGCGTCAGTCATAGAGTGAAATCGTGCATTGGTACGCTGACGCTGAGGCTTTGGCGGCTGTTGTTGCTGCTGGGCCCCCTTTTCCGGACACTCCCTGGCCATCTGTCCTGTTTTCCCGCATCCAAAGCAGGTGGCTCCTTTGTCTGGACAGTCCTTAAGGATGTGCCCTGTCTTGCCGCATCCAAAACATTTTTCCGCTTGAATATAACATTCTCCCACGTGGCTCCTACCGCAATGAGAGCAGCTTGGAATAGCAGATTGTTGTCCTTGATTCTTTGATTGATTCTTTTGGGAGCGGCGTTGAAACCGATTCTTCCCTTGACGCACTGGGCCCTTTGTATTTTGCTTCGCGGACTTACGGGGCCCTCCGCTTCCACACACCTCTCTTCCTCTCTTTTGGCTAAACTCATCACGGCGGATGATATCTCTTTCAATTCAGTAGCATGCATCTAAAAGGGCACCAAAGTTTGCTGGGTTTGCATTAACCAGCCATGTTCGGATTCTAGGGTTCAGTCCTCTCTCAAATTTCAACATTTTGGTTTCTTCATCGTTCATGGTGGATGGTTGGAATCTTCCCAAAGCTATAAATTTGTTAGCGTAGTCAGCAACGGTCATTCCTGGTTCCTACATTAGGGATTCAAACTCATGTCTTTTCTGTAGTTTGGCTGAGGGTGGTAAGTATAACTTATTGAATTCCTGAATGAACCTCTCCCAGGAAATTGGTCTTGGCAAAGCTTGTAAATTGGCCTTCCACCATTGGTTGGCCTCTCCTAACAAAAATGGCCTAACCGCCTGAGTCTTTACTTCTTCCGGGGCTCTAGTTAGTTCGAAGCAGTTTTCCACCTCATCCAGCCACTTCTCAGCGGCATCTGGATCTGACTTCCTTTCAAACGGCGGAACGTTGGCTCTTTTCAACTTTTCAAAATAATATTGACCATCTCTGACTGGCTCGTGAGGTTGAGGGTTATTCTGTTGCAGCATTACTTGCCCAATTTGGGTGACTGTTTGGCAAAAGTTCTGAAAAGCGTTAATATCAGGCATCATTTGTGGAAAAGGTCCTTGGGGTGGAGGGACGTTTTGAACTGGCAGTGGATTTTGGCCTTGCGGCGGCGGGGGTGGAGGAACCTGAGCGGGTGGAGGAGGGATAGGCTCCTGCACCTCGGGCCTAGCTCTGGCTGGTCTGCCTCTTGGTCGCACCATCTGCAGTATGCAGTGTTGGCTTTATTCAATACGGAAATGTCATAATAAGTAGCAAAATTTAAATTATTCCAACAGCATATCTGAGGAGCATATACGTGCATATGTTATAAATTAAATTCTGTGATTGGTCATTAATTAGGGCATTATCAATGGGCCATACCCTAATTTTCCAGTCTAAGTTATCCTATTCTAAGGTCAACTCTCATATAAGATCATAACTTAGATCTAAGATCAAACTTAGTTGACTACAATCATAACTTAGTTCTATATTCTGCCCAGATCTGGAGCCTTAGCTCTGATACCACCTGTGGCGCCCCGCACCCCGGCCCAGCTGAATTCAGTGCACCCGCCGTACTTCACTACGGAGAGTACTAGGTGTCGTTCCATATGTGTCATGATCTATGGTATAATGCATGGATTTTCGCGCTTACATGTAAATAAGTAAGCGAAACCGTGGCAGAATTTAAAACTTCAAATTAAAAACATCCACATGACCATTCATAGTTTACAACCCAGATCAAAAGTATCGAAAGTCACAGAATCAAATGTTTTCCATCCCAAATACATAATCAGTCATCAATCAAGCTGGCAAGTCATGTCTCCTAAATCCGTCCATTCTTCACTGCACTCACGGGTAGGGAACCCTAGGTTCGTCCTCAATCCACTCTACTTTGTTCCCTGCAACCTCTAGGAGGAAAAATAGGGGGTGAGTGACAAAGTCACCAGCAAGTATACTATAATAAATGAGGATTGAATGGAAAGTGCATACAAGAACCAAACCCCAAAATTTCAGTTTAGAAGCATACCTGTCCACCATCCAATACTCGATAGGGATCAACACTTAATGCATCAAGATCATAACTTAAACAAAATCGTTACGTAATAAAGAACATAATAATAAAAGACTATAACTCGCATCAATTCATATCATAACAAGAATCATTACTTAATGAGGTCATACTTAGGATCTACAAGGTCATAACAACTTAATCTGAGTATCATGTGTCACTACACAATGACTCCATAAACATGACATGCATGCATATGTACGTGTGATGCATCATGATAAAAATGAGAATATGATTTTTCATGCTTTTCTTTCAAATTATCATCATCAGAAAACAGCGGAGTGTTCAGATCTATCTTCCCGGATCTGAGGCGGTAACGTCTCCCCTTCGAACCTAGTATTCCCGGATTCGGAACGGTAGCGTCTTCACTTATCGGGTCTATTCTCTCCGGGCCCGAACGGTCATTATCAGGTCTATTCTCTCTGGGCCTGAAGGGTCATATCATCAGATCCATTAACCCGGATCTGGGCGGGTTTTTACTTGCTAGGCACATACACACATATGGTACCGGTGGGGAAGCGTTCTTTTAAAACAGGTTCATCTTTTTAAAAACGCTTTTCATCTTTCTTTCGTATAAAACCAATGCCATAAATCATGTAAATGACGATGATGCAATGCATGACATGTAGTATGCAAACCATGGCATAACGCGTTACATGTACATATATGTACGTCTCGTCACTATGCTGGAAAATTTCTAGCTTAGTGGCGCCAACTTTTCCTTAGTGATTTCTCTTTAAAATAATTATTTTAAGCTAAATGGTTCACATGTACTCCTTAATATATGTCTTAAGTGATTGCCATGAAAGATTTGCGGAACTACGATATCGATAGGGGGGTCATTTATTCTTTTTCATAAAGCGGGTACAAACTGAATTCTGAAATGACCAATTTCACTATAAAATTTATTGTGACCAAACCGTGAGTCCTTTTTTCAGAAATTCCAACTCTCCAGCTTAATAAACACATTGTACTAGCATCTTACCAAAATTTAGCCTAATTGCATTTTTCTAAGGTCCAATTCCAGATCATGCAACACGCCACACCAAATCTGTCAGTCCAGCGAATTTCAGCCTGACCCATTACACTAGGAAATTCATTAAAAATACACCGTAACTCATTTTGTCAAAATTCCAACACTCACCTTTAATTAATTCACAGGTTAGTGTCATACCGAAAATTAGCTAATTTGTATACTTCTAAGGTCCATTTCTGGGCTACTCAATGAGTTACTTAAATTCTGTCCAGTGCAGTATTCTCAGCAGGACCAACTTTACTAGAAAATTTATTAAAAATAAACCGTAGCTCCTTTTAACAAAATTACAACTCTCACATCTAATATATACATAAAACTAGTGTCATGCCAAAAGTCAACTAAATTGAAAATTCCTAAGGTCTCTTTTCAGATCTCACAAAACAGCCTAAAATTCTGTCCTGTTCCAGTAGATTTCCTAGTTTGTCACATTTCCTTCCTAAATGGCCTTAACTTGCATTGTTTGTCATAAATACTTAATTAAGCATCAAACTTACTCTTTATATAGGAAATATACAGGTTCAACATGCTACAAACATCACATGAAAATCCTTTACCAAACAGTTTGTACACCCCAATACATCATCCTTTGGCTAACCATACAACATTACTACTAAAACAACACTAGCAACGATTTTGGGTGCACACGCACCATAGTCACCAACAGCCTCTTTTTCGGTGCATGCAAGACAAAATGATGTATCCACGTACATGTTAAGCTTAACACAAACAAGAGCATAACCTTGTCTCCACTTTACCACTTAAGTTGTCATTTTCATGCAAAATCACCCTTATTTCCTTAACCCTCTCCACCGTGTGCCCTTTCCATGGAAAAGAAAAGATCTTTAACATGTTCAACTTAGATTAACACATAATGGTGCAAAAAGACCACAAAGATTTCATCTTTAAACAAAAACTCATACCTACACACCATTTGGCCCCTAGGCCGAAAGTTTAGGCATTAGAACTTAGCACATCACAACTAAGATTAAATCTTAAGTTTATCTAGCCATTCATGCAAACACTCTCACATTCAAGCCTCAAAGAGTATAGTGTATTTGCCTCTTTGCTTACTCTTCTTGTAAGGTGTAGGGAAAGTTGAAATATTTCTTCTCTTCTACGCATGCATCCCACGGTGGTGGAGAGAAAAAGAGATGCAAGATTAGTTCACACCCTTAACTAAAATATTCACTTAGAAAAAGGGCTAGATGGACTTACCAAAAGGAGTTGGAGTAGTATTCAAGCTTCTCTAGGATAGAGTCCTCAAAAGCTTGAGATTCTTGAGCCTAGTGACCATTGAAGGTCATGGTTTAGATCAAAAGAGATGAGTGAGCTTTTAAACTAAATAAAATGTAGGGGTTTTCCTTGAATAGTTGAGTATGCACTTACCTAATTCCTCTTGAGCTTGTATGAATCTTAAGCCTCCTTGGTATACCCTTTGGCCGTGTGGTTTATGGATGGAGGAAGAAATAAATCTCTTCTTGCACTTGAAGTTCTTGAATGGTTAGAGAAGTTTCAAGTATAATCTTGGAGGGAGTTCTTTTCTTTTAGCTATGTTTAGCCGTTGGGGAGGGGTGAAAATCTCACCATAGTAAGGTTAATGAATTAACCTTGATTTACTTTTTAACCTTGGTTACTTTTAGTTAACCAAAGTTACTTTTTCACTAACCTTGGTTACTTTATCCTAATCATAGTTACTTTTTGAACTAACTTTAGTTACTTTTACTTAATCCTAGTTAGTTGAACCTTGGTTGGATACCAATTAACTATGGTGGAGTAAAATGTCACCTTAATTGGTCTCCCCCCCTTAACCATCCGGCGGTTGGGGTCTTTAATGACCCTAACTAAGCCTTATTCAATTTTAGCTACCCTTTTTCTTTATTTAAAATACTTATTTATTCCATTGGTTTATTTACTCAATAGTGATTCAAGAAATTTTTTGAGCCTTTCTTGGGCTATTGGCCGAAATCTTACAAGGCCTGGGGAGGAAATTGGGTCCTTTCCCCATGGTCCAATATTCATGCTCGAATAATATATACGTATATTACTTTCCGTAACGTAATCTATAATAATAGTAGTCATCGACTCAATAGATTATAAATGAAATCTTATTTTTTCACATATTCTCTTAAATAGATCATAGGTACAAAAGGATTCCCTATTGGCTTACAACCGTCTTAATGGTGAAGGAAGGGCAATTTCCTCATGTGCAACAACACCATGATGACCTTCATTAAAAGCTTAATCATGCTTCACTTTTTGGATTGCATGAGGAACCTTAAACCATTAGTTGCTCCTTAAAGCCTAATAGGCGAAAATATATGAGTGTACACTTACCCATTTATAAATTCAAGTCCATTGCATCTTATCTATGACCATAGCTTGCCCATTTTTCCATATTAATTTTCGTACACTATACACACGTGCGTGTTCAAAGTGTATCTTCAACTATTATCCTTTAATTACACCCTTCATGTAACTAAAATCTCTTAGGCCAATATCAAGGCATATGCCGAAATGTATGCATGTAAATATGACCTGTATATATATCTATAGGTATATATATATGTCCAACATTATGCATGTAAATATGCACACATGGATATATCATGTGAACCTACTTTTTATGAGATTAAAGTTGTTAATCCAAAAGTGACCATGGTTAGGGGTGAAGTCCTCTTAGTTCATCCCATTGTCAAGGAAACCGACGGTGGAGGGGTTTTATCCCCCAAAACTTATTTATTCCTTAATCATTATACACCCCCTTCCTAATTTTAAGCTACTTTTTATAGAGTTCCTATGGTATTTAAAGGAATCACCATAGGTTATCCATAGTTTAATTTCGGTGGTTAGGGTATCTTTAGTGCCCTCATTAAGCTTGAGTCACTTTTTAGGAGATTTAATGAGAAAGCTACTAGGTGGTTGAAGGAGATATTTCTTAGTACAATCTAAATTCCTAATTCATCCTTTCATGTATCTTACGGTTTCCAGGAAATTTTAGAGAATTACATATCCTTATAACAACCTCACATTGTGAGTACATCATGCATACTTTCTTGTATAATTTCTTTAGTAAGCAATTAAGAGGTACAATTACCCTTTTCTAATAATAAAAGGCCTCTTAATGAGCTCCCCTACGCGGCGGCTAAAAGGGGAAGATGGGTATTTTCCCTCTTTTCATCTTTTTGAATCCTTAATTAGTAGGACACTTAATGCTTAGAATAACTCTTCATGGTTTCTAACAAGAGTTAATTACTTGTAGTAAAAAGGAGCTCTACCAAATGTTCCCAACACTCTAAGCCAAAATCTGAGTAGTCTTAGGGGAAAATCTTAGCAACCCCTTTGTTTCATAATTCATACTTTGGGGTAGTATGCTATTTCCTTTTAACACTGAAAAGACGTGTGTAAATCCAAAATATTCTCCTTTCAAAATATCGTTCCCTTCCATCACTTCCCTCTATCCCTAGATATCGTACTAATCTAGGCGGGGTACAACATTCTCCCCCCTCCTTAATATAAGTTTCGTCCTCGAAACTGGAGCTAGTATGGTATAAGCTTTCATGTTTCCTTATACCTCTTCATGGCATTTCCGATATTCTTCTTTCCTATAAAATTCGTGATTTCTCTTACAAGGCAGGAACTGAATAAAGATATCAGTACCTACTGAATCATTTAAAGTCTTACACTACACCAGATCCCACTGGATGGTAACGTCACTGCTAGAGGGTGTTGGGTAATCCCAACTTATAATCATGCACTTACGCCTAATCGTATCATAAATATCATACTTGACCTCTCTAATGGTCTTATGACGCTTCCCTCATACATATTTCATCATCTTTCGTCATTTTATGAATTCACTCTTAAGGGAATTCCTACATGCAGAACAACTAACAATTTTATGCTTTCTGGTTCTTATACAACACTTTAATTTTTACCTGCAGTGGACCTAATAAGTTATCGACCCTAGGTGGCAGGCACCTATTTCTTGTTGCATCGCTTAATGGCCATTCATACTTAGGAAATAAACAAGGTAAAGCATAAGTACTTTAAGTTGGGTAGTCAGATGTACCTGTTTGTGGTTTCGATGTTTCAAAGATCCCTGAATTCATCTTTTTTCGATCTAGATTAGTATTCTTGGTTGGTTTGTTGTTAGTCCCATATAAGTATGGCTACCACCTTCTACCCCTTTTCTTATCATATCCATCACGTCTCTTCTTTCGCCCTTCCGCTATCTTATTTTCGCGCTCCGCTTTATAACAATCCTTCAACAGTTCCTCAAAGGTCCTTGAGTGTGCCTTGACCAGCCGAGTCTTAATCTGAAAGCTTAGACCGCGCATAAATCTGGTTATCTTACACTTTTCATCGTCCATAATTAGGGGAGCGTATCGTCCTAACATAATAAATTGACGAGCATACTCTGAGACTGTGGTGTTGGGTTCTTGTTTTAGCATATCAAAGTCTTCAATCCTCTCTATGACAAAGTCTAGGGAGAGGAAAGCCCCACAGAACTCCTCTAGAAATCTTGCCCAGACTATTGGTCGTGGTAGTGGCTGGATACTTGTTCTCCACCACTGGTCAGCCTTACCTATCAGGAATGGCCAGACTATTCGTGCCCTTATCTCACCTTCACCCACCAAAGCTTACTCTCTACTTCGTTCAACCATTGCTCTGTCTCTTCTGGGCTAGCCTCCCCGTCAAACCTCGGGATCTGTGCTTTAACTAGCTGTTGGTAATACAATCCAATGCTTCCTGGGGGTGACAGTGATGATGTCAGCATACCGGTCTGTGATGTCATCTGCACCACATAGCGTCGGTTTTATTTGAAGTCATACCGAGATAAGCGACAAGATTCTATTCGTAACTTAATGAAGATTCCCAGTGGCATGTAAATAGATACGATATAGGTCAGATTCTGTAAAATGTCATAAACAAGGGTTTTGTCATTTAAATCGGAAACCTAATTTTATGTCTAAGTCATCCTAGTCTAAGGTCACTCACATCTAGGATCATGACTTATATCTAAAATCAAACTTAGTTAACTAAGATCATAACTTAATTATATATTCTGTCTGAATCTAGAGCCTTAGTTCTGATACCACCTGTAGCGCCCCGCACCCCGGCCTAGCCGGATACGGTGCGTCCACCGTACTTCATGTAGCGCCCCAGCCCGATACCGTTATCGGAACCAGTGCACCCGCCGTAGTCTACTATGAGAACTACGAAGCGTCAAGCAGATCAAGCATACATCCTTCATAATGTAAGATAAAACCAGCAGGAACGTCATAAAATCTAAACCTTCATTGTCAATATTACAACCAGAAACTGCAGCGGAAATAAAACTGTTTGTTCATCTAGCCAACATAGGTTTTAGAACAACATAATAACAATAAGTTTTGCAAGCTTAAACAAAATAGTCCAGCATCTATCTATTCCCTTGTCCTTCGTCCCATTGAGCCCACTCGCCGTCGTCTTCGATAAATATCAACTCATAATCAGGCTCACCTGAAAAGAAGATAGAATGATTGTTCTTAGCGAAAACTTCGCCAGCAAGTAACCCGTCTATACACCTTACGGAATCACACACGTCGAGTCACCAGTGTATAAAACATTGCCCAAAATAAGGTGCTCGGGTTAGCAAATAGCATCTTAATAAGGATTACTCAAAACAGATAAAGTCCATATAGGTACACAGTTACGAGAACCAACATGTATTAAAACAACGTATCACATAAGCAAGTCATAGACTAATCACGTTTCTTGCATGTCAAGTCTTATGCTTCGTGTATCATGATGCATGTACTTCTTTAAAATCACACACAACACCCATGCATATGTCTTCTTTCATAAACATGTCATGCATGTCATTTCACAAAACATTTCATCACTTTACATATCATATTCTTCGCGTAGCAGAACTTTATACCCTGTGGGTGATCAGTCCACAGCCATCATAACTTTATACCCCGTGCTGAAAGGTCCACGGCCCCATTACACATATCATATATCCGTGCTGAAAGGTCCACGGCCCCATTACATATATCATATATCCGTGCTGAAAGGTCCACGGCCCCATTACATATATCATATATCCGTGCTGATAGGTCCACGGCCCCATAAAATACTTCATTTTCCGTGCTGATAGGTCCACGGCCCCATAACATACTTTATACCCTGTTGTTGATTCACAGATCACGCTCTTTATACCCTGCTTTCGCAGACGTGACTTTTATACCCTGTGATCAACCAGCAGCCATTTTGTCTTTCGAAAACATTAAACCTTTCTTGTTCTTTTGCAAAACATATCTCAAATCAAATGCAAGTGCCCATGTCATGATGCAGGATGCACAAATAGCTTCATATCAACATGTAACACACACACATACATCTTGCCTATCAAGCATACGGTCTTGCACCTCACACACTCTATGGTCGTGTCTTTCCAAGCCCATTCTTCTTACAAACTCACTCAAGATTCAATCTTATTCTAACTTGATCAACTTACCATCCTCACCTCAAATATACCTCAAATACCCTTGCATTTTATGTTCAAAAGAAGTGTATAAAGTTACTACATTTACATAGGGCGCCTAAAGGGTCAAAAAGACTTCCAGTATACTTGGAACACCACTTGAAGCGCCTAATGTGGACATGAAGCGCCTATTCTAGGCGTTCGAAGTGTTCGGGGATGATTCAGGACACATTGAACACCACATGAAGCGCCTAATGTGACTTGAAGCGCCTCATGTAGGCGTTCGAAGTGTTCTGACGGTTCTAAATTGCAGTTTTTCTGTACGGGAAAGCTCCAGGACACATGGAACGCTACATGAAGCGCCTATAGTGACATGAAGCGCCTCATGTAGGCGTTCGAAGTGTTCTGACGATGCCAAACTGCAGTTTTTCTGCAGTAACTTCCACCCAACTCCTTTCTTCTTCAACCCTTCCAGATTCAACACTTAAAGATCCATCTTAACAACTAGATTCATCATACTTAACATACATCTAATCATGAATTGATGCTTAGTTATGCCTAACAACACCCACTCTAACTCTTCAATCATACACCACCTTCAAAGGTCATCATCAACAATACCCAACACAACAAGTCTACAACAATGTCAACACTCATCCCTCAGTTTCCTGCACTTACTCTCAACGTCTAAGTGTAGGCAATCAACATAAGAGTAGAGCAAGACAATAAGCAAGTCAAAATATACACTTTATGGGCAAGCTTGACAACAACAAAGCACCACACAACTATTTTCAGAAATATGGCCCAAGGAACAAGACTTTACACAATTAGCAACAAGACTTACATATAACAAAGCATTTGAAATAGTCAAGACAAGAATACTAATGTGTGATTCATGTTTTCTCTTTGTAAGAACATAGGGCCTAACATATCAAAATTTGCGTAAAGCGTATAGAAAGATTACTTGCATTGAATTTTAGATAAGCTTACGGATTTACTGCAGAATCTTGATGAGAATTGAACCTAGAATGGCCTTTATCCTTCCTTCTCTTTCCTCTCTTCTTCTTCTCCCTCTCCTTTTCTCTTTTCTCTCTTTTTCTCAGAATTTTTCCTTCTTCTTTGTGGCCAAAACCGCCCTCTTATGCTGAGATGGGGAGTTATACTAACTTCCTATAACTCCCCCTAACTCCTAGTAGGGGCCTTTCAAGTAATTTCTATGAATTACCCTTAATTCTATTTTGAACCCTTCTTTCTTATTCTTCTATGTTTTAGGTGACTAAGTCTCATAACCTACGAAATTAATTAAGTTGTATCTAAGGTTAACCTCTAAGTATTGAATATCGTGCTTAAAAGTCACGGGGTGTAACATTCCATCCCCCTTACAACAAGTTTCGTCCTCGAAACTTACGTACCTTAGTCAAAGAGCTGAGGATACTTCTCCCGCATTTGTTCTTCGAGCTCCCAAGTGGCTTCACGTTCCGTGTGATTGCTCCATTGAACCTTTACATAAGGGATCACTCGCTTCCTCAACACTTGATCCTTTCGGTCCACAACTTTCACGGGTACTTCCTCATATGTAACATCGTCCTTAAGTTCCAAAGGTTGAGCTTCAAGTACATGACTTGGATCCGCCACGTACTTTCTTAATTGTGACACGTGGAATACATTGTGAACTTGCGCCAACACCGGAGGTAATGCCAACCTATATGCCAAGGCGCCTACCTTCTCCAGTATTTCATAGGGACCAATGAAACGAGGGCTTAGCTTGCCTTTTACTCCAAACCTCATGACGCCCTTCATAGGTGATACCTTCAAATAAACTTTATCACCCACATCAAAATCCAATGGTCGTCGTTTGGAATCTGCCCAACTCTTGCTACGGTCCTGAGCCGTCTTGAGTCTTTCTCGAATGACCTTCACCCTCTCTAACGTTTTCTCTAATAGCTCAGGTCCAGTAATGGTCCTCACGCCCACTTCGTCCCAATAAATCGGAGACCTACATTTCCTTCCATACAAAGCCTCAAAAGGAGCCATATCAATTGCGCTGTGGTAACTATTGTTATAAGAAAACTCCATCAGCTTTACCATTCCGTCCCAACTCCCTTTAAAATCCAGCACGCAAGCTCTTAGCATATCTTCCAAGGTTTGAATTGTCCGCTCGGACTGTCCATCAATTTGAGGATGATACGCCGTACTTAACCTTAATTCTGTACCCATGGCTTCTTGGAATGCTGTCCAAAACTTAGATGTGAACCGTGAATCTCGGTCGGATACTATACTTACTGGGACACCATGTAAGCTCACAATGTTCTCCATATACACATTCACTAGCTTGTCGAGAGGTGTTTCACTTGAAACGGGTAAGAAATGGGCAGACTTTGTTAAACGATCCACGATAACCCAAATCATGTCACATCCACTTCTTGTCTTTGGTAAACCAGCTACAAAATCCATTGTGACATGTTCCCATTTCCATTCGGGAATCTCCAACGGCATCAATAATCCACCGGGCCGTTGGTGTTCCGTCTTGACTTGTTGACACACCAAACACCTCTCTATGAATTCCGCAATATGTCTTTTCATCCCAGACCACCAATAGTAACGCTTGAGATCTCTATACATCTTGGTGCTACCGGGGTGTATTGATAACCTCGAATTATGAGCTTCTTGCAAAACTTCTTTCCTAAGTTCGTCAACATCCGGGACGCATAACCTTTCCCTAAACCATAAGCTCCCATCCTCTTTGGTCCGAAATCCTTCAACTTGACTGTGTTTCACCCTTTCCATTATCTCACTTAAAGCCTTATCTCTCTTCTGAGCCTCCTTTATCCTATCAATCAAACTCGGTGTGATGGTCAATGCTGTCAGGACGTTCACCGTGGATTCCACCAAATCCAAACCAAATTCCTCCATCTCTCTTTCCAATGGTGATTGTCGTGCATGGCTGGACTTTCTACTTAAGGCGTCGGCTACCTTGTTAGCCTTTCCCGGGTGATAATGAATAGTTAGGTCATAGTCTTTTAGCAACTCCAACCATCTCCGCTGCCTCATATTCAATTCCTTCTGTGAGAACAAATACTTTAGACTCTTATGGTCCGTGAATACCGCGCACTTCTCTCCATACAAATAATGCCGCCAGATCTTCAAGGCGAACACAACCGCGGCAAGTTCAAGATCATGTGTGGGATAGTTTTGCTCATAAGGCTTTAGCTGTCTTGAGGCATATGCGATGACTCGTTCGTTTTGCATTAAAACACAACCTACAAACAAGGTGTTAGTCTAAACTTAATGGGTATACAAAATCATAACCTTATACTATAATTTACGTACCTAACCCGTTCTTTGACGCATCACTATAAATCACAAATCCATCCGTTCCAGAGGGTTGAGCCAATACTGGAGCTGTCGTTAATCTCTTCTTAAGCTCCGTGAAACTTTGCTCGCATTCCGCCGTCCACTCAAACTTGGACTTCTTTTGAGTAAGGCGACTGAGAGGTACGGCAATTCTTGAGAATCCCTCAACAAATTTTCTGTAATAACCCGCTAGACCCAAGAAACTTCGCACTTCGGTGACGTTGGTAGGTCTAGGCCATTCAGTTATGGCTTCCACCTTCTTCGGATCAACAGCAATCCCCTCTTCTGATATCACGTGACCCAGGAAAGCCACACTTCTTAACCAGAACTCACACTTGCTAAACTTTGCATAAAGTTGTTTCTGCCTCAAAATGCCTAGTACAATTCTCAAATGCTCAGTGTGAGTTTGCTCGTCAGGAGAATACACAAGGATATCATCTATGAATACCACCACAAACTTATCCAACTGTTCTCGAAAGACGGTATTCATAAGATCCATAAAAGCCGCAGGGGCATTTGTCAATCCAAATGGCATCACCAAAAATTCATAGTGGCCATACCTTGTGCGGAAAGCTGTCTTTGCGATGTCCTCGGCCTTCACTCGCAGCTGATGATATCCTGATCGAAGATCAATTTTCGAAAAGATCTTGGCACCTTTGAGCTGGTCAAATAAATCCTCAATTCGTGGAAGGGGATACTTATTCTTGATGGTAACTTTATTCAACTCTCTATAATCGATACAAAGCCTCATGCTACCATCTTTCTTCTTTACAAACAAAACAGGCGCTCCCCATGGCGATACACTAGGGCGGATGAACTTCTTGTCCAATAACTCCTGCAGTTGCTCCTTCAACTCTCTCAGTTCTGCCGGAGCCATTCTATAAGGAGCTTTAGAAATAGGTTCTGTCCCTGGAATCAAGTTGATCTCGAACTCAACTTCCCTCGGGGGTGGTACTCCTGGTAAATCTTCCGGAAACACATCAAGGAATTCATTGACCACTGGAATTTGCTCAATAGACGGTACCTCCTGAGTAACATCCATGGCATACACTAGAAATCCCTCAGCACCTTTCCTTAATGCCTTGCGCGCTTGTGCAACCGACACGTACACCTTTTTGGGTACCTTCTTTCGTTCCGCATCTCCTTGAAATATTACCTCCTCCATCTTAGCATTCTTGATTGTCACTTGCTTCAACCGACAATCAATATTAGCGTGATTCTTGGCTAACCAGTCCATTCCTAATATGACATCAAAGTCATACATCTGAATAGGGATCAGTGTTGCAGGGAATGTTTGTCCTTCAAACTCCAATTCACAATCCCGGTACCGATGATACGAAACCATAATTTGATCTCCGGCCGCTTGAACATGATACAGAGTTTCTAACCACTCAGGCAGACTACTCAGGTGTTTAGTGAATCTCTTTGCTACGAAGGAGTGGCTTGCGCCGCTATCAAAGAGCACGTTGGCAGGTACCTTATTTACTAAAATCGCACCTAAAGCCATATCAAGTTATACACGGAAAATTAAGCACATAATACTCAATTCATTAAATATTTAAACTTAGTTTTAATGGTACCTGCTACTACGTCAGTAGCCTCCTGCACATCCGTATCCGTCATGAGATGTACACGGGCATTTGCTCTAGGCTTCGCTCTCGGCTGCTGAGCCGCCTCTCCAGGATTATTTTTCTTCATCTCCGGGCAGTCCCTAATCATGTGACCCACTTGACCGCATCGGAAACATGCTCCAGCCACTTTCCTACACTCTCCAACATGGTTCCTGCCGCAATGTGGACAAACTCCTATAGCCTGCTGAGCTACTTGATTCTGGGGTGGCAGTCTCTGAAAATTCCCAACTGGCCCTCTCTTCGGAATCTTGACCCAACGTCCGGGTCTTCCACCAACTCTCACATCCTCCCTTGGTCTCTTGCCTCTATCAGACCCTCCTGTGCTAGCTGCTCTTGCCGCTACTCGGCGGAAATCACTCTCAACACGGAAACACGCATCTAACATATCCTCATAAGTTTTCATCCCCGCATTCACTATCGCTGATTGTATCCGCGAGTCCAAACCCCTCTCAAACTTCGTCATCTTAAGACGATTATCAGACATAATCGCAGGGGCAAACTTACCCAAAGCATGGAAACGATCCGCATACTCTGACACCGTCATCCTTCCTTGCTCCAATCGGTCAAATGCTCTTATCTTGTCCAATATTGCAGTCTCCGGTACATAGTACTTAAGGAACACATCACAAAACTGAGTCCACGAGATCGGTGGGGTCATTCTTAACACCATTCCTTCCCACCATTCGCCGGCCTTGCCACTTAGAAGGGGTGTGGCCACCTCAACTTTTATCTCATTCGGAACTTGCACCAGCCGGAAACATTTCTCAACCTCAGCCAACCAATGCTGAGCCTCTTCAGGATCCGTACATCCACCAAACTCCGGCACCCTCATCTTCCTCATCTCTCCATAAAAGAACCTGATGTTATGCTGTGGCGGTGGTGGAGGCGGAGGCTGATGCTGCTGCACATACCCTTGTGCAATGACCGTCAGCGCATCAGTGAGTACTTAGGGTAAAACCACTTGTGGTGGCTGGTTCTCCTGTCCATTGCCAGAGTTGCCTGTGTTATCTCTTCTTGGAGGCATATTTCGCTGAAAGGTTAACATTTCATTAGCATTCAGTAAATACAAAAAGGTTACTGAAGGCTCGAATGCGTACTAATAGGTAAGGTGTGTAGCATAACTATTAATACAAAATTAGATGATAAACGCGCTCGCACACACCCAACCCGTATCATACTTAACCACTAAAGAGATCAGTACTTATAACTAAGGATCAACCTTAAGGGAGAATCATAGCTTAAGAGTCTAAAAGATCATGAACCTAAGTTTCCGAAGTAGATCTGAAGCCTAGGCTCTGATACCACCTGTAGCGCCCCAGCCCGATACCGTTATCGGAACCAGTGCACCCGCCGTAGTCTACTATGAGAACTACGAAGCGTCAAGCAGATCAAGCATACATCCTTCATAATGTAAGATAAAACCAGCGGGAACGTCATAAAATCTAAACCTTCATTGTCAATATTACAACCAGAAACTGCAGCGGAAATAAAACTGTTTGTTCATCTAGCCAATATAGGTTTTAGAACAACATAATAACAATAAGTTTTGCAAACTTAAACAAAATAGTCCAGCATCTATCTATTCCCTTGTCCATCGTCCCATTGAGCCCACTCGCCGTCGTCTTCGATAAATATCAACTCATAATCAGGCTCACCTGAAAAGAAGATAGAATGATTGTTCTTAGCGAAAACTTCGCCAGCAAGTAACCCGTCTATACACCTTACGGAATCACACACGTCGAGTCACCAGTGTATAAAACATTGCCCAAAATAAGGTGCTCGGGTTAGCAAATAGCATCTTAATAAGGATTACTCAAAACAGATAAAGTCCATATAGGTACACAGTTACGAGAACCAACATGTATTAAAACAACGTATCACATAAGCAAGTCATAGACTAATCACGTTTCTTGCATGTCAAGTCTTATGCTTCGTGTATCATGATGCATGTACTTCTTTAAAATCACACACAACACCCATGCATATGTCTTCTTTCATAAACATGTCATGCATGTCATTTCACAAAACATTTCATCACTTTACATATCATATTCTTCGCGTAGCAGAACTTTATACCCTGTGGGTGATCAGTCCACAGCCATCATAACTTTATACCCCGTGCTGAAAGGTCCACGGCCCCATTACACATATCATATATCCGTGCTGAAAGGTCCACGGCCCCATTACATATATCATATATCCGTGCTGAAAGGTCCACGGCCCCATTACATATATCATATATCCGTGCTGATAGGTCCACGGCCCCATAAAATACTTCATTTTCCATGCTGATAGGTCCACGGCCCCATAACATACTTTATACCCTGCTGTTGATTCACAGATCACGCTCTTTATACCCTGCTTTCGCACACGTGACTTTTATACCCTGCGATCAACCAGCAGCCATTTTGTCTTTCGAAAACTTTAAACCTTTCTTGTTCTTTTGCAAAACATATCTCAAATCAAATGCAAGTGCCCATGTCATGATGCAGGATGCACAAATAGCTTCATATCAACATGTAACACACACACATACATCTTGCCTATCAAGCATACGGTCTTGCACCTCACACACTCTATGGTCGTGTCTTTCCAAGCCCATTCTTCTTACAAACTCACTCAAGATTCAATCTTATTCTAACTTGATCAACTTACCATCCTCACCTCAAATATACCTCAAATACCCTTGCATTTTATGTTCAAAAGAAGTGTATAAAGTTACTACATTTACATAGGGCGCCTAAAGGGTCAAAAAGACTTCCAGTATACTTGGAACACCACTTGAAGCGCCTAATGTGGACATGAAGCGCCTATTCTAGGCGTTCGAAGTGTTCGGGGATGATTCAGGACACATTGAACACCACATGAAGCGCCTAATGTGACTTGAAGCGCCTCATGTAGGCGTTCGAAGTGTTCTGACGGTTCTAAATTGCAGTTTTTCTGTACGGGAAAGCTCCAGGACACATGGAACGCTACATGAAGCGCCTATAGTGACATGAAGCGCCTCATGTAGGCGTTCGAAGTGTTCTGACGATGCCAAACTGCAGTTTTTCTGCAGTAACTTCCACCCAACTCCTTTCTTCTTCAACCCTTCCAGATTCAACACTTAAAGATCCATCTTAACAACTAGATTCATCATACTTAACATACATCTAATCATGAATTGATGCTTAGTTATGCCTAACAACACCCACTCTAACTCTTCAATCATACACCACCTTCAAAGGTCATCATCAACAATACCCAACACAACAAGTCTACAACAATGTCAACACTCATCCCTCAGTTTCCTGCACTTACTCTCAACGTCTAAGTGTAGGCAATCAACATAAGAGTAGAGCAAGACAATAAGCAAGTCAAAATATACACTTTATGGGCAAGCTTGACAACAACAAAGCACCACACAACTATTTTCAGAAATATGGCCCAAGGAACAAGACTTTACACAATTAGCAACAAGACTTACATATAACAAAGCATTTGAAATAGTCAAGACAAGAATACTAATGTGTGATTCATGTTTTCTCTTTGTAAGAACATAGGGCCTAACATATCAAAAATTGCGTAAAGCGTATAGAAAGATTACTTGCCTTGAATTTTAGATAAGCTTACGGATTTACTGCAGAATCTTGATGAGAATTGAACCTAGAATGGCCTTTATCCTTCCTTCTCTTTCCTCTCTTCTTCTTCTCCCTCTCCTTTTCTCTTTTCTCTCTTTTTCTCAGAATTTTTCCTTCTTCTTTGTGGCCAAAACCGCCCCCTTATGCTGAGATGGGGAGTTATACTAACTTCCTATAACTCCCCCTAACTCCTAGTAGGGGCCTTTCAAGTAATTTCTATGAATTACCCTTAATTCTATTTTGAACCCTTCTTTCTTATTCTTCTATGTTTTAGGTGACTAAGTCTCATAACCTACGAAATTAATTAAGTTGTATCTAAGGTTAACCTCTAAGTATTGAATATCGTGCTTAAAAGTCACGGGGTGTAACACTTCACTACGGAGAGTACCAGGCGTCAGTCCATAACATAACAAAGTCCATCATAAAATATGTGGACTTTCATGCTTACACGTCAACAAGTAAGCAAAAGAATAAAAACTTTTAAAAATAAAGACGTCTAGGCAACCATCATTAGTTTTACAACATGATCATAAAGTACGGAAATCCCAAAAGTAATTGTTTCCATCACAATTTCATAAAAAGATCATCGATCATAACCATCTCGTCAAGTCTCTTAAGTCGTCCACCTCGCGCGCTTCTACGGGTAAGGAACCCTAGGTTCATCTTCGATCCATTCAACTTTATTTCCTGCGGGTTCTGGAGGAAAAATAGGGGGTGAGTGACAACGTCACCAGCAAGTAAACTATAAATAATCGTGAATTAAATGGAAAGTACATACAAGAACCGAACCCCAAAAATTCGATTTAGAAACATACCTGTTCCTCCATCCAATACCCATAAATAACCATCTCATAACTTATCAAAGATAATACCTTATCAAAATGCATAACTTATAAAAGTTCATAACTGATAACAGTTCATAACTTACTAAAGATCATCACTCAATAAAGATCATAACTTAGGAGCTACCAAGTCATAACAACTTAGTCTAAGTATCATGTACTAATATTCGATGACTCATTAAATGCAATATGCATGAGTATGCACGTGTGATGCATCATGATAAAAATGAAGATAAGTTCTTTCGTTCTTTATTTCAAAACATCATCGTCAAGAAAACACAAGAGTGTTCAGATCTATTCTTTCTGGATCTGAGGTGGTGACTTTCATCTCTTCGAATCTATTATTTCCGGATTCGGAGCGGTCACGTCATCAATCATAATCACCAGGTCTATTCTCTCCGGGCCTGTACGGTCATTATCATAATCTGGTCTATTCTCTCCGGGCCTGAATGGTCATTTTCATCAGATCAATTAACCCCAGATCTGGAACGCGTCCTGCTGGCCAGAAAACACATGGTACCGGTGGAAAGCGTTCTTTTAAAAACAGAATCTTTTCTTTAAAAATGCTTTTTCATCATTCTTTCTCATAAAACCATTTCCATAAATCATGTAAATGACGATGATGCAATGTATGACATGTACCATGCAATTCGTGACATGATGCGTTACATACATACAAGTACAAACTTATTCTTTAGGCTGGAAAAATTTCCGGAATTATCATCCCAATCGCGCGGCCTCAAAACCTCACAGTTTCGGCCAATTATCATGCTTTTTCATCACATATATGCATAAGGGTGTCTTATCCATTTTCCATATAAATTTCGTAACATTACAAGACATGTAAGACCCTTAATTTATTTAATTACGAAACAGGGTACTGCTGAATTTCAGCAGTGCAGTGTCCTTTCTTTTACTTTTCCTTTAAGCCCATTAAGTTTCATTTAATTTGGGCCAACCCTAGAAAATGATGTAGACATACCAATAATTAATGATCATAAGCCCAAACTATACAAATAAGTCCATGCCCACCGAAACAAAGCTCCACAATAAGTTCTTCAACTCTGCCAAAATTCCAGATTAGTATCACCAACTTAACTTTGGTGATTACCCCTTAAAATAATAATTCTAAGCTAAGTGGTTTACAAGGACACACTCACATATGTCCTAAGTAATTATCATAAAAATTTCGCAGCATTATAATAACTTTAAAGGGATCATTTATTCTTTTTTCCCAAAACGGGTACATGCTGATTTTTGGAATGACCAATTTTACTACGGATTTTATTGTGACCAAACCGTAAGTCCTTTTTCAAAAATTCCAACTTAAAAACTTAGTAAACACATAGGGCTAGTATCCTTCCAAAAATAAGCCCATTTGCGTATCTCGAAGGTCCATTTTCGGGTCAATCAATATGTCACATAAAATCTGTTCAGTCCAGTAATTCCAGCTTGACCAGTTTTACTAGAAATTCCGTTAAAAATAAACCGTAACTCCCTTTAACAAAATTCCAACTCTCATATTTACTACACACATAGGGCTAGTGTCACGCCAAAAATTGCTTAATTGAATACTTCTAAAGTCCCTTTTCAGGTCCTACAAAACGTCACGATATTGTATCCTGTTCCAGTAAATTCCAATTTTGTCACCTTTTCTTACCACATGTGCCCCAACTTGAGTCATTCTTCATGAATGACCTAAATACACTTTTAAAATGCACTTTGCAGGTTCTAATATATTCTAAAAAGTCATCTACACATCACTTCAAAACAATTTGAATGATACACATAGCATTCCTTTGGTCTTGCACATTATGTTCATACTAGAATCCATTCTTGGTATAGTTGGTGTATACGTACCCTACCCCCAAAACAGCCCGTTTATACGCATGCAAGGGCAAAAATCATATCTCCGTAATGAACATATTAAGCTTAAATCATAAAGCACACATCTTGTTCACACATTTGCCCCACAAGTTACAATTTATCACAAGAACTACATTTATTCCCCATTTTTATCCAACCGTCCCCCATACATGTCAAAGAAGAGATCTTTGTCACATTCCTCTTAGGTTTACATCATATTCATACTTAAAAAGAGCAAAGAATCCATCTTTAAATAAAATCTCATACATGCAAGCCACCTTACTCATGAATCCGAAAACTTCATGCTTCAAGCTTAGTATTTTATATCTAAGATTGAAACTTAGCAACATCTAGACATTAAAGCATATACTTTCACACACAAGCCATGAGTATTTATAGTTTACTTGCCTTTCTCACACTTACACCTTTCCTTAGCTTGAAATATGTATGAAATGGGTGAAGTCTTCCTCCTCTTCACATATGAACCCCACGGTTTTGGAGGGGAAAAAGAGAACAATTGTTAGTCAATGTTCTTAAGTGAAAGATGTAACTAAATAGAGGCTAAATAAACTTACCAAGATGGACCTTGAGTGGTGTTCAAACCTCTTAAGACTAGCACCTCTTAAAAGCTTTGAAAGCTTGAACCTAGTGACCATGGAGGTCACGGTTTATGTGCAAGAAAAGGGGCAACATGAGCTTCAATCTTTGTAAAATATAGAAATTCCCTTGAATAGTTGAGGATTTACTTACCTAGACCAAGTTTGCACTTGGGTGAATCTTGAATCCCCTTGGTTCTCTTTGGCAGTGTGCTTTGGGAGGGAGAAGAGGAAAAGACCCTTTGTTAGGATAATTCTTGGAATATTTAGTTGGGTTGAAAGGGTTTAAGGGCTCTTTATTAAGGAAAAAAGGGAGATGCCCCTTTTTGCTAGGCATGGCCGGCGGTCTTAATGGTGATGGAAGGGAAATTTCCTCATGTACAACAACACCTGATGACCTTCATTAAAAGCTTAATCATGCTTCACTTTTTGGATTGCATGAGAAACCTTAAACCATTAGTTGCTCCTTAAAGCCTAATGGCCGAAAATATATGAGTGTACACTTACCCATTTATAAATTCAAGTCCATTGCATCTTATCTATGACCATAGCTTGCCCATTTTTCCATCTTAATTTTCGTACACTATACACACGTGCGTGTTCAAAGTGTATCTTCAACTATTATCCTTTAATTACACCCTTCATGTAACTAAAATCTCTTAGGCCAATATCAAGGCATATGCCGAAATGTATGCATGTAATTATGACCTGTATATATATCTATACATATATATATGTCCAACATTATGCATGTAAATATGCACACATGGATATATCGTGTGAACCTACTTTTTATGAGATTAAAGTGGTTAATCCAAAAGTGACCATGGTTAGGGGTGAAGTCCTCTTAGTTCATCCCATTGTCAAGGAAACCGGCGGTGGAGGGGTTTTATCCCCCAAAACTTATTTATTCCTTAATCATTATACCCCCCTTCTTAATATTTAAGCTACTTCTTACAAAGTTTCTATGGTATTTAAAGGAATCACCATAGGTTACCATAGTTTAATTTCGGTGGTTAGGGTATCTTTAGTACCCTCATTAAGCTTGAGTCACTTTTTAGGAGATTTAATGAGAAAGCTACTAGGTGGTTGAAGGAGATATTTCTTAGTACAATCTAAATTCCTAATTCATCCTTTCATGTATCTTACGGTTTCCAGGAAATTTTAGAGAATTACATATCCTTATAACAACCTCACATTGTGAGTACATAATGCATACTTTCTTGTATAATTTCTTTAGTAAGCAATTAAGAGGTACAATTACCCTTTTCTAATAATAAAAGGCCTCTTAATGAGCTCCCCTACGCGGCGGCTAAAAGGGGAAGAGGGGTATTTTCCCTCTTTTCATCTTTTTGAATCCTTAATTAGTAGGACACATAATGCTTAGAATAACTCTCCATGGTTTCTAACAAGAGTTAGTTACTTGTAGTAAAAAGGACCTCTACCAAATGTTCCCAACACTCTAAGCCGAAATCTGAGTAGTCTTAGGGGAAAATCTTAGCAACCCCTTTGTTTCATAATTCATACTTTGGGGTAGTATGCTATTTCCTTTTAACACTGAAAAGACGTGTGTAAATCCAAAATATTCTCCTTTCAAAATATCGTTCCCTTCCATCACTTCCCTCTATCCCTAGATATCGTACTAATCTAGGCGGGGTACAACATTCTCCCCCCTCCTTAATATAAGTTTCGTCCTCGAAACTGGAGCTGGTATGGTATAAGCTTTCATGTTTCCTTATACCTCTTCATGGCATTTCCGATATTCTTCTTTCCTATAAAATTCGTGATTTCTCTTACAAGGCAGGAACTGAATAAAGATATCAGTACCTACTGAATCATTTAAAGTCTTACGCTACACCAGATCCCACTGGATGGTAACGTCACTGCTAGAGGGTGTTGGGTAATCCCAACTTATAATCATGCACTTACGCCTAACCGTATCATAAATATCATACTTGACCTCTCTAATGGTCTTATGACGCTTCCCTCATACATATTTCATCATCTTTCGTCATTTTATGAATTCACTCTTAAGGGAATTCCTACATGCAGAACAACTAACAATTTTATGCTTTCTGGTTCTTATACAACACTTTAATTTTTACCTGCAGTGGACCTAATAAGTTATCGACCCTAGGTGGCAGGCACCTATTTCTTGTTGCATCACTTAATGGCCATTCATACTTAGGAAATAAACAAGGTAAAGCATAAGTACTTTAAGTTGTGTAGTCAGATGTACCTGTTTGTGGTTTCGATGTTTCAAAGATCCCTGAATTCATCTTTTTTCGATCCAGATTAGTATTTTTGGTTGGTTTGTTGTTAGTCCCATATAAGTATGGCTACCACCTTCTACCCCTTTTCTTATCATATCCATCACGTCTCTTCTTTCGTCCTTCCGCTATCTTATTTTCGCGCTCCGCTTTATAACAATCCTTCAACAGTTCCTCAAAGGTCCTTGAGTGTGCCTTGACCAGCCGAGTCTTAATCTGAAAGCTTAGACCGCGCATAAATCTGGTTATCTTACACTTTTCATCGTCCATAATTAGGGGAGCGTATCGTCCTAACATAATAAATTGACGGGCATACTCTGAGACTGTGGTGTTGGGTTCTTGTTTTAGCATATCAAAGTCTTCAATCCTCTCTATGACAAAGTCTAGGGAGAGGAAAGCCCCACAGAACTCCTCTAGAAATCTTGCCCAGACTATTGGTCGTGGTAGTGGCTGGATACTTGTTCTCCACCACTGGCCAGCCTTACCTATCAGGAATGGCCAGACTATTTGTGCCCTTATCTCACCTTCACCCACCAAAGCTTACTCTCTACTTCGTTCAACCATTGCTCTGTCTCTTCTGGGCTAGCCTCCCCGTCAAACCTCGGGATCTGTGCTTTAACTAGCTATTGGTAATAAAATCCAATGCTTCCTGGGGGTGATAGTGATGATGTCAGCATACCGGTCTGTGATGTCATCTGCACCACATAGCGTCGGTTTTATTTGAAGTCATACTGAGATAAGCGACAAGATTTAATTTGTAACTTAATGAAGATTCCCAGTGGCATGTAAATAGATACGATATAGGTCAGATTCTGTAAAATGTCGTAAACAAGGGTTTTGTCATTTAAATCGGAAACCTAATTTTCAGTCTAAGTCATCCTAGTCTAAGGTCACTCACATCTAGGATCATGACTTATATCTAAAATCAAACTTACTTAACTAAGATCATAACTTAATTATATATTCTGTCCGAATCTAGAGCCTTAGTTCTGATACCACCTGTAGCGCCCCGCACCCCGGCCTATCCGGATACGGTGCGTCCACCGTACTTCACTACGGAGAGTACCAGGCGTCAGTCCATAACATAACAAAGTCCATCATAAAATATGTGGACTTTCATGCTTACACGTCAACAAGTAAGCAAAAGAATAAAAACTTTTAAAAATAAAGACGTCTAGGCAACCATCATTAGTTTTACAACATGATCATAAAGTACGGAAATCCCAAAAGTAATTGTTTCCATCACAATTTCATAAAAAGATCATCGATCATAACCATCTCGTCAAGTCTCTTAAGTCGTCCACCTCGCGCGCTTCTACGGGTAAGGAACCCTAGGTTCATCTTCGATCCATTCAACTTTATTTCCTGTGGGTTCTGGAGGAAAAATAGGGGGTGAGTGACAACGTCACCAGCAAGTAAACTATAAATAATCGTGAATTAAATGAAAAGTACATACAAGAACCGAACCCCAAAAATTCGATTTAGAAACATACCTGTTCCTCCATCCAATACCCATAAATAACCATCTCATAACTTATCAAAGACAATACCTTATCAAAATACATAACTTATAAAAGTTCATAACTGATAACAGTTCATAACTTACTAAAGATCATCACTCAATAAAGATCATAACTTAGGAGCTACCAAGTCGTAACAACTTAGTCTAAGTATCATGTACTAATATTCGATGACTCATTAAATGCAATATGCATGAGTATGCACGTGTGATGCATCATGATAAAAATGAAGATAAGTTCTTTCGTTCTTTCTTTCAAAACATCATCGTTAAGAAAACACAAGAGTGTTCAGATCTATTCTTTCTGGATCTGAGGCGGTGACTTTCATCTCTTCGAATCTATTATTTCCGGATTCGGAGCGGTCACGTCATCAATCATAATCACCAGGTCTATTCTCTCCGGGCCTGTACGGTCATTATCATAATCTGGTCTATTCTCTCCGGGCCTGAATGGTCATTTTCATCAGATCAATTAACCCCAGATCTGGAACGGGTCCTGCTGGCCAGAAAACACATGGTACCGGTGGAAAGCGTTCTTTTAAAAACAGAATCTTTTCTTTAAAAATGCTTTTTCATCATTCTTTCTCATAAAACCATTTCCATAAATCATGTAAATGACGATGATGCAATGTATGACATGTACCATGCAATTCGTGACATGATGCGTTACATACATACAAGTACAAACTTATTCTTTAGGCTGGAAATATTTCCGGAATTATCATCCCAATCGCGCGGCCTCAAAACCTCACAGTTTCGGCCAATTATCATGCTTTTTCATCACATATATGCATAAGGGTGTCTTATCCATTCTCCATATAAATTTCGTAACATTACAAGACATGTAAGACCCTTAATTTATTTAATTACGAAACAGGGTACTGCTGAATTTCAGCAGTGCAGTGTCCTTTCTTTTACTTTTCCTTTAAGCCCATTAAATTTCATTTAATTTGGGCCAACCCTAGAAAATGCTGTAGACATACCAATAATTAATGATCATAAGCCCAAACTATACAAATAAGTCCATGCCCACCGAAACAAAGCTCCACAATAAGTTCTTCAACTCTGCCAAAATTCCAGATTAGTATCACCAACTTAACTTTGGTGATTACCCCTTAAAATAATAATTCTAAGCTTAGTGGTTTACAAGGACACACTCACATATGTCCTAAGTAATTATCATAAAAATTTCGCAGCATTATAATAACTTTAAAGGGATCATTTATTCTTTTTTCCCAAAACGGGTACATGCTGATTTTTGGAATGACCAATTTTACTACGGATTTTATTGTGACCAAACCGTAAGTCCTTTTTCAAAAATTCCAACTTAAAAACTTAGTAAACACATAGGGCTAGTATCCTTCCAAAAATCAGCCCATTTGCGTATCTCGAAGGTCCATTTTCGGGTCAATCAATATGTCACATAAAATCTGTTCAGTCCAGTAATTCCAGCTTGACCAGTTTTACTAGAAATTCCGTTAAAAATAAACCGTAACTCCCTTTAACAAAATTCCAACTCTCATATTTACTACACACATAGGGCTAGTGTCACGCCAAAAATTGCTTAATTGAATACTTCTAAAGTCCCTTTTCAGGTCCTACAAAACGTCACGATATTCTATCATGTTCCAGTAAATTCCAATTTTGTCACCTTTTCTTACCACATGTGCCCCAACTTGAGTCATTCTTCATGAATGACCTAAATACACTTTTAAAATACACTTTGCAGGTTCTAATATATTCTAAAAAGTCATCTACACATCACTTCAAAACAATTTGAATGATACACATAGCATTCCTTTGGTCTTGCACATTATGTTCATACTAGAATCCATTCTTGGTATAGTTGGTGTATACGTACCCTACCCCCAAAACAGCCCGTTTATACGCATGCAAGGGCAAAAATCATATCTCCGTAATGAACATATTAAGCTTAAATCATAAAGCACACATCTTGTTCACACATTTGCCCCACAAGTTACAATTTATCACAAGAACTACATTTATTCCCCATTTTTATCCAACCGTCCCCCATACATGTCAAAGAAGAGATCTTTGTCACATTCCTCTTAGGTTTACATCATATTCATACTTAAAAAGAGCAAAGAATCCATCTTTAAATAAAATCTCATACATGCAAGCCACCTTACTCATGAATCCGAAAACTTCATGCTTCAAGCTTAGTATTTTATATCTAAGATTGAAACTTAGCAACATCTAGACATTAAAGCATATACTTTCACACACAAGCCATGAGTATTTATAGTGTACTTGCCTTTCTCACACTTACACCTTTCCTTAGCTTGAAATGTGTATGAAATGGGTGAAGTCTTCCTCCTCTTCACATATGAACTCCACGGTTTTGGAGGGGAAAAAGAGAACAATTGTTAGTCAATATTCTTAAGTGAAAGATGTAACCAAATAGAGGCTAAATAAACTTACCAAGATGGACCTTGAGTGGTGTTCAAACCTCTTAAGACTAGCACCTCTTAAAAGCTTTGAAGGCTTGAACCTAGTGACCATGGAGGTCACGGTTTATGTGCAAGAAAAGGGGCAACATGAGCTTCAATCTTTGTAAAATATAGAAATTCCCTTGAATAGTTGAGGATTTACTTACCTAGACCAAGTTTGCACTTGGGTGAATCTTGAATCCCCTTGGTTCTCTTTGGCAGTGTGCTTTGGGAGGGAGAAGAGGAAAAGACCCTTTGTTAGGATAATTCTTGGAATATTTAGTTGGGTTGAAAGGGTTTAAGGGCTCTTTATTAAGGAAAAAAGGGAGATGCCCCTTTTTGCTAGGCATGGCCGGCGGTCTTAATGGTGATGGAAGGGAAATTTCCTCATGTACAACAACACCTGATGACCTTCATTAAAAGCTTAATCATGCTTCACTTTTTAGATTGCATGAGAAACCTTAAACCATTAGTTGCTCCTTAAAGCCTAATGGCCGAAAATGTATGAGTGTACACTTACCCATTTATAAATTCAAGTCCATTGCATCTTATCTATGACCATAGCTTGCCCATTTTTCCATCTTAATTTTCGTACACTATACACACGTGCGTGTTCAAAGTGTATCTTCAACTATTATCCTTTAATTACACCCTTCATGTAACTAAAATCTCTTAGGCCAATATCAAGGCATATGCCGAAATGTATGCATGTAATTATGACCTGTATATATATCTATACATATATATATATGTCCAACATTATGCATGTAAATATGCACACATGGATATATCGTGTGAACCTACTTTTTATGAGATTAAAGTGGTTAATCCAAAAGTGACCATGGTTAGGGGTGAAGTCCTCTTAGTTCATCCCATTGTCAAGGAAACCGGCGGTGGAGGGGTTTTATCCCCCAAAACTTATTTATTCCTTAATCATTATACCCCCCTTCTTAATATTTAAGCTACTTCTTACAAAGTTTCTATGGTATTTAAAGGAATCACCATAGGTTATCCATAGTTTAATTTCGGTGGTTAGGGTATCTTTAGTACCCTCATTAAGCTTGAGTCACTTTTTAGGAGATTTAATGAGAAAGCTACTAGGTGGTTGAAGGAGATATTTCTTAGTACAATCTAAATCCCTAATTCATCCTTTCATGTATCTTACGGTTTCTAGGAAATCTTAGAGAATTACATATCCTTATAACAACCTCACATTGTGAGTACATCTTGCATGATTTCTTGTATAATTTCTTTAGTAAGCAATTAAGAGGTATAATTACCCTTTTCTAATAATAAAAGGCCTCTTAATGAGCTCCCTTACCTGGCGGCTAAAAGGGGAAGAGGGGTATTTTCCCTTTTTCATCTTTTTGAATCCTTAATTAGTAGTACACTTAATGCTTAGAATGACTCTCCATGGTTTCTAACAAGAGTTAGTTACTTGTAGTAAAAAGGAGCTCTACCTAATGTTCCCAACACTCTAAGCCGAAACCTGAGTAGTCTTAGGGGAAAATCTTAGCAACCCCCTTGTTTCATAATTCATACTTTGGGGTAGTATGCCATTTCCTTTTAACACTGAAATAGACGTGTGTAAAGCCAAAATATTCTCCTTTCAAATATCGTTCCGTTCCATCACTTCCCTCTATCCCTAGATACCGTACTAATTTGGGCGGGGTACAACACCGGATGCGGTGTTACACTCAGCCATAACGTATTTTTCCCCTGACATCCTCCCCCAGGACCAGATGTCAGGTAGCTCTCCATAACAGAACATCGTAAATGTATCATAAAGGCAAAGATTGCTTCTCCCGAACAAGGTGTTTACACTCTGCAAAACATTAACATACATAAGTCGTATGGGATCATCCATCTCATGGTACTGTTCTTCATTCATAAAAACATTCATTTAAAAACATCTTGTGCAATGACCATTTCGTAAACGTGATTGTTTTGATAAAATCTTTTAGTTTGGTAATCATGTTGACATATTCATTAGTGAATGTTCGGGTTCTAGAAGAGTTTTAGGTCTCTAATCATCTCAGCCCTTAAATCCATTACTTAGTCCCTTATTCATGTAATGTTCCTATGTAAAGTTACCATTTTTCCCATACTTAATGGCCTTGGTTTCTAGTGTCCCAAAACAGCACTTTTTGGATTTTTTTAGTTTACTAGTTTTCATTCTCTTAATATGTCCCTTAGTTATTCATCTTTGATTCTTCCAAACAGCCCATGTTTCTATTTTTCTTGGGTTGGGAAATTACCCTATTGTCCTTGGGAGTATTTCGGCCAAATAGCCAAAACAGCCCCATTTTAGTGACTCAACCCTTTAAAATGTTTGAACATTCAATAATTTACCACATATAACTTGTACATTATACAAATGTTTACATATGCATACTCAATTAAATTTAAATCATCACAAAGGTACTCAAATGGCCTCCAGGCCGAAAGTTACCATGCACATATATCTTGGTTTTCAACTTTGTTCAATGTCACAAATATGCTTGAATGATGACCACTATCTTGTACTTTAAGGTACCATGAAAATATATCATGATGGTCCATGATGATGCATTGATATCCATGATCTTGACATGCTAAGCTTCAAATATAATCACATCATCCATAATCATGATTTTAAGAACCATGATGATTGTGATGATCATGATGCTTGTGAAATGAAAATACAAAAGAGAGTGAAACCCATGAAAATACACCTTCTTAGGCCATGATCATCAAAATATACATCATGATGATGGTTATAAAATCATGCCTAATGATGGAGGCCAAAATAGCCGAATCTTCGGAAGCAAAATGCATGAAATGGAGTGATGATCATCTAAGAAGTGATCTTTTATGGCATGCATTCTAGTATGTGTTATGATACAAACACACTAGAAAACGTGTGAAATCAAGAATTTGATGATCATCCTTAGAACATAGATAAAGATGGTAAAAAGGAAGGTTCTTAGTACACTTCTCCAAGAAAGTATACTAAGCTACATACACTTTTCATGGAATTGATGCTTGCTTGAACAAGTAATTCCCTACATGACATGCACACCCCTAAGAGGGCTGATTATGCAATGATCTTGTCATGCACTACACTCTTGAATCTCATCCTAGCCACATGCATGATTTCATACAAGTACTACACACATTACTACACAAATTTGTCATGCAAGTATGCTTTCTATATATTTGTGATGCAGACTTCCTTTGAACATATGCATGCATAATCCATCTTTTGATAAGAACATAAGAGACTCATTTTTGAAGATTCATGAAGGAGATAAGAGGAGTACTTGCCTTTGTTCTTGAATCTTACACTTAAGAGTGCAAGATTCTTCTTTCTTTTGGCTTGAGGGTGTACACGTCCTAGGTGGCCAAAAGGGGAGAAACGTTGGCCATTTTTTTGAAGGATAACAAGGTTAGGGATGCTCTATAACTTAATCTAAGTGATTCTTACCTTGAATGGCTTGAAGCTTCTTACTTTGTTCAACCTAGCAACTCCTCCTACCTCCTTGGTGGTGCTCTCGGTGTGAGACCTAGAATAGAGGTGGATTGAGTGTTTCTGTGGAAGATGGAAGGTGAGAAAGATGTGAAGAGGAATGGTATAGTTATTACCTTGATGATTAAAGTGTATGCACACTTGATTTTTCCACTTGAAAATGGAAGAGGTTCACCTCTCTTGCCTTGGTGTCTTCGGGTGGAATGTGAGAAAATTGGAAAGGAGAAAGCTTAGCTAGTGCGAGAGAGTGAGAGTGGAGGGAGTTTGAAGTGAGAGAGGGTGCAGGATGAAATGAAATGAAGCTTGTGATTGAGGAAGGTTCTTATGGTTTCCAACTCTTTCTTGGCCGAGGTTACGAGTAGTGGGGAGGGAATGATTTCTTGTCTTGATTTATGAAGTGAGTGGAGGAAAAAGTGTATGCATGAAAATTGATTGAGTGCAACATGACTTGTGTAAGAAAAATGGTATGATGATGGGAATAAAAAGGAGAAGGAAAATGGCAAAAAAATTTGGGAAATTATGGGGAAAGGTGGCCGGATGGAGTAGGGGTAAATGGGTAGGGATTTTTACCACTTTGTCCCTTCTTTTCTTATGTGTGAATTTCTTTTTATCTTTTACTTAATTCCTAAATAAAGTTGTACCATTATTTATATGCTTATTTAATTACTCTTATACCTATTATTAATAGTGCTTTAGTTTTATGTAAGGCACACATACACCTATTACATCAAATACGGTATAACAATATAGTCTGTTCTACGCACGTAGCGAGAGTCGGGGTGTAACATTGCATGCAAATTATATCGTCATAGAATCGGAATAATCCCCCATATAGAAATATGTACAATATGAATCCCAATGAGTCCACATGGTCTTACGTCATACGTACATATGACTAACAGTAACTCGGTATGCCGGTGATCCCTTGTCTGTCGACAAGAAATACACTCAGACCGGTATGCCCATGCCATCAACGCCCTTGGGTTCCGATATCATGCAGCGCTTCAAACAACAACATTGTGTATGCCCCATGACATCAACCACCTCGGTTCAGATGTCATGACGGTGCACCAACTAAACATATAAATATTGTAACATGACATGAGATATCCAACTATACGATATAATTCTACGTGTTAGGGTGAACTTTTCAAAACACTTTATGAAATGTAACATGTATGCAAATGACTCCATGTCTAATCCCTTCAATGTACATACTCCAATATCCTCATATCATCATATCCTTAAACCTAACATGTATGTACATAATTACGTCTTAAGTCATGAGACTTCCACTTTCTCTTCCTTCTTTTCATACTCGGCTAAACACCCTTTTATCACACAAATTTATCCATCACCATTTCACTTCAATTTTATATCTGATACCTATTTAAAAAGATCAACAACAACAACAACAATCATACCCAGTATATCCCAATAGCAGTACCTTTTTTAAAAGGATCAAAAACCCTAATTTACTATTCATACCATATACTTTTATATTTCATAAGAATATAAATAAACTAACCATAATTTATATCATTCTTCATTTTGTGCATATTTATACCCATATATATGTGCCAAGTGATTTATTTCATGGCAAAATATATATAAATCCCATGGTTATAAATATAGGTGCCAAAAAGGCCCCTTGGCCGAAAAGTATATAAGTATATATCTATTATTCCCTTTTTCATGTGATACACTTCTTTACATAAGTAACCAAATTTGCTGTCATACTTTATTTTATACCTCTTTATATGCATAAATATATACAAATCTATTTATTCCTTGTCCCAACATACATGTAAACCGTGTATATATTTATATGCCAAGAATGTCCTTTACCCGAAATATGTATATATATGTCCATAATTCCCTTTTTCTACATTTCTTATTCAATATTTTTATGTTATAACCATATCTTTTCATAACGTACATATTTATAATTATAATGTATCATAAAGTTTATTATTTCTCCTCTTTGACCCCCTTGGCCGAATTGTTTAGGTGAAGGACGGGCGGTTCCCCTTGGCCGAATATTTTTTTTATGAAAGAGATTTTATTAAGAAAAGGCCTCACTTATGGCGGAGGAAAACCTTATTACATCGAAAGGAAGTATAGCGAATAAAAAAGGATGGTTATCAACATCCAAACCATATATGATATGCCGCATTAAAACCTTGCCAAGTAAAACCACCCTTGTGGATAAAACCTTGGCGAAGGAAAAAGCATACATATTTATATGCTTGGAGTGTTAATAAACGCTGCAGTGTAAAATGATAATTACAGCAATCCACAGATAATACATAAGGAACAAATGATGTAAAAAACGCTTGAAATCCCGAGCATGATGGCGTGGTCCAGCTCCATAGCCAAAAGAAATCTCGTCATCGAGTGAAATCCGCCAATGTTGCGATTTCGTCCATGCACAAATGAAACATGGGAGCACGTCAATGGTGAATAGGAGACATAAGAAAAAGCAGCAGGACAAGTGAATGTAAATCATACTGAGTCTGCCTGTACTTTAGAAATCACAAAAATGCCAATCCATATAGAATACCCGTGGAAGGCGAACTTGATGGCATCGGTGCATTTTGTAGGAAGACACCAATAGGAATGATTAGTGCCAGGCAAAGAATTGTCGTCGGACATACACAATGTCATAAAAGATTACGTTATTCATGCATAGGATATGTAAGATACAGCAGAGGGCCAAGGGAATGCAAAGCATACCGTGCCTGCCCGTACACACAGTGGTACGGGAAGAGTAATCAGAAGTGTGCCAATCCATATGGAAGACCAGAATCTCAACGTGTACACAAGCTAGCTGAAGTGAGGTCCAGTGTGATTGAAGCACGTACCATGGGTGGCAGACTGCTGCTATTGAAATAGCATGTCTTAGGAAACATCATTGCATGTTGGGCAAGGTAGTGAGCCGCCATGTTGGCCTCTCTATACGTATGAGTTATTTCCAATCGGTGAAGGTGAATTAATGTCTGTAAGAGTCTGAGATGATAGTTACCATAGACATTTTGTGGTTTCTGTAGTCGTGACAACATTTGAGCACAGTAAGTTTCTATCGTGAGCGAACGATATAAGGGGAGAAAGTATAGTAAACCAAAAAGAGTAGCCTGAATCTCCGCCATCAAAGGTGTACATGGAGGCAGGCAAAAACAGAGCACACACACACAGTTGCTAGTGTGATCGCACATGATAGCTCCGCCCGAGGCATTGTTGCAGCCAACTACTGCATCAATATTTAATTTGAGTCTACTAGAAGGTGGAGTTTGCCACCGAACAACTTGGAGATGCGGCGGTCGAATTCGTGGGATCCATGAAAGGGAAAAAGACGGTCCTGCTGCAAGTTTGGATCCCTGTATTTTCTGAATCCACATGCCAATATCAAAATGTATGGAAGCCCAAAGCACAGATATAGAAAAGGATGCGGAGTCCCCATAGACTAACTGAGCGTAGTGGCGTCAGATGTTGTAAACTGTAATCGCTGGGATGACAATTTTTAAAACCCTAAAAAGTGACGAAGATGTGGAGCGATACCACCAAGATAATAGATATTGGCGCAGATTTAAAGATGTTGGGATTATTCCATGCAACTCAGAGGCGAAAAAGGTCCATAACTGGCGAATATGACTACAATGAAGGAAGACATGATCCACCGTGGCCGAGTGTTGCTTGCAAAAAGGATATTGTGTGGGGCGTGCCATAGAATAGCATCCAATGTAGTCCTCAAATGGCATAGCAAAGTGAAAGAGGCGCCACAGTAATATTTTCTTGGATGGGGAATGATGCTTGAACCAAATAAATTTTGCAGATATTAGTGTTGGTCTTGAGATCCTACAGATATCATAGGCCGACTTGAGGGTAAATTCGCCTGTGGGTGTCGGTTTCCATGTTAGAAAGGAACCTGTGCCAGTCGTTTGAGAGATGCAGGTATCATGAATGCGACATATTAGTTTCCAAACTGAGGAATCCGGTAGTCATGGGCGATAATCTCCTCTCCTGCCATATTTAATATGCATATATTGACTCCATAGAGTGTCCTTCTGCTGATATGACCACCAAATTCGACATTGATATTCCTGCTGAAACATGGTAAGATCCTGAAGTCCCAAACCTCCTTCCTCAATAGGCAAAGTAATTGTTGACCATGCAACCCAATGATGTCGATTTCCCCAATAAAATGATGCCATCTTTCTGTTGATCATTTTGATGACTGACTTTGGTAAACCACCTGCTGCAAGAATATGAAGCGGAAGCGCAGAAATCAGTAAGCGCAACAGCACTAAGCGACCAGCCGAGGAGAGAAGACGGGAGTGTCAGCCTTGTAATCGATCCTCAATGTGTTGTAGCAGGTAAGAACAATAGGGAGATCGATTAATTCCTTTATGAAGATATGAACCAAGGTACCGAAAAGGCAGAGAAGTAACGTGCATGCCTAAAATATCTTGGAATGTCCGACGTTGGTGTGGCTTGATATTGGCCGAAGGAATGAAACTACTCTTGTGAAAGTTTACCTTTTGACCCGAAATAATTTCATACATAGTTAAAAAAGAGTGAAATCGTCTGAGATTGCGCTGTGTACCATGCAGTTTAATAAGTAGATCATCTGCATAAGCCAAGTGTGTAATGGAAAAAGGTACGCGACCTAGTCGAAATGACTGTATATTGCGAGAGGCAACTAGCAATTTTAATCCTCTGCTGAAACCCTCCGATGATAAAATAAATAGCAATGGGTACAATGGATCACCCTGCTTGACACCTCTATATGGACGGAAAGATGCTGATGGCTGACCATTTATCAAAACTGACAGCTTTGTGGCACGTAAATGATTGATGATAATCCGAATGAAAAAATCAGAGAAACCAAACTTTCGCAATAACAGCTCAAGATACTCCCAACTTACCCGATCAAATGCCTTCATCATGTCTAACTTCAGGCATAATTGAGATCCCCCTTTATCCAGCACCCTTGGCCGAATATATATATAAACATATATATATATATATATATATATATATATATATATATATATACACGCACATATATATATATATATGTGTATATATATACGTGTGTGTATATATATTTTATACAAAGAAATGTTATTAGAAAACCTCACTTATGGCGGAGGAAAACCATATTACAACAATGTTCATCGTATGAAAAAAGCGAATGTAGTGATCTAATGATTGTCAACCTCCAATCATATATTATATGACGCATTAAAACCTTGCCAAGTAAAACCACCCTTGTGGATAACCTTGGCGAAGGAAAAAGCATACATATTCATATAACAGGATGGTTGAACAAGTACACAACGTATGAAAGAATGTAATAGGATAAAACAAGTAATAATAGTCTCTGTAAGTGCCAGCAGACATTGTTCCAACACCAATTTATAGCAAGGCACAGCTCTAACGGCAACCATTTGAAACCATTGCAACATATGTAAATCCTTGCACCACCGTATGATCCAACCAACAGCACCCTCGAAAAACAGCCACAAAATTCCGCTTAATGCAACAGTGTAAATTGTCCATAAAACAAGTATATGTTGAGAGGAAAAAAGCCATACCCAAGTCGCCCGTAGCCAAACGACCACGAGCAACCTCCAATATGAAACGCAAAGCCCCCGAAGCATTAAGAGGAAAGAAGCGTCCAGTATGCAATGTCTCGTTGCCTCATAATACTCAGAAAAAGAAAATATATTACCCAGAGACGCATGGAAATGAAATGTTGAAACAATGAGCACGGAAAGAATATGAAAAAGAAGAGAGACATGCCAACATTGCCTATGCCAACTAATGACACAGTCAACTCCAGTAATAAGACACCGATCCATCAGGAAACTTACATCCGAAGATTTGGAAGAGATGAATCTACTGTCAATGAGCCACGCACGTCACAAGGCAAGGAAGTGACTGAAGAATAGTTAATGACACCAGACGCATGAAGACTGTAGCGTGCTAATGCATGTGCCACTGTGTTTGTCTCATGCGGGCTATAGCAAAGTGTGGAGGCATTGAGACATAGCATTCTTGTCGTACGACGTATATCCGCCAACTATGATCCCGTATATTATGAAGGATTAGACAGCACCTTAAGTAGTGTACGACAATCCGTTTCAACTAAAAGACCATCATAATTCTGGGCATAGTAAATTAAAGCGTACAATAGCGCCATTAATTCCACACGAAGTGGTGAAACACATGGCAAAGCAAAGCAAATGGCTGAGATAAATTCTCCAAATTCATTACGCAATACTGCACCAGCAGTAGCCGTATGTCGCCCGACTGAGGCATCCACATTCAATTTCATCTTACCTGAAGGAGGCAATGTCCACCAGACGAACCTGTGGCAGCCAATGCACAGTTGGGGCGAAAAAGCGTGGCCAATTAACTGTGGAATATGCTGAGAAAACTTACGACCCTGCGTCGAAGCACACCAAGTATGTATATGATTGCGGACTATTTCAAATAAATGCCTGTAGGAATAGCTACTGTTGTCAGACCTGATTGCAGCATACCCTTTCCAAATAACCCATACAAGCAAAACAGGAGCTACGGCCCGTAAATTACCCAACATGGAAGCTGCAGAAGAGCTGCGTCACCAGCAAATTAAATAAGCTATAATGGTCGACTGTCGGGGCAGAGGACCCGAAAAGAGAACTGCCATTTCATACCACAATGACTTAATTTCCAGGCAATGCAGGAAAATATGATCCTTGATATCCGATTGCTTCATACAAATCACACACTTAGAAGGATAGATTGTCTTCCATGTACAAAGATTATTCGTAAGCGGAAGAGAATTCTACCATAACTTCCACAAGAACACCCTTACACCCGAGGGAGAGCTAGGCCACCAGATATATTTAGCACAATCAAACAAAGGCGACTTTGAAGAAAGTAAGGAATATGCAGATTTGATGGTGTATTGACATGTTGGTTCCGCCACCCAATTAATTCCATCCGGCGTGTGCTTAACCTTAGACTGCATATAAGAATGAATGTCACAAATTCGCTTCCAAACTGAAGAATCATATATATGCACACAAATCAAGTCTCTTTGGCCGTATTTCGCACGGCTAAAAACTGCACACTATGAATCTGAGTTATGATATTTCCGCCATAAAAGACCATCATAAACCCTTTGCACCATCTCTAAATTCTGTATGCCTAAGTCACCATTCTCTGTAGACCGACAAACCGTCGCCCAGGACTTCCAATGGTGTCGTCCATTCCAAAATATGTAGCCATTTTCTTGTTTAAAGTCATGATAACACTTTTGGGCAATCGTGAAACTCGCTGTTATATGTATTGGCATCGTCGCAAGGACATGCTTGATCAGAACCAATCGAACCCGCCGAGGAAAGTAACTTTGTTGACCAAGCAGTAAGCTTCGAATCAAAATGGGATAATAAAGATGTGCAATATGCACCTCTGTTAATTCCTTTATGCAAATAAGATCCAAGATACTTTATTGGCAAAACTGCTAATCGCATGCCAAGCTCCCTTGCAATCCTTGGACCCGCCACTGATTTACCAACCACAGTCTGGCTCTTATGAAAATTAACTAGCTGACCTGATGCAGACTGGTAATCATCTAAAAATTGTCGAAAACGCCTCATATTGGAGATAGATCCATTTAGAAATATTACCAAGTCATCAGCAAAAACCAAATGTGTCACCTGCGGAACACGGCCCGCCTGAAAACCATGTATTTCTCCCATCCGCATCCTTGCGTTAAGCCACAAGAAAAGCCTTCAGAGGCCAAAATAAATAACAATGGTGAAAGGGGGTCACCTTGTTCACCCCCCCGGGTAACTTGAAAAAAACCCACTGGCTTACCATTAATAAGGATTGAGCATCTAGTGGCAGCTAAATTATTCAATAGTATCCTCACCAGCCTAGAATTGAAACTCAATTTGATTAATAGGTGACATAGATATGACCAATCCACCCTTTCGAAAGCTTTAGCCATGTCCAATTTGACTATGACATGGCCTCCCCGTACTGGCTTATCCAACATATGTACCATTTCTTGAGCCAACAAGATGTGATCTGTTATACCACGGCCTTTCATAAATCCTGCCTGTTGTGGCGATATCAGGCACGGGAGGAAAGTAGGCAGACATGTCGCAATCATCCTTGTGATAATTTTAGATAAAAAATGTGTCAGACAGATAGGACGAAAAACAATGAAGGATTATGGATTGAGAACCTTAGGAATAAGAGTAATGAGCGACGAAGATAAAATACTCCTGCACTGCTTCATGGATATTTAATTGTATTATAGGCCAGAACCTCCTATAAAATGATCTTGGGAAATCGTCTGGGCCAGCTGCGCTTGTAGGACTAAGATCCCAAAATGAACACTGTACTTCCTGTAAATCTGCAAGGCAAGAAGAATACTATTATCGTCCGACGTTAATATAGTATGGATATGATGGAGCAAAGAATCAGCCTGTGAAGTTGTCCCAGCGGTGAACAAGGCTTGATAGTATCTTACTGCCTCCTGTTCTATGTCTTGAGCACTTTGATATTCCACCCCATCTTCGCCGATAATTCTGCGGATTGTCTGTCTACGATGCTTGTCTTTGACAATTTGATGATAATAACGAGTATTAGCATCACCCTCCTTCATCCACTTAACATTAGCTTTCCGTTTCCAGAACAATGTGGCTCGAGACTGCACCTGTCGTAAGGCTGCCATACTACGATGATATGATTCTCGTGCCTCAGTAGATGGATTAACATCATACTCTTTTCCACATCTGATTGCCTCAGCTTCAGCCTGTGTGTTATGCCCTGCGACCGGAGAATAAGAAAAAATAATAAATAAATAAAATTAGATAAGTTTAGAACTTAGGATCCTAATATGAATAGTAGATAAAGCTTAAATTAAATTACAAATTCAAATTGAAGAAGATAACCTAAATATCCTAACATTTATACCTATCTTTACCTATTACTATACCTACTTATCACACAATTCTTACCCTATTCATTGTTTCAAAAGAAAACGGCAGCATTCAACCAAAAATTGCTAGCTCCAGCCGCCATCCTTCAATTCTCCCAGAAACAAACTCTCAGCAACACAGCCTCCTTATTCTCCTAAGCTATTGGCCTCCACTATCCTCCAAATTCATACTGCCGCCAGCAAATTAAGAGGAAAGGCATCATTTGATTCTTTCATTTTTTTCAAAGTTGAAACAAACGGCCATCCGTCCCATAATATTCATTAAGTAGCCTTATTCCTTCAAGACACTGCATCCTTCAGCCTCTACATTCAAGGGCCAAAAACAATAATTTTTGGTCTGTTTTTCATCTCGTTCTTCGCGTATCGCGTATAATCGAGACACGAGGCAAGTACACTTGCTATATTTGCTGTGTTTTTACCAATCTTATGTCCTTACGTTCGTATCAAAATTGGATCATGCATAATTAAATTTGAATAGAAAGATAAATGTATATATACATGCTCGTATATAGCCGAATATATATATGTGTATGTCATACGTCGACAATTGTACAAAATATATGTTTCGTAAATTATAAATGTTATAGTCTTTCATGATTTGCAAAAATAAGTTGGACGTGATATACTATGTATATGGTATACAGTAGTATAGGTTTTATACAAATAAAGCAAATTGATGCATGCGTGCTGATTATATCATTTGTGTGTTTTTGAAATTTCAAGGACAGAAACATGCTAAGAAAAGTTAATTGGCGTTTACTGCTTTGAAAAAAAAGGAATTAAATTAGTATTTTACAAATTACACGGCGTCAATGTTGGAGTTAGAGTTGGAAATTTGACCTTTTCCTTGTCCTGTGACTACGACAAGAAGCATCAGCATGATTATTTCATTGGCTTTCTTCAGCAGGCTTGGTCTGCTTTAAATTTCCTAAATCATACATCATACCATATTTTCAAAAGTTGTGTTGCATCAGTGATTGTGAAATTAAGGAAATGTACCTGTACAAAATTTCATTTTTTAATTCTATGTAAAACAAAATACATATGTAAGAACAGATTGTTTTTGGACCACTGGCCGCCCTTTTTTTAAGGTAGATATATGTTGGATTGCTTAATTAAATTTTTAAATTAATATGTTCGATATATATATATATATATATATATATATTGCAAGAATAGATATATATTATTGTGCCTCACTTATGGTGGAGGAAAACCATATTACAATGTTTGTCAATGAATGCAAAATAATAGTATAACGAACATATAATTTGAAGTCTCCAATCATATATGATATGCCGCATTAAAACCTTGCCAAGTAAAACCACCCTTGTGGATAAAACCTTGGCGAAGGGAAAAGCGTACATATTTATATGATTGGAGTAATTACATGAACATAAAGAAACTATCTGTAGAATGTCCTGTAGCTTGCAGAAGTGTAACGTGATGCAGTCTATGTTTGATCTGCCAATGTATGTGCCTCCGTTGTTGTTGTTGCGCCCAAGATTCCATGCACAAACAGAAAGTAAAGTTAGTGAACTCACAAAAGCTATGAGATGCATGCAGCAGTAACCGGGTATTTGAAGCAAATATTAGTGATGGAAAAGTTACCCTGGTTACCCATATCCACTGATATGGGTAACGAGAATATGTGCCACGTTAGTTGTGCAATAAGTATAACGCGTATAACGCAATGTAGAAGCTTGACAGGGAAAATGATGCGTACCCGCGTTGCCCATATCGTATGATATGGGCAACAAGATTGATCAAGAGCTGTATCCATGACGAATATATGGGGTGTTTTCAGTATGATAGCTTGCCCGTACTAGCGGCGGTAGTGCAGCTACTGTTGTGAATATTGTAAGATGTTGATGAAATTGACCATGTTGAGCCAGAAAATGAGCTGGTTGATTTGCCTCCCTAGGTATGTATGTTATCTCAGATGTTGTCGAGTGTAATAGAGCTCGGAATAATGAAGCATGCTGATGACTTGGGTTATGAATCATTGAAAGGACTCCCTGCGCATCCACTTCAATATCCATTGGTCCCCACTGTACTGCGAAATATAAGTAACTAAAATAGGCTGCTTGAACCTCCGCCATGGCTGGTGAAGATAATGGAAGATGATACGCGATTGTCCCTAAGAATGTGCCATTGCTGTCACGTAATATTGCTCCTGCTGCTTCCGAGTGTCTACCATGTGCCGCATCCGTGTTTAACTTCAACCTACCCGGGGAGGGTGACTCCATTTAACAATCCTGCATCTAGGAATGCTAAGGTGTGGACTTAATCCTAGATCTATCAAACCACGGTCTGATTATGCGAATTTTTTCCCTTTTTGGGCTGACGTCCAATCATATATTCCCCTGTCGTATTCTTTCCATCACAATGGATTTTCTCCAATGTCCCTCCCCATACATGATCAATGTATAGCAGTTCCATAATTCCCAAACAATGTAAGAGGGTTCAACTATTCGCAAAATACCTTTAAGTGTATTACCTTTGGTTGACATCCACCATTGCATGAGCTGTTGTTGTATTGTTCGAACAGTAGTGTATGGTCCATCCAAATAAGCGGCATATATTTTCCAAATATCTCTAGTTTTTGAACATTCCAAGAACACATGATCCACTGTAATTTGTGCTACCAAGCAGAATGGACATTGAGTTGGATGAATGTAAACAAACTTTTGGAGATTCGCAGGGAGGGGTACTGCATTTTGATAGAGACGCCATAAGAATAGTCGAATGTTTGGAGGGATATGCTTGTTCCATATATATTTGTATGAAAGGCGGGAATTCCGCACATGACGTAAATGGTCATATGCTTCTCGTATAGTGTATTGTTCTGCTTCCATATTATGAAGACGAATCGGGTGTACTCTACATATTCGCTTCCAAACTGGTGAGTCAGTGATCCGTATGTCATAAGAATTGTGGTTGGCGTAACGTGCATGAAAGAATTTGCTCCACAAAGATTTTTTTTGTTGGTATTTCCACCATAATCTGCAAGAGTAAGCGGACTGAAGATCTTCTAATTTCCTTAGACCAAGGCCGTCCTCAACTGTTGGTCCGAATAGTAGCTCACTTGAAACCCAAGAGTGTCTAGTTTGGGCGGATGTGCTTCCCCAAAAGAATTTAACCATCCATCTTGTAATAGTGCGAATTATGCTCTGAGGCAACTTACATGCAGATATTATATGTAATGGGATTGAAGCCAAGACATGTTTGATCAATATCAATCGTCCAGACTGATTGAGGAATTTATTTTGCCACATTGATAATTTCGATTGAATTGACGACAGAAGGCTAGCAAAATGCGATGCTCTTTCTTTGCCTCTGTGCAATTGGACTCCTCAGTATTTTATTGGCAAAGATACTGCTGTCATGTGTAGCCGTTGTTCCATTCTGCTAATCTGTGCATGTGATAAGTATGCTGCTGGAACAAAGTGACTCTTTTGAAAATTTACCGCTTGACCCGATGTCGCCTGATACTGCTCCAAGAATTTTCTAAATTTAACCAAATTGTGTAGCCCGCCATTGATGAACACTAGGAGGTCATCCGCAAATTCCAAATGGGAGATTGTTTTGGCTCTGCCTGCGGTAAAAGGCTTGATGGCACCCTGTGCGATTAAGTTATTAAAGCCCCTTGAAAATGCCTCTGAAGCTAGAATGAATAATATGGGTGACAAAGGGTCTCCTTGCTTGACCCCTCTAGATGGCTGAAAAAATCCAGCAGGTACTCCATTGATCAAGATTGAGATATATGTTCCTTTGAGATGATTAAATATAAGATTGATAAACTGTCGGAGAAGCCAAATTTTGCTAGCAGTTTGGCAAGAAATGTCCAATTGACTCTATCAAATGCCTTCATCATGTCAAGCTTGATGATTACATTTGATCCTCGTATTTTCATGTGCTGCAAGTGACCCATTTCGCGAGCCATAACAATCTGGTCGGATATGTCTCTTCCCTTCACAAAACCCGCTTGTTCTTCTGTAATGAGCTTTTGCAGCAGAGGTTGAATGCGAGTTGCAATAATACGTGTTGCCAATTTAGATATGAAGTTTGCTAGACTGATGGGCCTGTAATCAGAAAATGTGCGTGGCGCAGGTGTCTTTGGCAGCAATACAATTAGTGTACTTCTCATTGCCTTTGGCATAGGGAGTCCAAGGAAAAACTCCTGCATGGCTTTGTGAACATCCATTCGAACTATGTCCCAGCAAGCGTGAAAAAAATAACCATTATATCCATCTGGGCCAGGAGCACTTTTTGGATCAAGTGACCAAACTGCCTCCTTTACCTCTGCCTGTGTTGGCAAAACTGTTAACTGTTGATTATCCGATGCAGTTACAAGGTGTGGAATATGCTACAGAATGGTGTCATACTCAGAAATTGGTTCCGCTGCAAATAATTGCTTATAATATGATTCAGCTGCCTACTTAATTCCTCGCTGTGTGTCAATAACTGTACCATTCGCATCATGTATTTTTGTGATGGTTTGCCTTGTATGTCGGTCCCGTACTATGTTGTGAAAAAAGGAGGTGTTTGCATCTCCTTCTGCTATCCATTTCTGTCGAGCTTTTTGAGACCAAAACAAAAGTGTTTTATGCTCCGCTAATTTGTATTGAGCCTGTACTGCATGATATTTCGTGCGGGTCTCTAGGTGAAGGTTGTGCATCGAAGGCTTCTTCACTGTGTTTAAGTTCCTGCTCCAAATGTGATAGATTATCAAAAATATTTCCAAACACAGTGGTGTTCCATTCTTGTAAGTCTTTTTTCAGTGTTTGTAACTTATTATACAATCCTCGCATTCCACCTGTTGTGGGGTACGAATCCCATGTTGCCTTCACAAATGCGTGAAATTCCTTGTGCTCTACCCACATATTCTGAAAGCGAAAAGATTTTGGTCCCTTGAATGATGTTAGTGTAGATCGCAGGAGCAGTGGTGCGTGATCAGATGTTAAGCGTGGAAGATTTTTAACACACAGACTAGGGAACAGACTGTTATATGACTCTGAACAAAGCATACGGTCCAACCGTCTTCGAACTACGCCAAGGCCACGACCACTTGTCCAAGTATAAGCTGAGCCTTCATATGGTAAATCTATTAACTCACAAGACGCAACACAGTCGCTAAAGTCCTCTAGCGAAGACATAGATGGGGTAGAAAGTCCATCATGCTCCGCTACTGATAAAAACGTGTTAAAATCTCCCCCAATTAACCATGGCTCGTTATTAGTGTCATGATGATGCTGCAATGAATGCCATAGTCTACGTCGATCAGTTACGGTATGCATTCCATAGACTAGTGTGAACCAAAAAACAACCTCTGTGCCAACAACCTGAAATTTGAAATGGGAGCACTGTTCATCATAAATTGTACATAGTTGTCTGAGTGAATCATTTGTCCAGAATATTCAAATTTTTCCTCTGCAAATTGCTTCAGCATGTGAAAATTTCAGTTTTCTTTGAGCTTGAGTCAAATGCGCAGATTCTTTCTTTCACTCGATTATCACTAATAACCGCAGCCTATGTGTTTTTACAAGCTTGCGAATGCGAACCAAGGAGTTCGCAATTCCCCGCACATTCCATATGAGACAATTCATTGAGACGAGGAGGAGGATAAGTTTGAAGATCTGGTTTGTCGCTCTGTAGCGTGAGTGTATGTGCCTAACATTTCTTGTTTCGTACGGCGTCGTCTGGAAATAGGCATGGGATCTGCAATTTCCTGCAGCAGCTGATCGGTTGACTTAGTAAAAGAGTCAGAGTTATCCTTGCCGTGTAAAACATCCTCTACGTCAATTGTTAGGACATTGTGCAGCTCTTGACTTTGCTGGCCTGTATGAGAGGGAATAGCCGCTTGAATTGTAAGAGGAGCCAGAGTGTTTTCTGGGTCCTTATCAGTATGATGTATGTATGCCTCAGAATCAGAGTTTGTGGCATGCTGAACATCATCACCTTCTTCTGGTATGTGACCTAAGGATGCACCAACCTTTGTCACGTCTTGTTTCTCAGATATTAATGATAAAAGAGCATTATCGTTTGATGTAGCATTTGGAGTATGCGGCTGATCCACAACTGTTGGATGAACATCCTGTAGTATAGGATTATCAATTGGCAGTGTAGGAATTTCCTCATGTTCATCATCAATCGAAGCATCCTCATTGTCCTCATCAACAAGCAGCGTGTGTGCGGATTTATTTTTCTTTGGAGTCCATCTTTTGGATTTTGCCTTCACTGTGGTTGAGATGGGAGCCGTGTGTCTTTCTGTTTCCTGCAGATTCTCATCTACTGGGTTGCAAGTTTTGGCTTCATGTCCTAGAATTCGGCAGCTAGTGCAGAATAACGGTATATTTTCATATTCCACTGCAGGGTATATTTCCTGATCTCCTCCTTGAATATGCAACCGGACTGGTAACGTCTTGGAGATATCTACTTCTATACACAATCTCACTACTGATGGTCGTAATCCATTAGATGTAGCAGAGTCCATTTTTAATGGCAATCCAATCATGTGAGCTATATCCCACAAAGCTGATTTATTTTGCAAGTATAATGGAATACCCCGAATGGATACCCAAATCGGAACTATGGGTTTATCAATCTTGGGATCAAAATCCGGTGTCCATTTTGTCACCCTCATAATATATCCATTAACGGTCCATGAACGACGATAAGAAACATCGATGATAATCTTCCGGATGTTGGAAGGTTAGTATAACATGCTGATCATCCAATAAGCCTAGTTTAGGAGTCTGCTTAAATCCAATTCTTTCCATGCAGGCTGCTAACTGTTTCATATTGGGACGGCCATTCCAAAAAGATCCAACCAGAGTATATTTGAAAGGTAATGAGTATCGATCTACTTCCTCTTTTGTGAATATTATAGAGGGCATACCTTTATATCGAGATATAGGCCTGATCGTTGCGGCGGTCTCCATATGAGTCGGAGCCAATGCTTCTGCAAAGGTTTTCTTGGTCGATGGAGTGTTCGACATTGTCGGATCAATGCTAGCAGCGGGAATATTGAAAAAAACAGTGAGCCAAGAAGGAGTGCAAGACAATGAGGGATCGTAGAAGATAAACGAATAGAAGTTGCAGAGAATTGAAATCAAAGGTGACAGCTTTTGCCATGGTGATGCGCCGTCGATGTTGTCTCCAGAGCCGCCGCCATCATATATATATATATATATATATTGGTATGACAAATAGGAAAAAAAATAGAAAGTTATGAACTAATTATTTTAGGAAAGTCAAACTAACCTTTGTTATTAAGTATTGATTTTCATACTACAATTGTTTAGATTCGAGCATAGAAGAGAAGAAAGTGAATATCGGATTCAAGGTAACTGGTCTATCTGTGCTTGTTATGCTGTCATGCATCAGAGGTAAGTGGTCTATCTGTGCTCGTTATGCTGTCATGCATCAGAGGTAAGTGGTCTATTTATGCTCGTTATACTGTCATGCATCAAAAGTAAGTGGTCTATCTATGCTTGTTATGTTTATCATACATTAGTGTGTTGTGTCGTATTGTATATGTATATGGATGTGTGGGGGTATACATACACGTATATATGCACGTGTATGAGCACGAGCATATGTATGAGTATGGATACACCAGATTACGTATGATATGCATTTGCATTCATGGCACGAGCATTGCATTGCATTTGACAGGTTGTGCCTAACATGGGCACGGTTATTGATGGATGGCAGGCTGCGTCTAATACGGGCACAGGTGCCAAGGACGACAGGCTGCGTCTAACATGGGCGCAGGTGTCGGGGGACGACAGGCTGGGTCTAAATGGGCACGGGTGTCGGACGGTAGGCCAGGTCTAAATGGGCACGAGTGTCGATAACGGCAGGCTGTGTCTAACATGGGCACATGTGTCAAGGTGATAGACTATATCACCATTAGGTCTCGGGATCATGCATTGCACGGTAGAGATATACGCATCGTGCATAACATGTCTTTTGTTGCGAGTGACATGTAGAGAGGGGCATGCATCATGAAGTTGCACATTATTATATGGAGTGACTTACCTTCCGCAGTTTATCAACTTCATTGGTATGTATTGTTCTCTTCTTTGTTATGTGATTATTTGTTTGTTGTGTATCTCATATTTGAGAAGAGCATGCATCACGGTAATTGAGGTTGAGCTGATGAATTATTTATTTTATGTTTTTGAAGTGTTAACTGTTAAGATAATTAAGTGAAATTATTTGTGGACTAAGGACATGTATGTTAACTATAAAGGTCATTTGTATTTTCTTCTGCATGTATGGTTTCTATAACAAGTATATATAGGTTGCTTACTGAGCCCGTTGATTTTGCCTCACACCACCACTCACCAGTTTTGCAGGCAGAAGAAGTTAGGGTATGCTTACGCGGGAGTTGATATACCGTAGGAGATCGAGACGGGAGATTTCGAAACTAAGGATATTCAGAAAAGACTTTCGAGGATTGGTTGAGACAGTTATTTCGATATTCGAGGTTCTGTTATTTCGAGATTAGTGTTTACATAAATTTGAATATTGTATTGATTTAGAAATTCCTAGACATTGTATTAATAATGATGATTATTTTATCGAGGATTTTAGTAATGACTTCCGCTGACATTGATTTACGTTATTATGATGACGTGTAGTTGATTTGTATCGACGCCTTGTATGCTCCTTAAAGAGATACGGCAGGTGAGTCGTTTCGAGTACTAGGGCTCGGGACGGGTCGCTACACTATGCAACGGCATCAAAGATATTATCAAACACATCCTTATTCCATTGTCGCAAATGATGCTTGAGCTGTCGAATGCTTGGAATAGAAACCCCTCATGCCGCCAACTGTGTCATAGGAATTCCAGTGATGAGTGACAAAACTATCAAAATATGAATGTGTGGTCCAAGCATCCAAATATCTGAAGGCTGTCGAGTTGGCAGAACTGTCATTGGAACACTCAAGATATATGGGACAATGATCAGATGTTGTGCGACTAAGATGCTGATAAGATAATGCCGCAAATAAATCCAAGAAGCTAGAAGAACATGAAAATCTATCCAACCTACGCCAAACTCGCCCCAAACCCCTTCCATCACTCCAAGTAAATGGTGTGCCCTGGTAATGAATAGCCTGAAGAGAACAATTGGAAATGCAATCATTAAAATCCTGCAGAGTGCGAAGGGGAGGGATTGAACGACCTTTGTGTTCGTCAAGCATCAAAAATGTTTTAAAATCACCCCCGATAAGCCATGGGATGCCAATTGTAGCATGTATGGCCGAAATATCCTCCCAGAGAGGCCGACGCGCTGCAACTGAATGCAAGCCATAAATGAAAGTACACTAGAAAACATCTCCTGTTGGCAGCCAACTAAACTGCATGGATGATTTTGAACGCCTAGGCGTTCCCCTTCTAACCGAAGGAAGGCATCACTCCAAAAAATCCAAATATTATCCTGACAAACAGACACTGCTTGAGAAAAGACGAATTTCAGACGATAAAAACCAACGAGGATGGGCTTGATTTAGGCTCGATAATCACTAATATCTACAAATGATAACGACGTAGCAAAGACAAAACACGATTCACTAAAGTACGAACACCTCTTACATTCCATATCATAATCTTCATTGGGATGATAAACAATCAAAAGAGTTAGAGAGGGCTGCCCTTGATCTTGTATACGGAGGAGAGACGGAATCTAGATTCCAACGATGGCGACGAAGGAGGTGCGGTGGGGCTTGAAAAGGCTCGCCTGTATTCCTCTCAGGGGGAGTGGCGGCAGGATCTTTGCCAACAAAGCAACGCTCAGGGGAAATAGCTGCCTGGACAATATCATTTAGCACAGCAGCTACTATGGTCTCAGCAGTTTCATCTGTGCAACCTACATTTTGAATGGCCAGACCATCCATTTGATTTTCTGCATCCACTTCACTGTCAGATATTGAAGCTAGCTCTGGGTTGTGTGCGATATCAGCTAAAAAGTTGTCATCAATTCCCTTTAAGCGTGAAATATCCTGGGCATATGAAACCATATGTGTTGTAGCCAAATCTGGGGAAGGTAGCACTGGATGGTCTGCAACTTGCAGTGCATCCTGAATTCGCTGCGCTGCAGCCGGCTGCATTTTCTTAGGAGTCCATCTATGTTCCAATGCAGTCTTTGAAGGCCCTGAAGTTATTTCCTTTGCTTTCTGCAGTTCTGAAGTTTTGTCTGTGTGATGTGTACCACGCGTCGAGGACTTATGGCCTAATCTATAACATGATGTACAGTAAAAGGGTAAGTCCTCATATATAACCTGTTGATGAAAGACCCGATTAGACGCTTGAATAAACACACGTGATGGGAGCTCTTGCGGAACATCAATTTCTATGCACAATCATGCGATAGATAACCGTAGAGCCTCTGCCGTCGCATTATCCAATTTCATCGGCGTTCCCAACATACGTACAATCTGCAACAATGCTGACTTTTGATGAAAGTGAACTGGTAGCCCCGGAAACGACACCCATACCGGCACAATTCGAACATCAACTGAAGGATCATAGGTAGGTGTCCATTTAGTGACCCTCATGTATTTCCCTGCAATAGTCCAACTCTGTCATGCAAAACATCGTAGGTAGTCTTGTTCGTGTGAAAAATCACATGTGATGAATCCAAAAGAACCACGCGAACTGTGCCTGTGAATCCGATCCTGTCAATGGTAGACAAAATGGTGGCAATTGGCGGACTACCATACCAAAATGTCCCCACCAATGAAAATTTGTATGGCTCGGCAAGAGATGCAATATCCTCATCTGTGAATGATATCATTGGACTGCCTTTATATTTCTGAATCAATTTAGGCACAATGGAGGGGGCAGTCGACGTGTGGAATAGCGATGCGAACGATTTTGGTGGTGACAACCCTATACGGTTTTGCAGCGGTGCCAGGTTTTTTGCACGCTCCATCAGGCGAAAGAAGAGAGATCAAAATGATAAAGAATCATCATCATCATCATCTAGACCCAGTATATCCCAATGACAGCAAAAGCTATCGTTAGGGTCTGGGGAGGGTAAGTGGTAGGCAGACAATACCCCTATCCCAAGGGATAGAGAGTCTGCTTCCAGTGAGACCCCCGGCTCTACCTGCATAAATGACACGATAATAAAGATACGTTGTGCTAGTGTGTTAGTGAGCACATTCAAGAAATACAAAGAAAGGTCTTTCGATATTAAAATACACATCACGTATACATGTACATGTAATGTAAAACAACGGTATAACATATGCCACCAAGTGGAAAGTCAAACTAAAGCGTAGATACTGTCTACGCCTATCTATGTCCCTAAATATACTCTAAAGTGTCCCTATATGTGACCTATACTTCATTAACCTTAATCTTATGTCTCCATGAACTCCTATCCTGGACCATGTCCTCAGAGAGGTGCAAATCTAGTAAGTCGTGCCTTATCTGCTCATCCCAAGTCAGTTTGGGCCTGCCTTTACTCCTGTTTCCCTCTATAATGAGGGTCCGCGTGACATGGCCAAACCACCTCAATCTTCCCTCTCTTATCTTATCGGCTATACTAGCCACGCCTAACCTTTCGCGAAATACCTCGTTTCTGATGCGGTCTAGCCTTGTATGCCCACACATCCATCTTAACATTTTCATCTCTGCCACTTCCATCTTCTGTAATTGTGACCTCTTGATGGCCCAGCAGTCTGTCCCATATAGCATTGCCGGTCGCACTGCCACCCTATAAAATTTTCCCTTTAATTTAGTTGGGAAATTTTTGTCACACAGCACTCCTGAGGCCGCCCTCCATCTACACCAGCCTGCTTGAACTCGATGTGCTACATCATTATCTATGTCGCCATTCTGCTGCACAAATGATCCTAGGTACTTAAACTTACTTACTTGTGGTACCACTTGACCATCGATGGTGAGCGGGCTATCCTCACTGTCTGCTACGCCGCTGAAGTCGCAGTGCAGATACTCGGTCTTAGAACGGCTAATCTTTAAGCCTTTTCTCTCTAAAAAACCTCTCCACTGCTCTACTCTCATACTCAGGGTATGTCTACTTTCTGCGACTAATACAATATCGTCAGCAAAAAGCATACACCACGGAACTGCCTCCTGTATCGGCTTTGACAACTCATCCAGGACAACTGCAAAAAGAAATGGGCTCAACGCAGACCCTTGATGGAGACCGACCTCCACTGGAAAAAAGTCTGTATTCCCCACAGCCGTACGAACATTTGTTTTTGTCCTAGCATACATATCTCTAATTATGTCTATATACTTCATAGGGATCCCTCTTGCCTCCAGACTATCCCATATCTGGCTACGCGGTACACTATCATATGCTTTTTCAAGATCGATGAAAACCATATGTAAATCACGCTTCTTCTCCCTATACTTCTCTATTAATCTCCTAAGAATGTGTATTGCTTCCGTAGTTGATCTTCCTGGCATAAAACCAAATTGGTTCACCGTAACCTGGGTTTCTCTCCTAATTCGAGTGTCGATTATTCTCTCCCATAACTTCATGGTATGGCTTAGCAACTTAATCCCTCTATAGTTCACACAGCACTGTGCGTCTCCTTTGTTCTTATATAGGGGGACCACGATACTCTTTCTCCACTCATCTGGCATCTTCCCTGTTTTGTAAATACGGTTGAACAGAGTAGTTAGCCATTGGACCCCTTCCTCTCCTAAAGACTTCCACGCCTCAATGGGTATGTTATCTAGACCGACCGCTTTAGCTCTTCCCATCTTCTTCAGTGCTCTCATCACCTCTCCTTGTGGGATGTTCTGACAGTCGAAGTTATTATGTTGTCGTTGTTGGTTATTGGTGCTTTTTCGTTCTTTGTAGTCGGCACTACTGCCGTTGAAAAGATTGTGAAAGTATGTTTGCCATTTCAACTTGATGTCTTGTGCTTTGACTAACACATGTCCATCTTCTCCTTTTATGAACTTCCCGCCTCTTAGGTCCTGCCTCTTTCGATCCCTAGCTTTAGCAATCTTGAACATATCATGTTCTCCTTCTTTTGTTTCTAGTCTCACATACATCCTTTTATAAGCTGCAGTCTTTGCTTCTGTCACTGCCTTCTTCGCCTCCTTCCTGGCGATTTTGTAATTATCCTTCAATCGCACTTTTTCTTCCCCATTGGTGCATCTTAACAGCTCTCTAAAAATCTTTTGTTTGTCTTTTATTTTTTGTTGCACATCCTCGTTCCACCACCACGTCTCTTTATGTACGGACTTCTTTCCTGTTGTTACCCCCAAGCGTTTCTCTCGCCACTTGAGTAATAGTAGTCGATATAGCTTCCCACATCTGATTTGTGTCATCACCTAGACGATCTAGTTTCGCAGAGATGACCTTGTCTCTGAATATATTAATTTTTTCGTCATTCAGACTTCCCCATCGAATACTAGGTGGTAATTTTCTAACCCCCTTACTCAGCTTTTGGCTCAATGTTATGACTACCACTAATAAACGGTGTTGCACCACCGCTGTCTCTCCTGGTATAACCTTACAGTCCCTCCACAACCGTCGGTCTTCACGCCTCATCAGAAAATAGTCGATCTGCGTGTGACGTCCTCCGCTGTTAAATGTGATCAAATGTGATTCTTTTTTCTTAAAAAACGAGTTTATAATGCCTAGGTCATGGGCTACCGCTAGGTCTAGCAGATCTCTACCCTGTTCGTTTCTATCTCCATAACCAAACCCGCCATGTACCATCTGAAAACCATCACTATTCTTTCCAATATGTCCATTAAAATCACCCCCGATACAAATTCGTTCCTCCCTGGGTATTGCCTTTAACACTACATCTAAGCACTCCCAAAACTTTTTCTTCTCCTGTTCTCCTAGTCCCACTTGGGGTGCATAGGCGCAAACCACCGCCACTACCTCCTTATTTAGTACTAACTTCAGCACCATAAGTCTATCATTATATCTAATCACATCAATCACGTTCGTGTGTAATTCCATTTTTACTAGGAATCCTACCCCATTCTTGGTCCCATCTGACCCTGAGTACAACAACTTATACCCATTACACTCTTTACCTTTATTCCCTTTCCACCTAGTTTCTTGGAGGCATGCTATATCTATCTTACGTCTCTTAAGTGTATCTATAACCTCAAACAATTTACCACTTAATGTTCCTACATTCCAAGAAGCTATCCTTAGACTATCTTCATTTTTCTTCCCCTTACCTACACCCCTCTTCCTTAGACATGGTCTCACAGGAAAATCATGACGTATCCTATCAATTATTGCAACTAAAACTACAGATCCAAGGTATGTTACAGATGCCGAAGGTTTAAAACTAAATCTAAACAATCAAAAGTACTTCAATGGTACTAAAACACAAATGAAAATATATCATGTATTTCAATAACACAATATTATCCGCATCTATTAAGCAGAGAAAAAGAAAAGAAACCAGTACTAGAGAAAAAAAAATAAATGATCCAAGGGTTAAACCCAGAAAAGGAATGAAACCATCCAGTATTAGAAGAAAAAAAAATTAAAAATAAATGATCAAAAACAAATCAAGGAACTCGTATTGTTAATCCACCGCATTCACAAGAAACAGAGTAGCAAACGATCAATTTAACTAAACACAATGAATGACTACTAACAAAGAGACACTTCAACTCTTAAGAAAGAAAGACTTTGCCCCTGCAAATACTTGCAAATTGACCAAATTTTGCAAAAACACCCAGCACAAGGATATCTAAATGACTAGTGACTATAGACTTACGGCAACGAAAGCAAAAGGGAATCAGAACAATATGCACATATCTACCTAAGTACAACAACCCACAAATAAAAACTCAGACGACCTAGCAATTATACCTACTTGATTGAAATCAAAAAAAAAACCTAGGTGAGTTCAAAGACCCACTAGTCGAACCAAGAAGAAAGAAAAGAGATGTATGGTGAAACCTGTCTTCCGTGGAGAATCGGTGACGTATAGACCACCAGAGTACCGCCGGCGGCCACACCGTGACACCAAAGACGCTTTACAAGTTCTTGTTCCAAGTGAAATCGGGAAAAAAAAAATTGGAGTGGGGGGGTTGAAGGGAGAGTGAGGGGTAAGGGGGAAGGGGGTAGCTTGTTACCGTTGGAGAAGAACGTTAGAGCGAAGAAGAAGAAGATACGGCATTTTTGGATAATTCCAAAATGATAAAGAATAAAATTAGGAAATGGAAGAAATGGAAGGAATGCAATGTGAAGAAAGAACAAAATCACCGACAACTGCAATTACAGCCGCCGGCCGCAGGACCCTAAGGAGCAGTGTTGTGTTCAGACCAAGGTCAGCTGATATCGGCTATATGTTTTACTTTGCCTATGGTTACACCGCTGAGAGCTGTTGACATTGACGTTCGCATTGGCTCATTATGCGAGGGAATATAACAACATTATAATAGAGACGGATTGTAAATCTATTCTTTCGATGTTGGCACATACTCGGTCGATCACGGGCATGGTGGCGCTTGATCTTCATCGTGCATCAATATTTCTCTCATTAAATCAATCTACTATACTGCATTGCCTAAGGGAAGCCAACACTTCAGCTCATCGACTAGCGCGTCATGGTTATAGAGCAGTTGGCCTTCAGCATTATGGTACTCTCCATGACCTTCCATGCGAGGTTCGTGGCGCAAACTTATGAACCTACAGTTGCCTGCTTTGCAGCGATGATCATGTCTCACATAGTGTTGGAGATGTTTTCTTTATGCTGCCTGTATCGTTTACTGACACAGGCAACACTAGTGCGTCTTTTTCAAAGCTTGTGTCTATTTTTGCTTTGGAATGTTTGGCATTACCATTTCTGCTCACACATTATTTCTTTGCAGTGTATTAAACTGCTTTTGTCATTTCTACTTCAACTGTTGAATGTGCTTCGATGACATCTGGGGAGATCCCAATCGAGACTAGCTTTAGATACTTTGAAGGATGTATACATCATGGAAAACATCGGGTAGGTCTCAAATTATTAAGCATTATGCGGACCAATCAGGGGCTAAAACCCATACGCTGCAACAGTAAATCAAGATAATGCCAACTAACCCGATCAAAAGCTTTAGCCATATACAATTTAATCATCACATGCCCCCCTCTTGTGCGGTTGTCTAAGACATGTACCATTTCTTGAGCGAATAAGATTTGCTCTGTGATACCTCGCTCTTTCATAAAGCCTGCTTGCTCTGGTGAGATGATCTTTGGCAACAATCGTCCCAGACGAGAAGAAAACAACCGTGTAATAACCTTTGAGATAAATTTGGTTAAACAGATAGGCCGAAACTCTGCAGCCATAAGAAAAGTCGCATGCTCGGCTGGGATTGCTTTCACCAAACATAGCGATACTCACTTATATGTAGTCCTGCTGCTGTAATTTCGGCATATATGGATTTAATAGAAAATTGGCCATTAGCATCCAGTATTCATTGGAATGTATTTTCCAGCCACTTGGTCTTGGACTCCATAAATTCGCTGATGCTACATAATCGTTTCCAAGTTAGAGAGTCATAAAAATGAGAATATAAAGAGTGACAATAACCATATTTACGTTTGCTAAATTGAGCCCATAGAGTATCTAAATGATAATGTTTCCACCACAACTGGCAATCGTACACTTTTTGCACTCCCAAATGATTTCGAATGCCCAAACCGCCCTCCTTTGTTGGGCGGCATATCAAAGACCAAGAGTGCCAATGATATCGACCTTTCCAGAGAAAAGCGGCCATTTTACGATTTAAGACATCCACCACACTTTTTGGTAAGCGAGAACTCGTAATAATATGTATTGGCATCATACTTAAAACATGTTTTAACAGCACCAAACGCCCAGCCATTGATAGCAACTTATTGGACCAAGATGTTAACTTAGCCTCAAAATGATTTATGATAGAAGTACAATACCTGGATCTATTGATGCCCTTATGTAAATAAGAGCCTAGGTATTTTATAGGCAATGATGATAACCGCATCCCTAACACTGTCGAAGCTACGGAACCCGAGATCCCTATGCCCACCACGATTTGACTTTTATGATAAATTACCAACTGTCCGGAGGCATTTTGACTGCATATAAGTCTGCGGATTGCAGGAAATGTCTTTTCAAGGATCGTTATTTACTTGGTGTGATGGCCGGGGTCTAGCTTGATCGGTTTCTGTGCTCCCCAGCCTTTTTGGATATGATTTTCAAACGCATTTCCATCATGTTGCTCGTTTTGTCTGGCTACTTGTGCTTCTACTATCCATATGTTCTTCACATGCGCAGAGATTTGTCCTATTTGGTCCTATTTTTTAGCCTTGTTCGATATGCATCCATACATGGATGCAAGTTGGCAGTCGTATTTACTGCGAATATGGTGCTATGCTCCACGCTCCTTTTTGGGGGAAATGCAAATAGTATGTCCTACCATTTTTATTGTGGCATATTTGGAAAGCATACGCTTCCATTGTTTTTGACACCTCAGTATGGTCTTCTCAGTCTGTCATCCACTCCATTTGTATGGATATCTTTCTATGAGCTAAGTCCATGTCAGGCAATAAACACGCAGAGAATGTAAGTGGACTCATTAATTTTGGTTTATCTCCCAAATTCCGTGTCTTGCAGGCTCAGATGGTGCGTTGGTCTTCTCCTCCGGTTGATCGTCTTAAACTTAATACTGATGCTTCTGTAGGGCATTCAGCTTTTAGTGGCGGTGCCATACTTCATATTTTGGACGGTAGTTTTGTACATGCCATTTCTTTCCTATGAAGACTTGACTTGCCACTCCGTTTAGAAGCACAGTCGTCTATGCTGGCTATTCAATATTATCTTCCTCATCAGTTGCATTTTGATATAGAAGTGGATTGCAAGGAATTACTTAACGTCCTTACGGCGCCAGATGCATCCTTGGCCCCTGATTTACGTCGACTACATGATCTACTCCTTTCTGCGAACATACACCTTCGGTATACACCTAGAGAAACGAACGTCTAGCTCACATGCTCGCTTAGCTCGCTCTCCCAACACATCTTTTCACTGAGTACTCCTCCCTCAATTTGCTCCCTCCACTTGTTCGTGGTCACGCGCTTGCTGATATCTCCATTGCATCTTTCAGACATCCTAGTCTTGATACACATTATGCAGCTCAACCTCTATGACTACAGTGCTCACACTATGTCTCCCATATGGGTTAGCCTTTTCAAAGGTAGTTGCCCGTGGTCTCTTTGGATACGGACAACATGGGTATGCGCCTACGCTCCTGGCTTTTCTCTCCGCTTACTACTCTGTATTTAATTTACTAATCAATTTTTGTTTCCCTACTTTTCGAGTTGTGTTTGCATGGGCATCCATCATTTGGAAGTCTCCCATTTGGGTTGGCGTAATTCATCTGCTAGTCACATTGGTCTCATATTGACCAAGATGACGTCGGTACGTGGTTTACTTTCTTATCTTTTTCCCACTCATACTTATATACTTTTGTCGTATTTTGACCATTCTTTGATTACTTGTGTTTCATGGGACTACTGTATTCTTCGAGATCACACACTTCCTGCCTCTCCTCGCCTATTGCGACTATACAATTTTGATTAGCATATTTACATGTATTCTTTTAATTATGTACGCATTTACTGATGTACTCTTCTTTCATTTATAGACTCCTGTTTTTAATGTTTTCATTCTGGAAGAGTCTCCCGTAGCTATAGAGATCTTTGTGTAACCACGGTGTCCTCCGCCATAAGTGAGGGTCTATTATATAAATAAAATCCCGGACAATACCGCCCATCATTCCATAAATAAATAAATATTTTTTAGGTGAAGGACAGGTGGTACCGTCCGGCATTTTTACCTTACTTTTTCCTTTTTATATAACACCTTTCTTTATTCTATATTTTTAACTTATCACCATTTCTTTTTATATCAAACATATTTATACTTAAAATATGTCATGACTTTTACGCTTTCCCTCTCTTTTTACCTTTTTAGCCAAAAATATTATATATATGTATGTATCACAAAATCCTTTCCTTGTCCCCTCTTTTACTTATATATTATTCAATATTTATTCCAACTTTATGTATATTATTTTCCGTCATTATAATGGCTTTCAATAACAACATAACATATAAAAAATGATGAAATCCAACTTTGTATGACCATAAATACATAGATCTTTGAAAATTGATCTAGGAAGAGTACTTGCCTTTATCACATAACCTTAGTATGAAAGTGAAGATTTCTTCACTTGGCTTGAAGAAAACCTTATCCTCCTTCCTTGTAGGAGCTCACGGTTTTGGGACCAAAATAAGAGGGTTTGTGAGCAACTTATGGAGCTAAATAAATGGAAGAACTTAACTTGAATAAGATGAAGTTCTTACCTTGTTCTTCCTTGGATCTTTGTTCTACAACCTTCTTTTTTCACTGCTTGGATGAAGGAGGTGTTGGAACCTAGTCCTGGATGTGTGCAGATGCTAATAAGAGAAGAAAAATTTTTCATTTTCCATGTATGAAGTTCTCGGCCAAATGGAAAAAAATGAAATTGGAAGAATTTGTTTCTTGTTTGGAGGAGGAAAGAGAGTGTAAGAAAAGAAAATGAGTTGAAGATGAAAATAAGAAGAATAGAAAAAGAGGGGGCGGTTGGGATGAGATGGAGGTGGGGAAAGAAATTATGAAGTTGGAGAAAGGATGGTAGAAGATGGAAGACGGTGGGAAATGGCTATTTGCTTGTAAGATAATGGAATCAAGAAGAAGAAAAATCTTGTCTTCTTGTTTGGAGTGGGCGGTCAATGAGAAAAAGAAGATGAAGTTGTTGGCTTTTGGTTGAGATTGTAAAAAGAGTGTAAGGATGGTGGGAGAAGTTGGAAGAAGGAACGATGGTGATAGGAGTGTAAGAGGATGTGTGTGGAAGACGAAAGAAGTTGAAGATGGAGAAAGTGAGAGGGGGAGAGGGAGGACGGTTAGGGGTGATGAAAATGGAAGAAATAAAATTATAGGGATGTGAAATGATTAGGATGGTGAAATGATGGAGAGTTGTTTTGAATTGAAAGAAAAAGTGGAGTGTAAGGATGAAAAGGCAAATGTGTTTTTCCCTTTTTTGTGGTCTTCAGCAGAGGGTGATTGAGGGAGAGAGAGGAAGAGTTTTTCCTTGGTAAATGAGGAGTGGTTTGGAAGGATTAGGTGTAGGGAAATGATGGAGTGGAAGGAGTGTGTAAGAAGGAAAGAAAAAGGAGGTGTCTTGTCCCTTTTTGAAGGTGTGTGGCCGGCCTAGGGTAGGGAAGATGGAGAAGAGAGTTTTGTCTTATTTGACATGTAGGATAAAGTGGGAGAAAATATGATAATTGAGTTAAAAGTGGGTAGGATTTTATGGTGTAGTGGAGAACAAAGTGGAAGACAACTTTTCTTCCACTTCCAAAAAAAGGGTATTTTGTTGGGGTACTTTGTAACCATAATCTCTTCTTCCTTTTCTTACCCTACTTAGCGCCAATATGTGGGTATATATGTATATATTCTTCATTTTCTTCTTTCCAAGACATTGCTTATGTCTTTTTGTGTTCTCCTATTTGCATAAGTTGTGAAAATTATTGTGTCGAGTATTTTTATTTGGTTTAATTTATGTCTACCGACTTAAGTTGCTACCGACTAATTTATTTAAATCCTATCGTATTTTTGAAACTTTTGTTACCTATTTTTGTCGTATATCGCTATATCTGTTACCTTATCATTCTGTTATTTTTCTGAGCATTTCTAACCCCGATATATACTGTCAACGTCCTATTGAATCCTGAATCAAAATTTAAATTCCACCAAAATTTTGTCGACATCGCACTTTCGTTTTATTTTCCATCATCTTATTTCTTTTTCTACCGACCCAGAAATGCAGGTCATAACATCAAACATCCGTTGTCTAAAAACCACTTGGTTTTTAGGTTCTCTGGCATTATCTCCTTCTTGTCTTCTTTACGGTTTACCTACAAAGGAGACAAAGTTTTAGGTACCTTTTATTTGGGTCATTGCACGTTAGGGACCACATCCTTGTTTACATACCCTTTGGGTATCCAAACTTGGATGAACTTTCTAGGAACATATTTAGCATTTGTAATATTGAACGAATAAAGCGGATTTTCATGTATTCGGCCATTTCACTTAAATGGAGATATGTTGTCATACATGTTATATCTTGGTTTATAAGTTTTATAACTTGGTCGATTTTGATAGTGAGTATTAGGCATACGATTTTAAGTTTTAAATGGCACCTTCTAAGTCTAATCATATGATACAGGTGTGTTCCTATTTGCCTTGTAAGGAGATTGCCTATATCTAGGTCTATCTGCATGATCTTGTGTTGAATGTTATTTACTTTGCTTAGTCACATTTGTATACATATAGGCATAATTTCTAGGTGGTCTAGGTGCAAAATTTTGCCTAGTTGCTTTTGTGGGTGCATGTTGTATTACCTTAGAATGAGTAGAAAGAGGAGTAGGAAAAATATGAACATTTGACTTACTTGTACTATATGGTTATTTAGACTTAGATGATACAAAGTTAGTCTTTTTGCCTAACTTGCCATTTTCTTCTATATAGCCTAAACCCTTGTTATCATTTTCATATTTTTGGGACGATATTAATGTATCTAACATGTTGGTTCCGGATTTAAATTGTTCCATCATTTTTTCTGAGTCTAGTTTAGAAGATTTAAGTTGCGCTATCTCATTTCACAACTATCTACTTTAGCTTTTAACATGCTATTTTCAGTTTTCAATGTTTGTTCATTTTTCCGATAAGGCTCAATTTTAATTTCTAAAGAGTCAAGAGTATTAGCAGACTCTTGTTTGAAAGATTCTAATTGATCAGAAAATCCCAAGTTGGCCATCTTCAACTTGCCATTTTCTTCAATTAGTTTCTTTTTCTCTTAGATAGCCTTTTATAGTGAGCATGCATCTTTAAAAATTCTTCATATATTTCATCAAAGGACGTTTCACTATCAGAATCTTTGTCGGATGAAGAGATTACCTCGTTTGACAAGAAGCATACTTGTGCTTCTCACGCTTGGATTTTGAGTCAGAGAAGTCGCTCCATATACTTGCCTTCATTGCCCTTTTCCTCTCCTTGCCTTGGACTCCTTTGCTTGGGTCATTGAGATTCCTTGTCGTTGACTTGTTTATTATTATTGTTGTTTTTCTTTGCCGGACAATCATATGAGATATGTCCTTTTTGACCATATTCATAGCATTTTAATTCTTTATTATACCATTTGTCACTATTTTTATTAGAATTATTTCTCCTAAGTTTAGAAGAGGAAGAAGAAGATTGTTGTTTATTCCTATTAGGCCGTTTGAACATTTTCCTAAGTTTTCTAGCCTCTAAGATTAAATCATCATCCAATTCACTATCATTATTACTTTCATCATTATTTATATGAGATGACTGAGATGATTTGAAAGCATTAGACTATCTTGATGGTTTTGATGACTCGGATTTTCGTTGATTTAGTTTTACCTCATATACCCTTAAAGAACCAATTAACTCGTCCATCTTAGTGATTGATTTTGTCTCTTCAATTGCCGTCACCTTTGGATCCTATTTAGCGTGAAGGCTTTGCAGCACCTTTTGAACTTTCTCGTTGTTGGTAAAAGGTTTATCTAAAGCTTCAAGTGCATTAAAGATGTTAGTATTCTTAAATCCATAGATGCTATAGATTCGTTCAGCAACATTTTGAAAGACTCAAGTTCAGTCATAAGCATATTTATTTTTGACTCTTTTACACCTCTAATACCTTCATGCTTTAATTCTAACGATTTCCACATATCGTTGCACTAGTACAATTTGAAACATAGCTTGCTTCAGAAGCCATAAGTCCGTTTAGAAGTAATTGCATAGCTAGCATTCATATACATTTTCTTTTTGTCTTCACTTGTCCATTCACTTTTACATTTTTTAACCTCTTGTGTTACCCCATTAACTTGTACAACCTTCATTGGTATGTACGGCCTATCTTCAACTATAGACCACAAATCAATGTCTATAACCATTAAGAATAGCCTCATCCTAATTTTCAAACGTACGAAATTATTACCATCAAAAAGTGGAGGACGTTGGGTAGACATACCTTCTAACTCACCTTTGTGAGAAACTACGGCCATTATAGTATACATTTGATTTGGGATATGCAGGCTACAATGAATTCTTACGCCTTAGCCTTGTCTTCTTAGAATGGTGTCAATGTCGCTTCTTAGAATGGTGTTTGCCTAGATCTGGTACCAATTGTTGGACCATAACACCTGCAATAAATACCACTAGAGGGAGGTGAATAGTGGTTAGCGGTAATTACACTACTACCCTTGAAAAATTCCCTCAAAACAGAATCTGAGAGCTACTCAGATTTAGTATCCGTTTTTGAAAAATTCACAAGTCTCAGTACAAAATTCCAAAAATTATAAAAATTTCCAGAAATCAAATCCAACGTCTTAAGTATACTCTGTGCAAAAAAGGAGCAAAACATAAATTTTGTCCCTTTGAACAAATAAAAAGGTTCAGATGGGCAATCTGAACAGTTTTGGACAGAATGTTGCTGAACTTTGAATGCCTATATCTCTTTGTTTACTTAGTCAAAAAGATTGATCTTTATATCACAATACTCCTTAAGATATCTGGTTTATGTTTTCAAAAGGCCATGACCTGAAACTTTGCTTCATAAAATCAGAATGCATGTTTCTTAGAAACTAGTCAAATCGCAACCGGAATGGAGCAGTTATTTTTCAAAGACTCAAAGACTAACTTTCCTTTGCTCAAATCGAGTGATTCTTGTTGTAAATGAAAGCTAACAGTCTGAGATATAAATCCATTCTATTTTTTAAGTCGTGTGAAGTTGGGTAAAAGCTGCAGTGAAAAAGGGCAGAATGCAGAAAAGAAGAAACAAGACAAGGACACCGAGAATTTATCATCGTTCAGTCAATGTGACCTACTCTAGTCCCAAAGAGCACTTTTCCTTGGATTTCACTATGAAATGACACCAATACGACAAGAAGAATCGAGCTTGATCCTTGGGTTACACACCAACCCTATTAAAGACTTGGCAAAGCACCTCTATGCAACTTTGGTTGCAACATCTATTGATATAGCCTTATAAAATTGCGTAATGAATCTTACAACATATGAAACAAGAGATGTATAATGTAGCTATAGAATGACTATCATTGGAACACCTTAGCTACACAAAGTATGATTAAGAAATGAGATAAGAGAGAATAGCAAGACTATGAACTTCAAAATTTGCTTTCAAGTGTTTTGTCTTCCCTTTTTCACCTTGCCTCCTATTTATAGTGTGAAATGAGCCTTGAAGATAAGAATGCAAAGGTGTCATAGTCTTCATCATCAAAGCTTAAGTGTCTTCACTTCATTGGTTGGCCACCTAAACACCTTGTACACTTGGCAACATCAAGAAGAATGATTGGTCCACCTTGGCTTCCATGATGGCCGATTTTTACACCTTGTAAATGTCTTGAATAATCATTGCAAAAAGAAGAAAATATATAAGGCATATTCTACCAAGATTACCTCAACTTCTTGGTACAAGAATAAGAACAGGTGAAGTTGAAACTTTTGAATGAAAACAGACCCAATCTCAGCCTAATAGCCGTTGGTTTTGAAATTGATCTTCCAAGTTGGCACTTTTTGTCAACTAGCTTGTATTTGGTTGATCCACTTGTACACATGTCAAAAAATGAATCAAACACCTTTGCCACATATTTATGGACGTTTTTGAGCTAAATATAAGTGTACAACCTTAGATTCTTTTGAAGAGAAACCCATAGATAAAAGTTGACAAGACTTTGTCAACTAATCATACAAAATTCCTACATTTTTCTCCTTGTAAGTTGTGGTGAGTTTTGTACCAATAACATCCTTAAATTCTCTGAAAAAAATGCATGTTAGAGTCTTCAATAATATAATCATAAAAGTCTTCAAGAAAATAATAGAATGTGATATCGACAACTGTCACATATCCCGCCACAGTCAATGATATCACCAAATAGAAAATAGAATAGATAACCATGACATAATCTTTAAGAAAACCATGAATGAGCTCCGTAATAAAGATAATATCAAAATCAAGTGTTATCCTTGTGTAAAATGACCAAACTGCCATTGGGGGTAAAATGACAAAAATACCCCTGGTGATAAAAACTCCGAAAATAACTTTATTTCTCTAAAATGGCTTACTAACCACTAAATTCCTATTTTGACATAATCATTTCCAGTTTTATAATAATCTTTAGGCCACACATATGTCATGCCCAAAAGCCTTGCATACACACACATAGTACACTCCATTTTCACCCATTTCACCCCTCATAAAGTCTATTTTCAACAAGACTAATTTCATTAATCAAATAGTCACCATACAGCCTGTATGTTGTGCATAGTTGGTCTGATGTCATAATTAAGTTTGAGCATAAACATATCCATGTAGTAAATCGTATATCATGACAACACTTGTTCTTAAAATCACTAAGTTCTCATGTATCGTACTTAGAATATTCAACTAAGATTCACATCTTAGAGAGGCTAGTCATTCAAGCATACACTTCACAAATAAGTCAAGGTTGCCTAGAGTGTACTTGCCTCTTTGAGATTAGATCTTTCTCTAATTTTTTGCTTGGTTGAAATAGAGTAGAGTTTCCTCCAACCTTTTCCTATGGCATACGATTGAGAGAAAGAGAGAGGAAGTAATGTTAGCTACTATTTAAAGGCATAATGGAGCTAGTTTGAAGCTAGATTAGCTAATCAAAATGGTGTTCAAATAAGGATTGCAAGAGGTTCAACCCACCAAATGCTTGGTACCACCTAGTATCTTGAAGGAACTTCACCTAGTGACCATATAGGGGTCACCGTTTTGGTGAGGGAAAACAACCAAAATGTAAGCTTTAAATTTCAAAGAAAATGGAATCTACTTTAGAATCTAGGATGCAAATTACCTAGATGAACTTGCATCTTGAAGATGGTTCTTGAATCTCCTTTATCCAAGGCTAGCCGTATGCAAGAAGGTGATGGAAGGTTTGTCCAAGTATGCAAGAAGTCTTGGATGTTTTGCTTAGGTGAGTTCTTGAGAGTGTTGTGTGTTGAAGATGGAGGAGGCTTCTAGGTTAAACTTTGAAAATGGTTTCTTGCCAACCCAAGGGGGTTGCCGTTGGTTTTAACAAGGAGGAGAAGAGATTTTTCTCCTTTGCATGGACACCATCATGGGGATCATTTAGTGCCTGACCTCAATTACTACATGAGTTACTTTTTGAGGTGGGTTTAAGAAAAAGTAACTGAGATTATTGATGAAGTCTTCTTGGCTTAACCATGGTGGGGTAATCCGGCGGTTAGAAGGTGAGGTGAGCTCATTTACTCCTTAATTACTTTACCTCCAATTACTCCTTGAGTTACTTTTTAGGATGGGTTAGGAAAAGTAACCAAGGTTGTTAAGGAGTTACCATGGATTTGCCATGGGTAATCCGCCGGTAAGGGCCTTCCATAGGCTTCTTTATTCTCTTATTGCCTTTTGAGGATAATTAGAAAAATTATTCCAAGTAAAAGTGGTTAATTGGAATTATTATGATGAAAATGATCCCATGGATCTTTCATTTCTTGCATCCTACGGCTTTAAGGTGGAAAGAAGGAAAGATCTTCAATCTTGGAATAATACCCTACTTCACTTTATGTGTAAGGCCTTTTTGAATAAACAATAAAGTGATTGGTTGAGGTATTTAAATAAAAAGAGATCTCACGGATACCTTATCCATGCCTTTATCCGGCGGTTGAAGGGGGAAAAGGTGGAAAACTTTTCTCTTAAAGTTTCTAAACACATTTAGTAGAATATTTAATTTCTTGTGTAGGCTTTTAGACTCACATTTAAGAAGTCCATTAAAGTTTAGTTGTCTTGTAATGAATGAATATTCTAGAGTCCTTTAAGACCCTTGTGGCCGAATTTTCTCAATTTGTAAGGGCAAAATTGTCTTTTCACGTGCTTCATAATACATACTTGGAGTATTATACTATTTCTTATAGTATTCCCTTTAAAAAAATTAATTAAAGAGAAATGATAAAACTTATAACATGAATGGAAGAACTTATCATTTTATTACACCACTTCATACGAGTCTCAAGTACAGCACGATTTTCGTTGGGTAGAACATCCGCACCCGGCCAATTTATTACAGCCACTTGAGATTTCCGAGTGGAAGTGGGAGCATATCACGATGGACTTTGTTACCAGAATTCCAAAGACCCGCAACAGATATGCACTATCTGGGTGATTTTTGATAGGCTCAATAAGTCAGCACACTATCTACCGATGTCGATTCATGCGTCTATGGAGAAGTTGGTGGAGATGTATATGGATAGTATTGTGAGTTTACATGGGGCGCCAGTCAGTATCACTTGCGATAGAGATCCACGGTTTACATCGAGATTCTAGAGGACATATTAGCGGGCCATGGGAACTAAGATCAAGATGAGCACAACATTTCATCCGCAGACAGATGGGCAGTCGGAGTGCACCATACAGACTTTGTAGGACATGTTGCGTTCATACGCATTAGAATTCAAGGGTAGTTGGGATAAGTCTGTGATGTTGATTGAGTTCTCATATAATAATAGCTACTACAGTTCTATTGGCATGGCACTGTTTGAGGCATTGTATGGTCATAAGTTTTGATCGCCACTCTACTGGGATGAGGTTGGTGAGAGAGTCATCATGGGTCTAGAGTTAGTGGAGAAGACCTTGGATAACGTCTAATTGATATGCGATCGATTGAAGGCAGCTCATGATCGGAGTAAGAGTTGGACAGATTCTAAGAGGAGACCGATCGAGCTTGATGTCGGAGAGAAGGTATACTTGAGGTTTTCTGCGAGGAAGGTCGTCATGAGATTTGGTATCAAGGGAAGCTGAGCCCTTGATTTATTGGTCCTTACGAGATACTGGAGTGGGTTGGAGCAGTTGCACTTCGATTGGCGTTACCCCCCAATATTGTTGCAGGTACATGACGTATTCCATGTATTGTAGTTGCGATGTTATGTGCATGATCTGAGCCACATCCTTGAGCAGCAGCCAGTGTCTATCCGAGAGGATGATACCCACGAGGTGATGTCGATACGCGTAGTGGATCATAAGGAACAAGTACTGAGAAGGAGTTCGATTCTGTTCGTGAAGGGTCAGTGGAGTAATCACACCGAACGAGAAGTGACTTGGGAGTCCAAACAGCAGATGCGGAAGCATAATTCGCAGCTTTTCATATGAGGTACGTAAGTTTCGAGGATGAAACTTTCTATAAGGGGGAGAAAGTTACGTCCCAAAAATTTTTTCGTTACGCAGTAACATTTTCGCACCGTAGATTTAAATTCATCGCTATGTGTTTTTTAAATTCTTCGATATATCAAAACACTAACGAATTCGATAATGAACATTATTGAACATACGACGAAATTTAAATGACTTCGTCGCAACAACTTAAATTGTTAGGTTAACTTAAATCAAACAAAAATACATAAAACGATAAATTGCACTACTTAAACAAAATGGAAAATAAAACAAGACATAATTAAATATCTTGGACAAGAATAAAAGAAAACAAATATACATGGATACACATATATACATACGTTTTTAGGGGGAGAGTAGGAAGGACTTGTGGTTAAGAAAATACCCCAACAAAATACCAAGTGTAGAAACCAAATGATGGTATTTTGTCATATTCTACACACTCAAAAATCCTAATGGCCGAAATTTCCATACAAGCGGGGAGAAAAGATTTCTTCCATTTTGTATTCCACTACACAACAAAACCCTACACACTTTTATCTCAATCATCCCACTTTCTTCTACTTTATCCTACATGGCAAATAAGACAAAACTTCTTCCCTTTCCCACCCAAGTAGGTTGGCTACTCTAGCCCCTCAAACAGAGACAAGACATCCCCTTTTCCTATCTTCTTACACACATCATCTCTTCCATCATCACCCTACAACCAAGCCCCAAGATTTTGTCTCCCACTTGATTCAAAAATTTTCCCTCCTTCTCTGCTTATCATTTAGCCGAGGTACATCAAGAGGGGGAATACAATTCTGATTTTCACTTCACTCTTCAACCATTCTTCCATTTCATCCAACTCTCTCTTCTCTCCTCCAAGAAACTCAAAACACTCTCTTATTTCTTCTACTTGGCCGAAAACCCACCAAGGGAGCAAAGGAAGCATTTTCTTCTTCTTTATTTCAACTACACGCATCCAAGCCAAGTCACATAAACTTCCATAATCCAAGAGTGATTCAAAAAGGTTTAGAGTCGAGAACAAAAAGAAGATCAAGGCAAGAACTTTAGGTGATTTAAGTTAAATCCTTTTATGCATTTAGCTTCATTAGTTGCCCACTAACTCTACCATTTTGTCTTCAAAACCGGGCACCTAAGGTAGGAGGAAGAATGTATTTTTCTTTCAAACCAAGTGAGGAATCATCATCTTAAGTGTAAGAAAATTGATCTAAGGCAAGTATTCTTCCCAGATCCTTAATGGATTTTCAAAGGTTTAGTATATATGTTTATACTAAAGTTGGATCATCATGTAGTAGGTTCAAGATTCTCCTCAAGAATATGTATGATATAGGTTTCTATGTGATATATATTATGTATACATACATGCCTATATTCGGCCATAAGGCCTTAGTATATATGGTTCATTACACTTTATGTTATTGTTTTTCAAACAATATAAATTTTATTGAAAAACCTCACTTGTGGTGGAAGAAAACCATATTACAATCATCGTTGTATGAAAATAAATGGAATAGCGAGCTAATGATGGCTAATCTCCAGTAGTATATGATGTGCCGCATTAAAACCTTGCCAAGTAAAACCACCCTTGTGGATAAAACCTTGGCGAAGGAAAAAGCGTACATATTTATACGGCTGGTATTGAGGCCAAAGCTAAATAAAAATGAATACATTTGTGGGAATCCTCTATGATAAGTATCGCTACTGAGCCTTTCGTCATGCAGAGAGCCGAGGGTGGCTGGAGTACCGCGCCATGATTGTGGTGGATCCAGTTTAACATGTACCTCGTCAGAGTTAAAGTAAGCAAATATGAGGAAGACAATGATAATATAAGGTAATATAATCAGTCGAACCAAAGCCATACCCAAGTCGCCTTGGCTCAGCGCGAACCAAGGCGACATCAGCTGTAGCATGCCACTGAGTATTAGATTTGTAATGTGTTGTATTGTAGCCGTTGAGCTTGTGCATTCCCTCGTAAATGATGTTTGCAGCAGCAGCCACCATGTCAGAGCAATCACAATAGTCAGACAAAGATATGCATATGAAGTCATATTTTGAATTGTCGCATGCATAACATAAGAATATATGAAAAGTAAATGCACCAGTGTTGCCTGTGTTTGAGGACACAAACAACGACAAGGATGTACCGCCAACACAATGTGAGACATGTATCAAACGCGGAAAGCAGGCAGATGAAGATCCGTGAGTAAAGCTCCGTGAACTTCACACGGCAGTTCATAGAGAGAATTGTAGGTCCGCACTCCGCCTGTTCTGTAGCCGTATCGCACCTGCCAGTGGGCTGCAGTATTAGCTTCCCGGGGACAATACTGTAATGCTGAATGGTTTAGACTTAGGAACTGTCTTGTGCGTAGAATATCCGACGCCAGGGAGCCTGTTAATTGCGAGTTTCGGCCAGTAAGGTGATCATCGATTGGCAATCCGTTTCCAATACAATGTTGTCATATTGTTGTGCATAGTGAATCAACGCAAATGTCATGGCTTGTATTTCTGGCCTTAGAGGCCCAAACAAAGACAATGAAAAACAAATAGCCGAACGGAAATGGCCTTGATCCGTTCTCAACACTGCCCCCCCCCTGCCGCAAGTTTTTGTCCTACAGTGGCATCTGCATTTAATTTCAGTTTGCCCAATGGTGGAAACTGCCAACGGACTACTGTCAACCATTTCATTCGTAGTGTTGGCGAAAATTGAAGATCAACAAGATGAGGGATTGATGTGGCGAATTTTTTCCCATTTATAGCAGAACACCATGTGTAAATTGCACCCTTTGTCTTAGTATATAATCGATCATAAATGAAGTGCTCTTCCTCGAATATGCAAGCGGCATATGATTTCCATGTTTCCCAAGCTACCATAGATGGCACTATCGCCTTAAGTTGGCCCAACATAGATTGATGGGAGGATGTTTGCCACCAGCGGAATAAGTGAGCTTTAATTGTGCAAGATATCGACATTAGTCCAGAGAAGGTCATTGCCATTTCCAACCAAAGTGGCCGGATTTTTGAGCAATGTAGAAATACATGATCTTGGTGATGATTATTCTGACGGCAAAAAACACATTGTGATGGGTATGACGTCAGCCAGCAACGAAGATTATTGACCATTGGTAGAGAGTGATTCCAAAGCCGCCAGAGAAATATTTGTTGTCCTGGGTGGGAAGTTTTCCACCAAATATAGCATGTCTCAACCATAGAGGGGCCATGAGCTGCAATTAGAGAATAGGCCGATCGTATGGAAAACTGTCCATTTTCATCTGGCGCCCAATGAAGCATGTCTTGCGTTCGGTGGGTGTGCATCTCCATATAGTCGTGTATGCTACACAATCGCTTCCACATTGATGAGTCATAAATGTGAGAATGTATAGAAGATCGCTGTCCATATTTGGCTCTGCAGAATTCAGACCATAGTGTATTGGAGTGGAAATATTTCCACCACAGTTGACAACATAAGCTTTTTGAACATGTGAAAGGTTGCGAATACCTAGTCTGCGTACTTCAACCGCGTGACAGATTGAAGGCCAAGACTGCCAATGATGTCTACCTTTCCAAAGAAAAGATGCCATTTTATGATTTAAAGTATTAATCACACCTTTTGGAATCCTCGAGCTGGCTATAAGATGCATGGGTATCGTGTTGAGCACGTATTTGATGAGTATAATTCTACCTGCCATCGAGAGCAATTTGGTCGACCATGCAGAAAACTTAGCCTCAAAATGATTGATAAGAGGAGAACAATACCTGGCTTTGTTGATTCCCTTATACAAATATGACCCAAGATATTTAATGGGCAATGAAGTCGATCGCATACCCAAAGCTTCCAGTGAAGTATTAACCGAAACTCCTTGCCCCGCAACAAATTGGCTCTTGTTATAATTTACCAATTGTCCTGAAGCCTTCTGATACGCTTCCAAAAATTGGCAAAATTTGCCCAAGTTGCGAGCAGCCCCATTTAGAAAAACTAACAAGTCATCAGCAAAACCCGAGTGCAAGATACATGGTACGCGGCCAGCCTTAAATCCCGTGATAGCACCCGTCCTCATTAGATGTTTAAGCCCTCTTGAGAACCCTTCAGATGATAATATAAATAATAGTGGCGATAACGGATCGCCCTGCTTCACACCTCGACCAATAGAAAAAGACTCTGTTGGACTACCGTTGAGCAGAATAGAATAGCGTGTTGCACTCAAATTATTGATTAGAATGCGTACTAGGCACGCATCCATCCCTATCCCCTGCAACAACAAGTGTAGGTATCTCCAACTAACACGATCGAATGCCTTGGCCATATTTAGTTTAATAATAACATGTCCTCCTCTTGTGCATTTATCCATAACATGTACCATCTCTTGGGCTAATAATACTTGTTCTGTGATGCCACGACCTTTCATGAAGCCTGCTTGTTCTGGAGAAATAAGCTTAGGCAGAAGCTTTCCCATTCTAGATGCTAGCAATCTTGTAATTATCTTGGAGATAAAATTGGTGAGACATATTGGGCGGTAATCCACAAAAGTTTGAGGATTACTGACCATTGGTATGAGAACGATAGTGGCCGACGCAACTGACTTTGGCATCCGAATACCCAAATAAAACTCTTGTACTACTTTGTGAACATCGTGCTGTATCAAATGCCAAAATCGCCTATAGAACGACCCCGGGTAGCCATCTGGGTCTGCTGCACTTCTGAGGCTAAGATCCCAAATAGATTCCTTGACTTTTGCCAACGAGGGAATCTCCTGCAGCATAAAGTTATCCTCGTGCGTGATCAGTGATGGTATATACTGCAGTATTAAATCAAAATCTACCACTGGTTCTTCTGCAAATAGATGCAAAAAGTAACGAATCGCTTCGGATTCAATGTCACTAGGTTGAATGCACTCAGTACCCTCCGGTGTCAATATTCTGCGAATGTGCTGCCTGCAGCGCTTATCTTTAACTGTTTGATGGAAAAAAGAAGTGTTGGCATACCCCTCCTTCAACCACTTAACATTGTCTTTCTGCTTCCAAAATAGAAAGGCACGATTTTGATTAATCTTCAGCTCTGCTATGCATCGATGATACTGTGCGCACGCTGTGTTCGTAGGATCCGCATCATATATTACTTTCGCTGATTTAACCTCTGCTTCTTCCTGGGACGCTGCATCAAAAATGTTGACAAATATATCTTTATTTTAAATCTTTTCGAAGAAGAGATAGTTTATTATGAAATCCCCACATGTCGCTTACTGTTGGAAATGATTGCCATCGGTGTGTGACAAAAGCATCAAAATCCACGTGCGTTGTCTAAACATCTAGATAACGAAAAACTGCTAGATTTCTAGGGCCTTCCGTATCACATGTCAGAAATAGTGGGGCGTGATCAGATGTAGCCCTTGATAGATGTTGAACTTGTGTGATTGGAAACAGATCAGCAAAAGATGATGAGCTCAAAAAACGATCAAGGATACGCCATACGCGGCCTAGGCCGCGGCCATCTGACCAAGTGAATACTGAACCTTGAAAAGAGATCTCCTGCAAATGACAGTGCTGAACAAATGGTTGAAATCCTGCTGCACTCTATCACGATGCTCGTCTAGTGTTCGAAATGTATTAAAATCTCCTCCGATAAGCCATGGCACTGTGTTGACCGCATGCAATTGCTTCAACTCTTCCCATAATATACGCCGCTCTAAAATAAAATGGCGTCCATATACTGCTGTCAACCAAAAACAATCGCCAGAGGCTAGCCATCGATATTTGATCGAATTATGTTGATGACCATCTTGCTCCTCTTCCAAAGTCAAGATTGATTCCTTCCAAAAAAACCATATTTGATCATTACAAACTGATATAGCTTTTGAAAAACCTAATTGTAATTGATATGATAGTAATTATGTAGATTGGAGATTTGGCTCAATGACTATTAATGTGTAAATTATGCTTTCTAACCAATGACAGTAAACGATTAAATGAAGTACGGATACCACGGACATTCCACAACAGTATCTTCATTGAGATAATACATCAAAAGAGTTTGAGAGGTGCGCGGCATGTAACCTGGTTAAGCGTGGAGAGGTGGGATTGGCTTGATTCCATCTCAATATCCTTGGCTCCTGACTGGGCTGTGGATCAGTGGGATCCATAGGCACATTTTCGCTAGAGTGTGCATCGACATATGTGGCTTCAATTATGTTTGCAATATTTTCATAGCAGTTCTTATCTTGCGCATCCAACTGATTAACTTCTAATGGAAGTTCTAATTCATTGTCTGGGTGAGAAGAAAATAACGTTGACTCCGGAAGATCTCCCAACATGCAATCGTCAACACCTTTTAATCTTGAGAGATCTTGCACATCTGTTACCTCATGAGCTGCTACCGTGTCTGGTGATGGTGGATTCATTATATCTGCATGTGGCTCAGTATTTTCAGTTTGGTGTTTAGCGAGTGAAGGACCTATTTTTTTTGGCATCCAGCGTTGAGTTTTGGTTTTGTCCGATGGCTTTATCCTGGGATTATCCGTTGGCAGAACGATTTTTTCAAGAGGCTGCTTAGGGTTGGCATTGTGCGTTCCACAGTAGCCGCAACATGTCCTAGCCGATAACAGCATGTGCATTATTGTGGCAAATCCTCGTATTCAACATTCTGCATGATCACTCTAGTTGATGTCTAAATGAAGATGAATTGAGGCAATTCTTTGGAGACATCTAATTCAATGCATACTCGCGCCACCGATGGGTGGTTCATCGTGGCAATGGCGGTGTCTAATTTCAACGGCTCTCCTAGCATAGCTGCCACTTGAAAGAGAGCATCTTTACGATGCAAATGTATGGGGAGACCTGGGAATGACACCCATAATGGGACAATTGGCACTCCGATCGTGGGATCATAATCCGGCGTCCACTTGGTGATTCTCATATGTTTTCCGGAGATCATCCAACTTCGTCATGAAAAACATCGTATATGCAGAAGACTCCAACTATTCTGTCAATTCCAATAACATTTGAACCAAAAGGAAGTATGGAATTCCTCAACGCCACCAGTTGCTAGTGTTGATAAGGATCCATCAAATGAGCATATTACAGAGGTGTCGCATGAGCAAGATCTAGCCAGATTACATTGTTCTTCTGCGCCAGTTGGTCTGACTAATGTAGAGGATGCGGATCTTGCAATGTAGCACTTGTCTGATATAGAGTTACCTGATGATACCGCGATGGATGCCTCTGAACTACGTTCAGCGGCATTAGAGGTTGCTAGGGTATTATCTGCTACACCGCCATTGGAAGGTGGTGGCCCGAACGTGATGCATCCAGATGTATCTGAGGCATAATCAATTATTGAAGGTTCGTACTAGGCGTCCTAGGAAGAAAAAGAGTGAGCTGCCATTGGTCCCTCTGTCGTCTATTATCACCCGTGGTGAGATGCGCTGTTCGAAAACTACTTCCCATGACTCGCCCCAATGAAGGTCCTTCTTTGGAATGTTAGAGGTATTAACACCTCCATTACACGTATACTCTCACTTACTCGTCAACATGCTCTTCAACTATTAGTTATTATTGAACCAAAGCTACAACCTACTCGTTTAGAATATTTTCGTTTACAGTTGGGATTTTCACATGCTTCTTATTCTGCTGATACAAATATTTGGTTTTTTTGGCGAGATTCTTTCCTGGAGTTGTTGGAGATCCGGATGGGTGTCTAGAATATGTCGATTAATTTCCGATGGCTGCCTAGCGGTCGAGCATTCTTGTTTATGGCCGTCTATGCTCGGCACACTGTGGCAGCCAGGAAACCAGTATGGGAGTCTAGAATATGTCGATTGATTTGATGCGGTTTCACTCTACTGTGGACCAGCCGTGGATCCTGGGTGGAGATTTCAATACTTTTCTATCACTAGATGAACATAAAGGGGTTGCATCGCCGTCACTACAAACTCTCACTGAATTTAGGTAGTTGGTTGAATATTTGAGTTGATAGATTTGCCGTTCCAGGGATCCAAATTTACCTGGTCTGATGGTAGAGTTATTTGATATTACCAGAGTGCATCATTTCACTCGAACTACATCAAATCATTCACCATTATTATTGACTTGTCAGTTTGCGTCCTCTGCGGGCCAACATCATTCAGATATCTTGAGGCATAGACTATACATGCGGATTTTGATACATATGTTCGTACTCATTGGCGTTCGTATCCTACTCTGGGGGGAATATATGGGCTTTATGATAAGGTCCATCGGCTGAAAATTGACTTGCATCGGTGGAATCGCACTGTATTTGGAAACATTTTTACAGATTTAATGGCGGTGGAGGAGGAAACCATCTGGGCGGAACTACTATATCATGCGGCCGCAACGGAGGACAATCGTCATGTATATCATCGGGCTAAGGCTCGGTTGTTGCAGCAGCAATCTCGTGCTTGTCTTTTTTGGAAGCAAAAAAGCTAATGTTAAATGGTTGAAGGAGGGTGATGCCAACACATCATACTTTCATAGCATTGTAAGAATGCGCCGGGACAAGCAGAACATTTCTTTCATTCGTCGACTGGATGGCATAGTGTGTGAGACTGCAGCGGATATACAACCCGAGGCCGTCCGTTTTTGTCAACAATTGTTTTGTGAAGAGCCCACAGAGGATCATGATATATTATTGCAGCACATTCCACAAATTTTAATAGAGCAGGATAACAACTGGTCATTAGAGCAGCCTCAAATCTGGGAGGTTCGTCTGGCTGTCTAGCATCTCAGTCCATCTAGTGCTTTGGGCCTCGATGGCTTTCCGAGTTCATTTTATCGACATTTTTGGGATGACATTGGACATGATGTTTTACTAGCAGTGCAAGAATTCTTCTTAGGATTTCCTATACCTAATAAAATGGCCACATCATTGATATGCTTGATTCCTAAGGTTCTAAATCCAGATACCTTCGTAGATTTTTGCCCAATTTGTCTTATGAATTTTATGTCAAAAGTGGTGACATGGATTATATCTACTCGACTTAATGTATTATTGCCCCGACTGATCTCTCCAGGCTGGTTTTATGCAGGGTCGGGGTATTTCGGAGCAAATATTGTTGGCAAAAGAGATGGTCCATATATTGGATCGCAAATCTTGAGGTGGCCATGTCATGATAAAATGAGACATGGCCAAAGCATTTGACCGTGTTTCCTGGCAATATTTGGAAAATTTGCTCTTGAAGTTTTCTACCTTGTTTTGTAGGTATTATTATGAATAATTTAGCAGCTAAAAGATGTTCTGTGTTGATAAATGGGAAGCCAACTGGATTTTTTCGACCTTCCAGATGAGTCAAGCAGGGCGACCCTTTGTCACCTCTTCTATTCATTCTTGCATCTGAGGGATTTTCTTGAGGCCCTAAGGCATGTATGGGGACGGGTGAGATAAAGGGTTTCAATGGTGGTTGGACACAGTCTATTTCACATCTTGGTTTTGCGGATAATTTTTGATATTTCTCAATGGCGCAGTTGGCAATTTGCACGCATTTAAGAAGTTTTTGGAACAGTGTCAGCGGGCTTTGGGAAAGTTGGTTAACTATCTAAGAGCCAGCTAGTTGCCAGTGAAGGAGTCACCTCGCATCGCACAACGACCGTCTTACAAATGCATCCCACAGAATTGCCTATCAAATACTTAGGCTCATATCTATTTAAAGGTATCAACAGGGCACAATATTGTACATTGTTTCTTGCTCATTTTGATGCGAGATTGATAGGTTGGTCGCAGCGTATGTTGAGTATGGCGGGATGGTTGACGCTCATCCAGTCAGTCTTATCTACCATGCCCTTGCATATTATGGTGGCGGCAAGACTCCCAAAGAGCGTCATAGGTGAGTTAAATCAGAAAATGTCTACCTTTTTGTGGAAACAACGTCATCATTGGAGGCCTGGTCAACAATTTGTTATCCAAAGGATGAGGGTAGATTGGGAGTTTGCAATCTTGAGGCATTGCAAAAGGCATTTGAATGTAAAATGTGGTGGAATGTTCATGCATCGGACTCCTTGTGGGCTACATTCATGCGGCACAAGTATAGCATTAGAGGGAGTATGTCGGCACAGGTGTATGACTCTGTGGACTGGAAGAGATCGTGTCGCATTGATTCTTTCTGTGCCATGCACACTCATGCTTTAGACGATGGATTGGAATGGACTACGGATGCGAATGATCAATTTACTTTGCGCATTACCTATGAAGCATGTGGCCGAGGTTGGATCCGTCACCTTTCGCTCGATACATTTGGTGGCCAGGAACGTTGGCTTCGGCTAAACTATTTTTATGGCGTCTCTGGTACAATGCTCTACTGATGCCAGAGAACGTTCAGATAAGGTCAGTGGTTTTCCCAACATGTTGCTTTTTTTGTCGTAATGCCTCAGTTTCACAGGGTCATATCTTTTATAAGTGTCAAGTCATTAAGGATGTGTGGAGTCACATGGCAATGACTTTCGATGGGCTGTTGCCCATGTCCTCTACCTTGCGGCATTACTTACGGGGATGGTGGATCAACGTCCGCAAAACAACTATGTCTGGCCAGCTAGCTGCAGTTATACCGTTGATTGTCATTTGGGAAATCTGGAAGGAATATGCAGCAATACAATTTGGGGAACATACTTTTTTGATTCTCTGGCTTCGGGAGCGCATTCGCCATGACATCTATATATGGTGTTCCTCAGTGGTTGGTTGTAAGTTCGCCTCTTCCATTCCATCCTTAATTACTGCCTCTTATTCGCCTCCTCTACGTCACAAACGACTACGAATTCTACGCTGGAGACTGCCACCCATTGGTAAGTTAAAGCTTAATGTTGATGCTATGACTAGTCATTGAGGTGCGACCGGTGGGGCAGTTTTACGAGATGCGACGAGATGCCTGGTCCAAGCGATATCCTTTTCTTTGCCGGTGTTGTTGTCGGTGCATGCTGAATTACAAGCCCTCCTTTTTTCTATTCTATTCTTTACCACTGCAGGACATATTCTAACTGAGGTGGAAACTGACTGCCTGTAATTACTGGAGTTCATTGCGAGTACTACAGTTTTTACTGCTAGGTTGGGTAGTGATTGTGCTCGATTACACAACCTTCGGACTTCCACGAGAGCACAGGCCTCATACATTCTGCGTGAATGTAACTATGTTGCTCACTTATGAAGATCTGCCATCGTACAATACCGCAAACTGTCATTTATGAAGATCTGCCATCGTATTGTACTTGTTGTTATCGGCTAGGTCATAAGTTGACTGCATGTGGCAAGACTGACTCACAGGACCAACCACCGAATAATGATGTTGGTGGAGCAAAATCAAAGACCAAGGATACATTGCAGTAATGGACACCTAAAAAACAACAAGCATCGGACATGGTGGCAGATGCTGTCGCTTCTGTCGTCCCAGTTCCGTCATTGGGTATGTGTTCTCCAGATATGTTACCTACCGAAACTATCTTGTTTTCTCAAAATGTGTCTTGACTAAAAGGTATTGATGATAGCTTGTTGGCCGAATTGCCTATTAATTCTGAGCTGCTTACTATTTCGGATAGTGAGATAGAGGTGGATCATTGCCGTACTGCTTTAGTCGAAGAACCAACGGATGAAGAAATTTTACAATATATTGAAATCCTAGTACAAGCAGTGGTGATTGATTCAAATTCATAAGAAAGACTCCCTCTAACATCGCCAACTTCAAGTGAGGATGCTGCTTTTCAAATTCCTCCTAGGCTGCTACGACGACAGCATCGGTTAGTAACGCCCTTATTGCTGCCGCTTACCCGTTCTCGGGCTTCACTCTCAAACTCTTTTGAAGTATTGTCGAATCAATGAAGATGCTGATTGGAATGTCAGAGGTATTCGTTCCTCTGCTGACCATATATTATCTTTACTTCAGCGTTATCATTTACATTTTTTAGTGATTATTGAACCCAAGGCTCAACCAACATCGTTAACTACATATCGATTGAAATTTGGTTTTCCTCAAGCCGTATCTGCTTGTGATGAGCATATATGGATTTTTTTGGAAATCATCTGCGTTGCAATTGGAAGGTGCGTGACTTGGAGTACAAAATCATTCTTTGCATTTTAATTGGTTGGCATTGGGAGATTCTTTTTGGACCACATTTGTCTACGGTCTTCATTCGGTGACTGCACGTAGACCGTTGTGGACGGATCTTGTTGCTATATATGGATCTATAGATATTCCATGACTTATTGGTGGGGACTATAATACATTTTTGTCTTTAGATGAGCATAAAAGTCGGTCATCGTCGACATTGCATTCGTTACAGGATTTTAATGATTGTGTTGCAGCTTGCTCTTTACAGTCGATAAATTTTCAAGGTTCTCTCTATACTTGGTGTGATGGTCGAGGTTTAGGCAAAGTTTGGCACCGCCTGGATCGTTTCTTATGTACCTCGGCTATTTTCAATCTCTTCACTTCAGTGTGCTGTCAGCATTTAAATCACACTACCTCCGATCACTTTCCATTATATTAAGAATGTACGACTGGTTCCTTTTCAACATCAGTGTCTTTCGTTACTTGGATGTTTGGGCTACGGATTTTGATTTTGACAGTTTTGTTATTCATCATTGGCAATCTTTTACTACAATAGGTTGAATGAGGGGATTTTATTCTAAGCTGCGACAGCTTAAGCATCATTTGAGGCGGTTGAATTAATATGTGTTCGGCAATATTTTTGACGTAGTCTCGGCAGCAGAGCGGATGCATTCTGATGTGAGGTTGCCTTTGATTCGGACCCATCCGAGTTGACACACACAGAATATCACAGTAGTATGGCCTCTTTACGACTGGCACAATCGAGAGCATTAATGTTTTTGAAACAAAAGGCCAATATAAAATAGGTGTAGGAAGGAGATGCTAACACTCAGTATTTTCACCAAACAGTGAAGGAAAGGAGGCACAAACAGGCAATCCGACAGATCTTTAAGGAAGATGGAATGGAGTGCTGTACCTCGCAGGATTTGGAGGCGGAGGCGTTTTTTCAGAATTTAATTCTTTGCAGAATAGACGTCTTCACCTGATTTTATTCTATGATATATACCCCAGTTGCTCACTACTGAGGATAACAGTTTATTAATAGCTTTGCCGGAGTTGCATGAAGTTAAGCAGGCAGTTTGGGACCTTAGTCCAACCAATGCCGCTTGTCCAGATGGTTTTCCAGTCTCTTTCTATCGTCGCTTTTAGTCACTAATGCAAATGGATGTACATAAGGCAGTTCAGGAGTTTTTTCTTGGTATTCCATCACCACGCCAAGTTGCTACCTTGCTTATTACTCTTATTCCAAAAGTTATAAATCCGCATACATTCTCTGATTACAGGCCTATTTGTTTGACTAATTTTCTAGCCAAGGTACTTACTCGGTTAATAGCCACTTGTTTGTCCTCTTAACTCCCTCGTTTAATCTCTCTTGGACAGGCAGGATTTATGAAAGGATGGAATAATACTGAGCAAATATTGCTAGCACAAGAAATGGTGCATGTCTTGGATCGCCCAGTCCATGGTGGACATGTCATTGTCAAATTAGATATGGCTAAGGCCTTCGACAGAGTAAGCTGGTCTTATCTTAGCCAAATATTATTGGCTATGGGATTTAAGGCACGCTTCGTTCGCATTAAATAACTTTGCAGCGACAAGATGTTTGGTCTTAATTAATGGTAAGCCAGCGGGTTATTTTCCGGTGTCCAGAGGGGTAAAAAAAAGGTGATCCGCTATCACCTCCGTTATTCATTCTTGTTTCGGAGGACTTTTCAAGAGGGCTCAAGTCGTAGATGCTGACAGGGACAATCAAGGGATTTAATGCCGGTCGAGTGCCCCAAGTGTCCCACCTGGGGTTTGCAGATGATCTTATTGTTTTCTTTATGGCTCAGTTGCCAATTCGCAACAGTTTCGCCTCTTTTTAGATGCATACCGACACACTTCCAGCCAGTTGGTAAACTTTCATAAAAGCCAAATGGTAGTCAGTACAGGAGTGTCGGGATCGCGGGCATCGCAGACATTGGGCATGCAACTCACACAGCTGCCAATGAAATATTTGGGTTCGTATTTATACAAAGGTATTAATCGTGCATTTTATTGTACTTCAATGCTTATTCACTTTGATGCAAGATTGAATTCTTGGTCTGCTAAGCTGCTCTCATTTGCGGGTCAATTGGTTTTAATTTGTCATGTGCTTGGCTCTATTCCCTTGCATATAATTATGAGTTCATGATTTTCGAAGAGTGTATTGAAAGCTCTTAGCAGGAAATGGCCCAGTTTCTTTGGATTGATCATCATCATTGGCACTCTTGGGATCAAATTTGTTGCCCTTTGGAGTTAGGTGGTTTGGTGATCCGAAATCTGGATATGGGTCCAGCAAGCTTATGACAGTCATTTATGGTGGCAATTCCATCAGTCACAGTCGCTTTGGGCAATATACAAGCCGGGCAAAGTATGGCTGCAGGGGGATGGTATCTGCTAATATCTATGACTCACCGATTGGAAGCGGATTAGTCGAGTTCATCCATATATGTAGCAACACGTTCAAGATACACCGGATGGCATCTTTTGGACTGCTGACTCTTCAGGACAGTTTTCGTTGCGTTCAGTTTACAGCCTGCTATTCTCTCACATGTCTACGTTTGATTGTGCTAAGTTTTTTGGTGGCCCACTCTTCCATCTGGGGCGAGAGTTTTTCTGTGGCCACTTTAGATGCATGCTTTGCCATTAGTTGATAATCTTTATTCGTGGCAGACGGTATTCCCATCTCAGTGTGTATATTGTCGTAGGCATTCGACAAGCGGGATCATTTATTCTTACAATGTCTGGCAATTCGGCCTATATGGAAGGATATTTCAGTTTTTCTATCTGGTCCGACTCTGCGTCATTCAGCTATTCTTGAATACTTAATTCGTTGGTGGCGAACTTCATCCGCAGCTTCTATGGCTGGTCAGCTGAGAGTAGTGGCTCCGTCACTCACGGTGTGGGTTATTTGGAAAGAATATGCATCTATCGGATTTGGAGAAAGTAGCTTCTCGTATTGCAGGTTATTTGAGAGAGTGCAGGATCATATATTTATATGGTGTGCATCGACAAAAGGGCGTACATTCTCCATGTCATTGCCCCACTTGATCGCACAGGGTTTTTCACCGACATTGCGTCAGCGTCGTCACAGGATTGTCCGCTGGGAGCTGCCACCGTCAGGACGATTTAAACTTAACATTGATGCATCCGTTGGCCAGACAGGGGCGGCTGTAGGAGCAATCTTACGAAACGACTTAGGAGATTTTGTTTGTGGTGTTGCATTTCCTTTGCCGCTTAAGACACCATTACGAACCGAGCTTATGGCTTTGATCTATAGCCTATTATCTTTTGCACGAGATTATTATAGACTAATAGTTGAGACGGATTGCAGATCGTTGCTCACTTACTTAGCACATCCGGGACACTACACGGGCTCTCTATTAGTGGATCTTCAGAGAGCAATTGATTTCCTTTTCCTTAATACATCATCGTTGCAATATTGCCCAAGGGAAGCAAATACGGCGGCACACTCGCTCTCCAGGTATGGACTGCGTTCGCCCGGGACGATTACATATGCTTCATTCACATGTTTGCCATGCGAGGTTCATGGAGCCATATTATTGGATACCACTGTTCCTCAGATGCGTCTTTAATGGAAGTCTCCTATTGGGTTGGCAATCACTCTCTCGGGTTGCCTATGTCATTCATTGGCATAGGCAACGTCGGTATGTTTTCTCTCCTCAGCTTTCTCAATCATCATTTGACTTTATTGGACATATATATAGTGTGGATAACATTGTTTTTCTTCATGAGCATGTGGTGGATCCATGGCAAAGGCTGCAACACTTTGCGTTTTCTATACGGCTGGACACAAATAGAGTTGCCTATATTCATTGCGAATGCATGCAACGTCGGTATGTACAGGACCATTGCTTTTCTTTTACTCTTCTCCATGGTTGACACTGACTATTCTTCCTGTGTGGTTTACATCAATGGCAAGCACTGGAATGCAACATACAGACATGCGCACAATTGAAGGCAACCAGTTGACGGAATTCTTTAATTCTATGAAATTGTATAGCTTTTTGGTTGATGATAAGGCTCTATTCTTTAAATATGTTGCATATTTTTTCAGGTTTTCTTGTATATATCATGCATTTCATTTATTTCTGCGTGGGAGAGTCTCCTACGTTAATTATAACCACGGTATTTCTCTGCCATAAGTCAGGGCATATTATTAATAAAATTGCCGGACGGTACCGCCCGTCCTTCATAAAAAAAATCTATATATATGTATATATATATATGTATGTATGTATATATATGTATACATACATATATTAAATGAAAGAGGGGCAATACCGTCCTAGATTATATTAATAATACCCTCACTTGTGGTGGAGGAATACCGTGGTTACATAATGGGTGGAAGACTCTCCCACAATGAAAAGAACTAAAATTGCAATTGAAAACATTAAGCAAAAATCAGACAAGGTGAATAAGCTTGTTGTTGTACCCCCAACGACAATGTACTTGAAACTATGACTAAGTGAAGTAATGAAAACAATGATTCCTTCAAGTGCATGTTATTTAAGTCGACTTAGCATTACTTTACTTAATACATTTGAGATGGATACCAAATAATTAAATAAGGGGATGTCACAGGGTATTGTAATACCTTATGAATTTCGGCCAAGAGGCCTTGATCAACCATAGAACAATTTCGTTTATAAGAATGCAAGCCTAATTGATTCTCACAAAAGCAAGATTAAAATCATAATTTGATAAAATAAATAAACACTATAAATTATATAAGTATGGGATTTGATAAATAAGAAATGACTAAAAAAACCACCCAAAGACCCCAATTTTCGGCCATACCCCCAAGGATTCTAGAATCCTCCACATTTGTCTACATAATTCTTAGAGTAATTAATTAAATAATAATTAAAATATAAAATAATCATGCATGAAAAATAAAACAATAAAATAATGAGGCATGCAAAATAAGCATGCAAAAAGACAAGAAAAAGAAGCTATCTTGTAAGATAAAGCTTCAAGCTACCTAGGCCCCTATTTTTCTCCCCCTTAACCGAAATTGAGTCCACATTCCCTCCCCTAATTCTTTTTAAAAACCTTCCAAGACACTTCCATTGTCTCCATCTTGGAATCTTTTAACAAGCTTTCCTTCAAGACAACTTTAAGCAAACTTCATTACCCCTCCACATTCCTAAATTTCGACCCCTTCATCTTGAAGGCTAGGAGTTCTAATTCAAGATTCATCTTCAAGCTCAAGAAGTGTTTAGGTGCAAAGATTTCAACTCTCTTAGGTGGTGCCATCTTGTGATACTTGAAGCTCCATTCAAAGCCCACTTTAGGTGAAGGAGGAGGAGGATTTCAACTCAACTCATTCCATAACCAAGCTAACACAAAAGCTTTAGCTTGAAGAGGCAAGTATACACTAATCTCTCATGATTTACTTGAAGAATTAATGGCTTGAATGGTTAGAAGTTCCTAAGATGTGATCTTTAGTTGAATATCCTAAGTTCAAGATTGTATCTTAGTGATTTCTTAAGAACAATGCCTTGCATGTGGTTTATTCTTTCAAAGATGGAATCTTTTATTACACGCAATAAGTTAAAAGGCTGTTTTAGTATGGAATAAGATCCATCTAAGTGAGTTTAGGCAAGATTAACTCTTGGTTGAAATTTGAGAGGTCCTAGGAAAGCATGCATGTGATGGATGTGAGTTTTTAATGAGGTTGTTTGTAAGATTGGACTAAAATGACTCTTGAATGTGTTGCATGCTTAAATATATGTTGTAAAATGTGGTAAAGGTACCATATATGTTTCGTCCTAAAAGATGAAAAGGATGGTGAGCCTTGACTTCAAGGAAGAACACTTGTTTTGAGCATATATGATACTTGTTTTGTGTACAATCTACAAACTGTTTGGTATGATGCCAAAGTGACTTTATAAAAGCATGGAATCTGGATATTCATGTTACAAAAGAGTGTATGTGGTAACCAATAAGCTATTTCATAAGAACAAGATATATAGTGGACATTTGACTTGAATGAATGGCAAAACATCAAACCACTGGAACTGGGTAGAATGGAACAACGTTTTTAATGGCTTAAAAATGGATCTTGTAGATGTCCAATAAAGCTGATTTTTGGTATGATGACAACCTTAGGTGTGTAGTAAATATGAAAATTGGAATTTTGTAAAATGAGTTATGAATTATGTTTAAGGAATTATTTGGTAAAACTGCTCCAGCTGAAATCACTGGAACAGGGCAGAAATAAGTAACCGTGTTGCTTGGCTCAAAAATGGACCTTAGGAACTTGAAATGGGCTATTTTTCGGTAAGATGCTATTTTCACATGTTTATGACATGTGTGATTTGGAATTTTGGAAAAAGAAATCATGGATTTGCCATAATTGAATTTTAGTAAAATGGGTCAGTGCAGTTTTAGCACATGACCCATTTCAGGAAAATAATTAAATGAGCTCTTTATGGTTATTGGATTGACCTGGAAATTTTATGACAATCACCTAAGACATAAAGGAGTAAGATAATGCAAATTAATCAAGTTTGTCTTAACGTTTTAGTGGGTAATTATGGACATGAAGTTGATGTACTAAAACTAGAATTGGGCTGAACGGGGGATTAATTTAAAAGACCCAATGTTGGAAGGATTTGGAGTATATATATGTGGTTTGGGCTGATGGGGGTTAAGCCTTAGGGAGTTTATTATATATTCCAAGTTTTTGCCCAAATAATTAAGGTTTTGAGATTTAAAAATGTAATTTAGCCGCCTATGAACATAACATAGGAATTTGGGAAATTCTTAGTTCTGAAACCATGCATGTTGACATGTTATAAAGGAATTTCACGTTATGACTTGCATTGCATATCATTACATGTATCATTCATGATCATATGCCACATGAATCTGATTTTATGAATTTTACTTATGCAAGCAAGTTTACAAGTAACTATGTGTTCGGTATGCATAAAAGTTTTTATGGTCCCATGTTTTAAAGAAAGCTTCATGATTCCTTTGCCGGCCAAGCATGCGACTAACCCGACTCCAGACTCGGGGTTAATTGGTCCTGTTGACATGATATGTTCGAGACCCGTTCAGATCCGGAGTTAATTGAGTCTGATACATGTTTCTGGACCCGTTTTAGATCCATGGGTTAATTGATCTGACACATGTTCTGGACCCGTCCCAGACCTGGGGTTAATTGGTCTGTTGATATGTTCTGGACCCGCTCAGATCCGGGTAATTGATCTGACACTCCGTTTTCCAACATGTTATTTTATGGGACCAAAATGATGTTTTGACACACATGACATCATGCATTGCATTTTGCATAATCCATTAGCACGCTGACATGTTGTATGTTACGGTTAATGGTTAATAGGACATTATTGGTATAGCACTATATGGAACTACGCTTAGGCTATATCGTCAAGCAAATTCAGGATTAAAGACTAGGTATGAATTATTATTTGAGGTTTTCGGGGTGTTACATTCATGTTATAATTCTTTATGTATTTCATGTCAGTTTATTGTATTCTTGCTGGGTGATTTTTATCACTCACACTTTTATCTTTCCCCAGAGCCAGATAATGCTAAGATTGAGTGGATCGAGGATGAGCCGAGAGTGCCATATCCGTAGGCGGGGAATTTGATGAAGGCAAAGCTTAAGGACTTTTGTGCAGCCAGACGTTTGCATTATGAACAATGTTTGAACTCTTTGAATTTCGGTTATGTCATTTTGTGGGACTGCTACTTTTTGGAACTTAGTATTTTCGTAATGCATGTTTATTTGGAAAAGTTTTAATTCTGCCTAAATTTTACTACCATGTTAAATGTTAGCATGGGAGTCCATGGCTTATGTTATGGATTTTCGCATGTTATGCATGACGCTTTGTACTCTTCTTAGTGAAGTACGGCGGCTGCACCGTATTTGGACGAGGTCCGGGTGCGGGGCGCTACAGGTGGTATCAGAGCCCAGGCTCTAGATTTAGGGCAGAACGTAGAACTAAGTTATGATCTTAGCAACCTAAGTTTGATCTTAGACCTAAGTTATTATCTTAGATGAGTGATGGCCTTAGACTAGGACCACTTAGACCAGGTTTAGGATGCAACCTAATAATTAATCTTGATTTATGAAAGCCAGGTGTATAACGAAAGACATGCCCTTCTCTTATTTAAAATTTTCAAATTATGGTCCTTAGTCAAAATAAATTGGTTTTATTCTGATATTCTAAGTAAATGTTAAACCCCATAGTGCAGATGGTGAGACCACGTGGCAGACCTCCGAGAGCACGACCAGCTGCTCAGGATCCCATTCCTCCACCACCAGCTCAGGTCCCGCCACCACCCCAGTCGGACCAGAATCCTCCAGTTCAGAATAATCCACCACCAGCACCGCAGGCACCTGTTCCTCTGGTCATCCCCGACATGAATGCCTTGCAGGCCTTTTGCCAAGTTGTCACTCAGATAGGGCAAGGCCTAATCCATCAGAATGCTCCACCTCATCCACACCAGCCGGTAAGAGATGCCCAGTATTACTTCGAAAAGCTTAAGAGGGCTTATGTGCCACCGTTTGAGGGAAAGCCAGACTCAGATACCACGGAGAAGTGGCTAGATGAAGTTGAAAATTGTTTTGAGTTAATTCAAGCCCCAGACGAGATGAAAGCCCAAGCCATCAGACCTTTCCTGATCAGTGAAGCAAATCAATGGTGGAAGACAAATCTGCAACCTTTGCCCAGACTAATTGCCTGGGAAAGATTTTTGCAAGAATTTCTCAAGTTCTATGTTCCACCGTCGGTCAAGTTACAAAAGAGGCATGAGTTTGAATCTCTGAAGCAAGAGCCGGGCATGACAGTAGCTGAGTACGCAAATAAGTTCATCGCACTAGGGAGGTTTCAGCCTGTTACCATGAATGACGAAGAAACAAAATGATGAAGTTTGAAAGAGGCCTAATCCAAGAATTAGGACGTGGTTAGTGAATGCAAACCCTACCAATTTTGGAGCACTCTTAGACGCATGCTACCGGATCGAGAGAGACATTATACGACGAGATGATGTGGGACAAAAGCGAGAAAGACCAGGGACCAAAATGAGAAGTACAGAAGGGTAGCTAAGAAGAATTTCAAAGGGTCAGTTCGACAGGGACAATCCCAAGGGCAGAGTCAGCGCCGCCAGCAATACCAAAATAATCAGCAAAAGAATCAGGCTCCATCTCAGCAGCCAGCAATACCAGTATGCCCTTAGTGCCAGAAGAGACATATGGGTGAGTGTAGATGGAAGACGGGTAAATGCTTTGGATGCGGCAAAGATGGTCATCAGATTAAGGATTGCCCAGAAAGAGGAGCGCAGCAACAACAACAGCAGCCCAAGAACCAGCGGCCACGTGCAAATGCGAGGGTGCACGTCATGACGGATGCTGATGTTGAGGAGACTTCAGACATAGTGACTGGTAAGATTTAAAGTTTATGTCTTCAATACGTTTTACTTATACATGCCTATTATATTGCTTAATAAGGTGTATGGTTCAGGAACTATCTTAGTGTGTAGCATGCCCGCAAATGTGTTATTCGACAGTGGCGCCAGCCACTCATTTATCTCAAGAAAGTTTGCTAAGAATAGATCATAATTCAGTCAGGCTAGAATCACCCTATAGAGTACAAGCAGCTGGCGACCAGGTGCTTGTTTCCCACCACATCTTCAGAAATTGCACGCTCGAGTTTAATGATCAGCGGTTTGAGGCCAATTTGATCCCTATATCTATAGCGATTTTGACGTGATTCTCGGAATGGATTGGCTCTCAAAGAATCATGCTCACATTGATTGCCGAAGCAGCAAGTTATCATTAAGAACCCAGCTCGAGATGAAATATCATTCCAAGGAGGAGCTAAGTTAAAGAAACCATCCAAGAAAGTTTTTGTTAACGCGGCTCGTGCCAGCCAAGCGTTAAGGAAAGGTCATGAAGATTCTTTATTTATGTCCTAAGTGCTGAGCAAGCGAGCCCTACCTTGCACAAGTCCCAATTGTTAATGATACCCTGATGTTTCCTGATGATTTACCTGGACTACCTCCTGATCGTGAGATTGCTTTCGAAATAAACCTTGTTCCAGGAGCTGAACCCATATCGAAAGCCCCTTATCGAATGGCACCTACAGAACTGAAGGAGCTAAAGGAGCAGTTACACGAACTGTTAGAAAAGAAACTCATTCGCCCCAGTGTTTCACCTTGGGGTGCTCCGGTGCTATTCGTGAAGAAGAAAGATGGAAGTATGCGTTTATGCATCGATTACCGGGAGCTCAACAAAATCACCATAAAGAACAAGTACCCATTGCCCCGGATTGACGATTTATTCGACCAGCTCAGGGGATCCCGAATCTTTAGTAAGATTGACCTACGGTCTGGATAGTTTCAACTGAAGATTAAGGCGGAAGATGTCCCTAAGACTGCTTTCAGAACCCGCTATGGACACTATGAATTCTTGGTCATGCCCTTTGGTTTGACCAATGCCCCTGCCGCCTTTATGGATCTTATGAATCGAATCTTTCAATACCAGTTAGACAAGTTTGTAGTGGTCTTCATAGATGACATCTTGATTTATTCACCCGACGAAGAGACTCACGCAGCCCATTTGAGGACAGTCTTGAATATTCTAAGAGCAAGACAGTTGTATGCAAAGTTTAGCAAATGCGAGTTTTGGCTACGAAGTGTATCCTTCCTCGGTCATGTTATTTCAAAGATGGGATTTCAGTAGATCCCAAGAAAATTGAAGCTATCACGGAATGGCCCAGACCAACAAATGTTATGGAAGTGAGAAGTTTCTTGGACTAGCCAGGTACTGCCGAAATTTTGTTGAAGGATTCTCGAGGATAGCTGTCCCCCTCACCAGATTGACCCAAAAGAAGACCAAGTTTGAGTGGAGTGCCGACTGTGAAAAGAGTTTCTCGGAGCTAAAAGTAAAGTTGACATCCGCTCCTATCCTAGCTCAGCCCACTCCTGGTGAGAAGTATGTGGTGTACAGTGATGCTTCAAAGAATGGCCTCGCATGTGTCCTTATGCAGCAAGATAAAGTGATAGCTTATGCATCCCGGCAGTTAAAGCCATTTGAGCAAAACTACCCTGTCCATGGTCTTGAGCTTGCCGCAGTGGTTTTCGCATTAAAGATATGGAGACATTACCTGTATGGCGAGAAGTGTGAGATCTACACAGACCACAAAAGCTTAAAGTATCTCTTTACCCAGAAAGAGCTCAATATGCGGCAGCGCAGATGGCTGGAATTGATTAAAGATTATGATCTCTCAATTCAATATCACCCTGGAAAAGCTAACAAGGTTGCTGATGCATTGAGTCGGAAGACCAGCCACCCACGGCAACCTCCTCTTCAGCGAGACATGGAAGAGTTCGGCTTAGAAGAAGTAGATTCGGTGGATGAAGTTCTCGCCAATTTAGTTCTTATTCCTTCATTGCTTGATAGGATCAAAGAGGCTCAAAGGAATGATGAAGCTTTAAGAAAAATCAAGGAAAGGATGAAAGAAAAGCCACGAGATGATTTTGAAGTTTGCAGTGACGGCAGTTTATGGTACCAAGGACGATTATGTGTATCGGAGAACAAAGAAATTAAAGATGAAGTTTTTATGGAAGCTCATAACTCCCGCTTATCTATACATCCTGGAGCTAATAAAATGTATCAAGACCTTAAGCAAAAGTTTTGGTGGCACGGAATGAAGAATCAAATAGCAGAATTTGTTGAGCGATGTTTGATCTGTCAAAGAGTAAAAGCCGAACACCAAAGACCTGCTGGATTATTAAAACCTTTAGAAGTGCCAGAATGGAAGTGGGACCACGTCACAATGGATTTCGTGACTGACCTATCCAAGACTAAGTATGGAATTGATGCTATATGGGTCGTTGTGGATCGATTGACTAAGTCTGTCCACTTTTGGCTATGACGATTAAGGCATCCATGGAGAAGTTGGCCTCTATGTATATTGACCAGATTGTTTGTCTGCATGGGGTGCCCATAAGTATTGTATGCAACCGTGATTCCTGTTTTACCTCGAGATTCTGGACAGCCTTTCAAAAGGCAATGGGCACCGAGGTCAGACTGAGTTCCGCATTTCATCCTTAAACAGATGGTCAATCAGAAAGAACAATTCAAACCCTTGAGGACATGCTTTGCGCATGTATTCTTGACTTTGGAGGAAGCTGGGATAAAAGCCTTAAGCTTTTTGAGTTTTCATATAATAACAGTTTCCACCAATCCATCGGATGGCACCTTACGAAGCATTGTATGGACGAAAATGTCGGTCCCCACTCTATTGGGACGAGATTGGAGATAAGATGTACACGGGACCCGACATTGTTGAGCAAACGCGAGAAAAGGTCAAGATGGTAAAGCGGCACAAGATAGGACTAAGATATGGGCTGATGAAAGAAGAAGACCCTTAGAGTTTCAAGAAGGAGATAAATTTTTCCTAAAGGTTTCTCCGACCAAAGGAGTCAAAAGGTTTGGCATCAAAGGCAAGTTGAGCCCAAAATTCGTTGGACCTTATGAGGTATTAGAGAGAGTGAGTGAAGTTGCGTATCGCTTGGCGTTGCCACCATCTCTTTCTCAGTTACATAATGTATTCCATGTTTCCCAACTACGCCGATATGTACATGATCCTAGCCACATCCTTGAAGATCAACAATTGAAGGTTGAAGAAGATATATCTTATGAAGAGGAGCCCCTAAGGATCGTTGATCGGAAAGAGAAAGCATTGAGAAAGAGATCCATACCCATGTGAAGGTTCAGTGGAAGTACCATTCGGAAGAAGAAGCAACATGGGAAACGGAGGAAGACATGAGGAGTAGATATCCCCACCTTTTTGACTAGCTTCTAAAGTTTCGAGGACAAAACTTAAGATAAGGGGGAGGATGTTGTACCCCAACAACAATGTACTTGAAACTATGACTAAGTGAAGTAATGAAAACAATGATTCCTTCAAGTGCATGTTATTTATGTCGACTTAGCATTACTTTACTTAAATACTTTTGAAATGGATACCAAATAATTAAATAAGGGGATGTCGCAGGGTATTGTAATACCTTGTGAATTTCGGCCAAGAGGCCTTGATCAACCATATAACAATTTCGTTTATAAGAATGCAAGCATAATTGATTCTCACAAAAGCAATATTAAAATCATAATTTGATAAAATAAATAAACACTATAAATTATATAAGTATGAGATTTGATAAATAAGAAATGACTAAAAAACCCCAAAGACCCCCAATTTTCGGCCATACCCCCCAAGGATTCTAGAATCCCCCACATTTGTCTACATAATTCTTAGATTAATTAATTAAATAATAATTAAAATATAAAATAAACATGCATGCAAAATAAAACAATAAAATAATGAGGCATGCAAAATAAGCATGCAAAACAAGAAAAAGAAGCTATCTTGTAAGATAAAGCTTCGAGCTACCTAGGCCCCTATTTTTCTCCCCCTTAACCGAAATTGAGTCCACATTCCTCCCCTAATTCTTTTTAAAACCTTCCAAGACACTCCATTGTCTCCATCTTGGAATCTTTTAACAAGCTTTCCTTCAAGACAACTTTAAGCAAACTTAATTACCCTCCACACTCCTAAATTTCGGCCCCTTCATCTTGAAGGCTAGGACTTCTAATTCAAGTTTTATCTTCAAGCTCAAGAAGTGTTTAGGTGCAAAGATTTCAACTCTCTTAGGTGGTGCCATCTTGTGATACTTGAAGCTCCATTCAAAGCCCACTTTGGGTGAAGGAGGAGGAGGATTTCAACTCAACTCATTCCATAACCAAGCTAAGGCAAAAGCTTTAGCTTGAAGATGCAAGTATACACTAATCTCTCATGATTTACTTGAAGAATTAGTGGCTTGAATAAATAGAAGTTCCTAAGATGTGATCTTTAGTTGAATATCTTAAGTTCAAGATTGTATCTTAGTGATTTCTTAAGAACAATGCCTTGCATGTGGTTTATTCTTTCAAAGATGGAATCTTTTATTACATGCAATAAGTTACAAGGCTGTTTTAGCATGGAATAAGATCCATCTAAGTGAGTCTAGGCAAGATTAACTCTTGGTTGAAATTTGAGAGGTCCTAGGAAAGCATGCATGTGATGGATGTGAGTTTTTATGAGGTTGTTTGTAAGATTGGACTAAAATGACTCTTGAATGTGTTGCATGCTTAAATATATGTTGTAAATGTGGTTAAGGTACCATATAAGTTTCGGCCTAAAATATGAAAAGGATAGTGAGCCTTGACTTCAAGGAAGAACACTTGTTTTGAGCATATATGATACTTGTTTTGTGTACAATCTACAAACTGTTTGGTATGATGCCAAAGTGACTTTATAAAAAGCATGGAATCTGGATATTCATGTTACAAAGGAGTGTATGTGGTAACTAATAAGCTATTTCATAAGAACAAGATATATAGTGGACATTTGACTTGAATGAATGGCAAAACATCAAACCACTGGAACTGGGTAGAATGGAACAACGTTTTTAATGGCTTAAAACTGGATCTTGTAGATGTCCAATAAAGCTGATTTTTGGTATGGTGACAACCTTAGGTGTGTAGTAAATATGAAAATTGGAATTTTTGTAAAATGAGTTATGAATTATGTTTAAGGAATTATTTGGTAAAACTGCTCCAGCTGAAATCACTGGAACAGGGCAGAAATAAGTAACGTGTTGCTTGGTAGGAACATGAAAATGGGCTAATTTTCGGTAGGATGCTAGTTTCACATGTTTATGACATGTGTGATTTGTAATTTTGGAAAAAGAAATCATGGATTTACCACAATTGAATTTTTAGTAAAATGGATCAGTCCAGTTTCAGCACATGACCCATTTCAGGAAAATAATTAAATGAGCCCCTTATGGTTATTGGATTGATCTGGAAATTTTATGACAATCACCTAAGACATAAAGGAGTAAGATCATGCAAATTAATCAAGTTGGTCTTAACATTTTAGTGGGTAATTATGGACATGAAGTTGATGTACTAAAACTGGAATCTGGGCTGAACAGGTGATTAATTTAAAAAGACCCAATGTTGGAAGGATTTGGATATATATACGGTTTGGGCTTATGGGGGTTAAGCCTTAGGGAGTTTATTATATATTCCAAGTTGTGGCCCAAATAATTATGGTTTTAAGATTTAAAAAGGTTAATTTAGCCGCCTATGAACATAACGTAGGAATTTGGGAATTCTTAGTTTCCGAAACCATGCATGTTGACATGTTATAAAGGAATTTCACGTCATGACTTGCATTGCATATCATTACATGTATCATGCATGATCAAATGCCACATGAATCTGATTTTATGAATTTTACTTATGCAAGCAAGTCTTACAAGTAACTATGTTTTCAGTATGCATAAAAGTTTTTATGGTCCCATGTTTTAAAGAAAGCTTCATGATTCCTTTGCCGGCCAAGCATTCGACTAACCCAACCCCAGACCTGGGGTTAATTATTGGTCTGTTGACATGATATGTTCTGTAACCGTTCAGATCCGGGGTAAATTGATCTGATACATGTTCTGGACGCGTTCAGATCCGGGGTTAATTGATCTGACACATGTTCTGGACCCGTCCCAGACCCGGGGTTGATTGATCTGTTGATATGTTCCGGACCCGCTCAGATCTGGGGTAAATTGATCTGACACTCCGTTTTCCAACATGTTATTTTATGGGACCAAAATGATGTTTTGACACAACATGACATCATGCATTGCATTTTGCATAATCCATGAGCACGCTGACATGTTGTGTGTTACGATTAATGGTTAATAGGACATTATTGGTATAGCACTATATGGAACTACGCTTAGGCTATATCGTCAAGCAAATTCAGGATTAAAGACTAGGTATGAATTATTATTTGAGGTTTTCGGGGTGTTACATTCATGTTATAATTCTTTATGTATTTCATGTCAGTTTATTGTATTCTTGCTGGGTGATTTTTATCACTCACACTTTTATCTTTCCCCAGAGCCAGATAATGCTAAGATTGAGTGGATCGAGGATGAGCCGAGAGTGCCATATCCGTAGGCGGGGAATTTGATGAAGGCAAAGCTTAAGGACTTTTGTGCAGCCAAGACGTTTGTATTATGAACAATGTTTGAACTCTTTGAATTTCGGTTATGTCATTTTGTGGACTGATACTTTTGGGAACTTAGTATTTTCGTAGTGCATGTTTATTTGGAAAAGTTTTAATTCTGCCTAAATTTTACTATCATGTTAAATGTTAGCATGGGAGTCCATGGCTTATGTTATGGATTTTCGCATGTTATGCATGACGCTTTGTACTCTTCTTAGTGAAGTACGGCGGGTGCACCGTATTTGGACGAGGTCCGGGAGCGGGGCGCTATACTAGTGTTCCATAAATAGAAATAGCAATGAATCCCTATACTATACAGATATTTGTTGCAGTCATTGAGTGTTGTGTGTCGCAATCTCCATCGACCGTCCAGAAAGATGCTACTCGCCAGTATTATAAGCCACACAATGAGAAGAATCAATGAAGTCGGATGAGTATATGGGATTGAAAAAAAAAAATAGTTACATACATACCGATGTTGCCTGCATTCTTAGTGAATACAGGCAACCAATAATTTAAACCAGCCATTCAGAAGGACAGTTTCTTGGGCCAGCAATGCGCATGGTGAAACCACCTCAAACTCAGAGGAAGAAACAATGTTATCCAAAATAGAAGTGGTAGTTATATAAAGTTAAAAAACAGGAAAAAGAAAAGTGTGAAAAACATACCAACGTTGCCTATGTCAAATAATGACATAGGTAATTCATGAATGTACATGCCAACCCATTGGGAGACAGAAAGTGGAACATCTAAACCAGTCAGCTTGAACAATCATTCTGAGATCCCTCAGCATAAGCATGTCCGTCGATGTAAGCTCAGAAAAGGAGAACAATGTTATCCATGCCAAAAGATAGCTAAGGAAACGGAATAATGCAGGATGATTTAGAGCAGGGAGCACATACCGATGTTACTTATGCCAATGAATGACATAGGAAACCAAGGCATAGAAAAGCCAACCCACTGAGAGACATAAGTTATAGCCACAACTGGGGTGCTGAAGTATCGAGAGATAACGCTCTACGAACTTCACATGGCAAAGCTGCATATGATGCATATAAGGTGACACCAGCCGAATGGAGGTCATACCTGGATAATGTGTGAGCTGTAATATTTGCTTTCCTGGGGCAGTATTGCAACAAGGATGCGTTAAGACATAGAAAATCATAAGCCCACTGCAGATCCACCAACAATGAGCTAGTATATTGGGCCGGATGTGAAATATACCGAAGTAACAAACGACAATCCGTTTCAACAATAAGCTGATCATTATCCCTTGCATAAAATATGAGGCTGTAAAGTAGTGCCATTAACTCCGCCCAAAGAGGAGGTAGGCGGCAGATGAAAGCAAATTGCCGATAAAAATTCCCCCTTATCATTTCTTAATATAGCTCCTGCTGCAGCTGCAGAGCGGCCAACAGAGCATCGATATTCAACTTTAACTTGTCCGAAAGAGGCAACTCCCATCTCACACCCTATGTCGTCGGGGTCGTAAGGGCGGTGAAAAGTGCTAAGCCACCAAATGTGGAAGCGACTGAGAAAATTTTCGTCGGCGTGTGGATGCACACCAAGTGTAGATATGATCATGTACTCTCTCAAACAATCAGCGAGAAGAGAAGCTGTTGTCTCCAAATCGTATGGAGATGTATTCCTTCCAGATAACCCATGCAACCACTAACGGTGCAACTACTCTCACTTGTCCAATCATTGGGCTAGGCAATGATAATCTCCACCATCGAATCAAGCAAGCACGTATAGTCTATTGACGAGGCATTGGACCCGCAAATATAAATGATATTTCCTGCCATAACGGTCTAATTTCCAAACAAAGAAGAAAAATATGGTCTTGCATGTCAAAATGTCTTTTGTAGAAAAAACACTGAGAGGGGAATATGTAGGACCTGTAAGGCATCACTAGAAGGGGGGGTTGAATAGTGGGTGTGGAAAATTTAATTTTTAAAAATGTTTTAACCCAAAAACCCAACTTCTGAAAACAGTTTCTATTTTCAGATCCTGATTTGAAACGTTTGAAAAACTAGGTTACACATCTTCAAAAATTCTGAAATTTGGAGAGATTCTACTATGAAATGTTCTGAGTATCCCCTAAAAATTTCAGATCAAAATTCAATCTCTAACTCTTTGAAAAATCGTTTGTGGTCAGATTGCGCAAATCTGCCAAAAACAATAGTCTGATTTGAAAATTTTATTCCAATTAATCCGAGACTCCAAATGATCTGAAACTTTAATTATAAACCCCTTACTATATGTATTTAAATGGGTTGAAACAATTTTGAAAAATTCCTTTGGGAAGTATGTCGAATACGTTGATGTTTTGCAAGTCTGAAAATCAGATTGCACTAGTCTCAGAGCTATTAATGTTTGATTGACTTATACTCCAAATGGGTTGAAACTTGCACCAAATGAAACTTAAGAGGTGTGGAATGTTTCTACAAAGTTTGGTAATCTTTGAAAGTTGTTGATATTTTTACTAATGCAATGAAAACGATGCAAAGTGCTGGAAACTGAAAGTAAAGTGCTGAAAGTAATAACACCGAGAATTTTATACTAGTTCGGTTAACAAAACCTACTCCAGTCTTCGAGGACACCTTCCTCGATTATCACTAATCACAAACTAACACCTTACCACAAGGGTTGTGGAGTTACACACCAACTCCAACCCTTTACAAATGATACAAGCAATCACAATGATCACGAACACCACCACCGAGTGGATGAAGGTTTGACAACACCTTGATCAACCTTTTACAACAATGATGCATGTATAGTGGTATGAAAAAATCCTATTCAATATGCTTGAATATAGGTACAATAGGCTTGAGAGAGAAGGAGAAGAAAGAAATGTAGAAGAAGAGAGTAGAAGACACTTTTTTACACTTTGGAACTTATGAGACTTGTTTTACACTGTTTGGCTCTTCTTCTCTTCTTTTTATCTTGCCTTGGCCGCCCCCTAGGGCTTCCCTTCCATCTTGAGAATTCTCTTTTAAGTCCTTGGAATAATGCCTTGTATAGAAGTGACACCATCTTGCTTACTTAGCACAACTTGATTGGATGTTTGTCTTGGCCTTGCTTACTTGGCACTCCTTGATTGGATGAGTTTTGTCATCACTTAATGGCTGAAAAAATCTGAGTTAAAATAAAACGCATGTGCCAAATTAAAGTTCAAAACATTGCCAAAAATTATACAATTAATTTCCTCGAATTTGGAAGCAAATTTCATCACACTTGAAGACTAAAATTCGGCCAGCCTATTGTCTCACATGCAGAATTTTCAGCATGTGTTACATTTGCTACAAAGTTTAAAAAGTTACCTTGTGTATCTTCCTCCATTATGTCACTAACCTTGTGTGGCTTATTCTCCACCAATTGAGATTCCAACTAAGCTCAACATAAGCTCCACCAAGGGTGAGTAGGCGTGTGATGAAGGCTTGACCATGTGCTGAATTTTATTTTTGTAAACTTTGTAAAATAGTGCACAATAATTATACATATATGCTATATTCCAATCAGCCCTAATTTGAATATTCTAGAACACTTTAATATGTCTTCAATATGTACAAAGTGTCTAGATACATGTTACATGTCATTCCAAAAAAGTTCCATGTGTTGTGTTCGTAGAAAACCGAATTTTCGACTTTTGCGAATTACGCTATTTTTCTCCGATTAAATTCAAACTTTTTGCACATGTTATATATATTATGTCACTCATAAAATACGTAATATAAGTTAAATATTCAGCTCCTAGGCTGTTTAAAATTGGCGCCCCATCTGCTTAAAAATTGAATTTGGAATCTCCACAATTTGGCCTTACTTGGGGTGATTTGTGTATGCCAACATGGAATGATTTTATGGCTAAGTGTAACATGTAAGCCACGAAATTTGTGGCCATTTTTGAAGTGTAGGGGCTGGCCATCTATATATGGCAATTACGTGATAAGTTGGCGAAGTTTCGGTTGTCACCCGATACGACAATTTTTGGTTTAGAACCTTGTAACGTGTCGTTATAATTTTGTCACTACCATGACTTATATCATATATAAGACCTGAATATACTCATAAATATGAGGTAAGTATAATGGTGTGACGTTGACGTACGTTCGTAATATATATAACGTGTCGGTAGTACGTTGGAATATATGTGTATTGTGCCTTTTAAAAAAATCTGAATATATATATATTATATATAAAAAACGTGTGATGTGTAAAAGGAGACTTTCCATTCTTGAATTTGTTGCCCTCATGCCTTCTCCAAATATATCTCTATTTAATGAACTACTTAGTTCATTTAACTACTACTTCACTTAATGAACTAGTTTAGTTCATTAATGGTGACACCTGATAATAGTTCAAGCACAACAAATGTTTTCCATTTGATGTAAGATTTACAGCTTCATGGCTTGTTAGTACGGAAACACTATATATAAAGTATATAAGGCAAGTTTATCGCAAAAACGTGAAAAGTAATAAATTGTCCTATGCATTTCTTTACAACACGTTATTTAAATCATGCATTTTGTGAATCACTCAAACCCTTTTTCTCAACAGAATATAGCCTGCCAAGCTTTGAGATTATCAACCAATGACAATGAGCGCATCCAAAGCTTCCAGACGAAAATGCATGCGCCCGAAGGGGATCTAGTCCACCATACATACTTAGAGCGATCAAAAGGAGGAAATTCTGATGATAGCAGGCTATAAACAGAGCACAAGGAAAATTGCCAAGCGGGATCTGACGCCCAACGAAGGCCATCCGAATGAAATTGTACTCGTGACTGCATATAGGGATGTGTTCGACAAATACGTTTCCAAACAGCCGAGTCATAAATATTTACGCAAACTGCTCCTCGATGACCATATTTAGAACGACAATATACGCCCACAAAGAATTGGATTGATGATACTTCCACCATATAAGACTATCCAAGCCGTTGAATCATTGCTAGGCTACAAATTCCCATACCTCCATATTCTTTTGGTCGGCACACCTGGTCCCAAGCCCACCACTGATGCCGTCCACTCCAGAAAAAATAAGACATTTTTCGGTTTAAAGCTTCAAAAACACTTTTAGGTAATCTCCAGCTAGCAATAATATGCAGGGGCATACAACAGAGAACATGGCATATTAAATTATCCGACCCACGGTTGAGAAAAGCTTAGATGACCATGAATTTAATTTATCGTCAAAATGTGCTAGCAAAGACATACAATAGGCAGCTCTATTAAACCTTTGTATAAAAAGGATCCAATATAAATTGGCAAAGTAGCCAAACGCATGACTAAGGACTGTGAAGCGCGTATGCCAGAGACTCCTGAGCCAACCACTACTTGACTTTTATGAAAATTTTCCAGCTAACTCGATGCTTGCTGATAGGAATCCAAGAAATGTCAGAAAAATTGCAGGTTGCAAAGAGAGCTATTTAAAAATACGACTAAATCATCTGCAAAACCCAAATGTGAAACTGGTGGTACTTGACCTGCCTGGAATCCCTGTATTGTCCCTGTCCTCAACTGTGTGTTTAAGCCTCTTGAAAAACCTTCCGAAGCAAGAATGAATAACAAAGGCGATAATGGGTAACCTTGCTTGACTCCGCATGATACTAGGAAATATCCCGCTGGCTTCCCATTTATGAGAAACAAACATCTTGTTGTTGACAGTTATTTATTAAAAACCTTACCAGCCTAGGATTAAAGCCCATTACGTGTAAATTTTTGTCGAATATAAGACCAACTTACTCTGTCAAATGCTTTGGACATGTCAAGTTTAATAATTATGTGTCCTCCTCGAATGGGTCGATCCAAAACATGCACCATCTCCTGGGCTAAAAGAATCTGTTCAATCATATCACGACCTTTTATAAATCCAGCCTGTTCCAGAGAGATAAGTCTAGGGAGGAGCGATGAAAAACGCGTGGCTATTAACCGTGTGATAACTTTTTGAAAGGAAATTTGTTAGACATATAGGTCTATAATCTGAGAAGGTTTACGGATTCTGGACCTTTGGGATAAGTGTAATCAGAGATGCAACTACTTGACTCGGAGGAGGAACACCCAAGATAAATTCCTGAATATCTTTATGCACATCTGATTGTATAACAGGCCAGAAACATCGATAGAAAGATCATGGGAAGCCATCTGGCCCAGCAACACTCGTAGGACTGAGATCCCAAATTGCCTGCTTAACTTCCTATATCTCCGACAAAAATAAAGGGAGTGATTATCCGCATCTGTCAACAATTTTGGGATATATTGAAGAATAGAGTCAGGAGAAGAAGTGGGGGCCTAGTTGAATAAAGCTTGATAATACCGAATAGCCTCTAGTTCAATGTCCTGAGAAGTGCAGCATTTTGTCATATCTTCACGTAGAATCCTACGGATAGATTACTTACGCCTTCTATCTTTGACATTCTGGTGAAATAATTTAGTATTAGCATCTCCCTCCTGCATCTATTGTATATTTGCCTTTTGTTTCCAATATAGATGCGCCCGAGATTGCTTAAGTCGCAGAGTAGCCATACTACGATGATATGTCATTCACGTGTCATCCGAGGGATTATTATCATATGCTTTTTCATATCGCAATGTCTCGGATTCAGCCACTGCCACCGCATCAAATATATCACCAAACACATCTATATTCTATCATTGCAAGTGTTGTTTGAGTTGACACAGTTTGGAATAAAAGCCTTGCATACCACCAGTGGTCCAATATGACTGCCAATGATGTCTAACAAAACTATCAAAATTAGAATGCGTAGTCCTGACACCCAAGTATCTGAATGATGCCGTTGTTGTAGGACGATCTGCGGAACATTCTAAATAAAGAGGGCAGTGGTCTGAAGTGGTCCGACTGAGATGTTGATAGCGCACATCGGAAAATAAATCAAAGAAACTATATGAACAAAGAAAACAATCTATACGCCGCCAAACGTGGCCCAAACCCCGACCATCATACCATGTGTTAGCAGAACCTTGAAAATTAATCCCCTGAAGGAAGCAGTCAGAGACACAATAAAATATATGTATGTTATATATTCGGCCAAGGAGGAGATTTAGGGTTTAAATAAAATATATATATGTTATAAGTCCATCTATGTATTATGTATGAAAAATAGGTATATTGACTTATACATATGGACACACACAGTTGTTACACCCCAACTCCTGCTACGTACGTAGAATGGAATCTTATCATAATACTGTATTTGATAAAATATGTGTGTGCGCCATAAAGAAAACTTAGGAACTACTAAACATCCTTAATAAGTGAAAGAATAATTAATTATGCACATAAAGAAATGGTAAAACTTTATTTAGGAATTAAGTAAAAGATAAAAAGAAAATTACACATAAGAAAAGGAGGGATAAAATGGTAAAAATACCACCTACTTGCACCCCACCCTACACGGCCATATTTTTTATTTTTCCTGCAATTTTTCCATTTCTTCACTTTTTATTTTCTCCCCCATCATTTCTATTTCTTATACCAAGCCAACTAAACCCCAATCACCTTACTTGCAAAGATCTTTTTTCCACCACTAACTTCTCCACCCAAGGAATATAATCATTTGACCCCACCATGTAATTTATGGCCAAGCCTTATGCTAAGACATAAGACTTATTTCACCTCACAATTCCACTTCATTTTCACCATACCTCTCTATCACTTCAAAAATTTCTCCATCCCACTTTTCTCTCTCTCTAAACAACCAACCTCTTCATCTTCAATCTCCACCCTCATCTGAGAAGTCCCCCGAGCACAAAGAAGAAGATTCTTTCATTTGCAAGCCTTTCAAGCTCAAGTGCAAGAATTCTCAAGGTAACACCCTCTTCCTCTCTACCCCTCTCATCCATCGTCCCTTTTCTCACAAAAGCCTCCAATGTCTTCCATCTAGGCCCTCCAAACCATGACCAAGCTAAGGAGGTAGGAAGAGTAGTGTTAAGCAACTAAGTAAGAATCTTCAAGTCGTGCTGAGGTAAGATTCAGTTAGATTGAGTTTTTGAGCTTTCATAACCTCTTCTTCTTCAAATAGGACTAAATCTTACTCCTTTCATGGACATTAGTCCGTGTACATCCCAACCCAAGAAAAAGAAGGAATCTTTCACTCTTAAGTGTAAGATTCAAGGACAAAGACAAGTATTCCTCTTAGCTCCTATATGAATCTTCAAAAATGAGTCTCTTATGTTCTTATCATAAGATGGATCATGTATGCATAAGTTCAAAGGAAGTCTTCGTCACAATTATATAAAAAGTGTACTTGCATGACAAATTTGTGTAGTAATGTGTAGTACTTGTATGAAATCACGCATGTGGCTACGAAGAGATTTAAGAGTGTAGTGCATGGCATCATTGCATAATCAGCCCCCTTAGGGGCGTGCATATCATGTGGGGAAGTACTTGTTCAAGCAAGCATCAATTCCATGAAAAGTGTAGGCAGCTTAGTATATTTTCTTTAGAAAGCGTACTAAGAACCTTCCTTTTTTACCATCTTCATGTATGTTCTTAGGATGATCATCAACGTCTTGATTTCATATGTTTTCTGTGCGTTTGCATGATTATGTCCATGATTTAGTATGTTTATGGTGCATCATAGTACATACTAGAATGCATGCCATAAAAGATCACTTCTTGGATGATCATCACTCATCCATTTCATGCATTTTTCCTCCTAAGATGGGACTATTTTGGCCTCCATCATTAGGTATGATTTCATCACCATCATCATGATATGTATTTTGATGATCATGGCCTAAGGAGGTGTATTTCCATGGGTGTTATCTTCTTATGTGTTTGCATCTTACTAGTATCATGATCATGGTCCTTATGATCATGACTGTGGTGGATGTGACTTCACTTTAGACTTAATATGTGAAAATCATAAAATCAACGCATCATCATGATATACATTCATAGTATTCAACAAGTTGAAAAATCCATGTTGGTGTGTGCAACACCTCTCGGCCAAGAGGCCAAAATATGACCATCATGATGTTCAAATAGCTATTTGGGAGTACCTATGTGAATATATGTATAATATGTTAATATGTAAGTAACTAGCATGTTTGTTACATTGAACAAATTGAAAAACCTATGGGTGTGGGTTGGAGCTCATTTGGCCAATAGGCCAACTTGAGCACCTCTATGATGATTTAAGCTTATTTGAAAAACCTATGTAAATATATGTATAGTGAATATGTTATATAAGGTAAATCAAGGAAAAGTCAAATTATTAAATTTAAAAGGACAAGACACTAAAAGAATGGCTGTTTTTGCCATTAGACCGAAATGCCCTTTAAGGACAAAAGGATAACTTCACAATTCAATGAAAGTGAAAAATAGGCCGTTTGTAAGAGTAAAAATAAAATAAATGGTGGACATATTAAAAGAATAAAAACTAGGAATTTCAAAGCCCAAAAAGGGGCTGTTTTGGGCAATGAAAACCGAGACCATTAAGAAAGGACAAAATAGTAATTTCACATAAGAACTTGACATGAGTAATGGAGTAAGGGACTGAATTCATTTGAGACCTAAAACCAGTCCGGAAACCGAGCATTTACTTATGCATATGTCAACATGATTTTCAAACAAAACAGACTTTACCAACTATCACGTTTACGAAATGGTTACTGCATAAGATGTTTTAAATGGACTTTTACAAATAAAGAACTGTACCGCGAGACGAATGATTCCATATGAATTATGCACGTTTATCATGGCTGAGTGTAACACCTTGTCCGGGACAAGGGATCTCCGCCTTTATGATACATTTACGATGTTCTGTTTGTGGAGGGCTGCCTGACATCAGGTCTTGGGGAAGGATGTCAGGGGCAAATATATGTTATGGTTGAGTGTAACACCACGTTCAGGACTCGGGATCTCCACCATAACGAGTCACCATTAGTCTACATACGTATAATGTAACATCGTGGTTGGACCATCGGGATTCATAGACAGTACTAAAGACTATTTGGGGAATCATTCGGTATGTCGCGAGTACCGTTCTCACGATATGAAAAGAGCTATGGCCAATAATGAATTGCCATGTTTATGAAAGTTACGAAATGACATGTTTTTGAACGTTTTACGATGCATGCATCACATACACCCCCCATGAGCACTTGATACGCTTTATGTCTTTACCCCTTCCACACTTGGCCTTAGTGTGATGCAATCTTGAATCGTATTGAACGAACAATCGCTTCTTTCAACTCCAAAGGCACCTTTCATCAGCCCTTGTATGGGACAATGGCGTAAACACCACCTTCTTGGACTAGAGATGTCAACAATATCTACGTCAAGCAATTTGAACCTCTCAGTCCAATACGTCATTTTGTATCCATGGATGTGATTCACCAACTAGGTTTGCTTAAACCTTGGTTGTATCTAGACTTGATTTTAGTTTGTGACAACCAAAGGAAAAACACACAAAGGGAAGGAAGCACAAGATTTACTAGAGTTATACACCAACTCCACCCTTTTACAGCCAATACAACCAAAACAACCAAACAAACCGATCACGAACACCACCACCAATCGAATGAAGGTTTGATCACACCTTGATCAACCTTTTACAACAATGAATGAGTGTAGGTGGTATATTAAAAGCCTATATAATATCAAGATTATATGAACAATAGGATTGAGAGAAGAACAAGAAAGAAAGAAAGAGAAAGAAGAAAGTAGTAGAGCTTCTTGATATTGAGAGAATGAGAGTTGTGTTCTTAGCCTTGTTTGCACTATCCTCTTCTATTTAACCACTTCATGGCCGCCCCCTTAGGGCCTTTTCCCTTCTTGAGAATTCTCTTTATTGCCCTTAAAAATTGCCTTGTGTAGAAATGACACCATCTTGCTTACTTAGCACACTATGATTGGAGGGATGACTTGGCCTTGCTTACTTGGCACTTCATGATTGGTCCAACTTCTCATTATTTTTAATAACCTGTAAAATCTGAAAATAACTTACAAAACATGTACCAAGAAGATTCAAAATGTTGCCAAACAATCACTATTCAATCCCTTCAATTTTGGGAAGCAAATTCGGGTGATTAAGAGCAAAAAATCGGCCACCTAATGCCATGTTCTGAAAGTTTTCAACATGTGGCTATTTTTAAATCTTTTGAATTTTTACCTTGTTTAGTTCCCTCTTTTATGTCACTAACCTTGTGTGGCATATTCTCCACCAATTGAGATGCCAACTAAGCTCAATATAGGCTCCATCAAGGCTGCAAATGGCGTGTGGACTGAATATACATGTGCTGAAATTTCACTTTAGTAAGCTTAGTCAAATAATGCACAATAATTACACATATATGGAAAATTCCAATCAACCATAGTTTGAATTTTTTGCAACACATTAACATGTATTGAATGTGTAAAAAATGTCTAGATACATGCTACAGCTTATGCCAAAAACCTCATGTGTTGTGTTCGTAGAAAATCGAATTTTTGACTTTCGTCGATTACACGATTTTTCTCCGATTAAATTCAAACTTTTTGCACATGTCATATATATGTCACACATAATATACATAAAACAAAGTAGATATTCAGCTCTAATGGCTGACTTAGAGGCGCCCCCATGTGTTAAAAAAATTGAATTTGAAATCTCCACAAATTTGGCCTAATTTGTGGGTGTTTTGTGTGTGCCAGCATGGAATAATTCAGTGGCTGAATTTAACATGTGAGCCACAAAATTTTTGACTATTTTTTAATTTTATGGGCTGGCCATCTTTATATGGAAAGTACATGACTGTTGGTAAAGTTTCAATAGTCACCCGATACGACAATTTTCGGTTTATAACCTTTAATGTGTCGTTATAATTTTGTCATCACCATGACTTATATCATATAACATGGAATGATTTAGTGGCTGAATTAACATGTGAGCCACAATAGTTTTGACTATTTTTGAATTATATGGGCTGGTCATCTTTATTTGGCAAATACATGACACGTTGGCGAAGTTTCAGTAGTCACCTGATACGACAATTTTCGGTTTATAACCTTTAATGTGTCATTATAATTTTTTCATCACCATGACTTATATCATATGATATAAGACCTGAATATACTCATAAATATGAGGTGTATATAGTGGTGTGACATTGACGTACGTTTGTAATATCTAACGTGTCAGTAGTATGTCGGAATATATGTGTATTGTGCCTTTTTTTAAAAAATCTGAATATATATATATAATATATATGTAGGCGTGTGAGAGGAGTAGGAGGGAGACTTTCCATTTCAAAATTTGTTGCCATAAAGCTTTGTCCAAATATATCTCCATTTAATGAACTAGTTAGTTCATTAGAATTAAGTAATTCACTTAATGAACTAGTTTAGTTCATTAATTGTGTCACCTGAAAATAGTTCAAAGACAACAAATGTTTGCCATATGATGTAAGCTTTAACGCTTCATTGCTTGTTAGCAACAATATATAGAAATGATATGAGGCATGTATATCACAAAAACGTGTCAAGTAATAATTTTGTCATGTATTTCGTAGACTCGTACTATTTAAATCATGCATCTGTAAATCATTCAAACACTTTTTCTCAACAATATCCCCCTTTTGATGATTTACAAAATAACACTGGTTCATGATTTAAATATAATTGCTGCCCCTCAAATTAGGCACAAATTTGAATTTTTAATTTTAATTTTATAGTATCGTTGTCTCCCCTTGAATTGTGTAATCATGCTCTCTCTCCCTCTTAAATCATGCACTCTCTCCCCCCCTTTATTTTGTAAATAATATCAAAATTTCATGTAAAGATGGAAACAAATATCAATCTATAGCAAATCAGCAGAAATCATGCCTAATTTTGAGCGTAGATTTTCATACGTGGCTTGATTTAGTGCTTTGGTGAATATTTTGCTACTTGTGCTTCAGTACGTACATGTTCTATAACGATATCACCATTGTTCACATGATCACGAAGAAAGTGATATAATACTCATATGTCCTTTGTCTTAGAGTGCAGGACGGGGTTCTTAGACAAATTAATAGCGCTCATACTATCACAATAAATGGGGATGCGATTTACCATATTTCCAAATCAGATAGTTGTTGTTTAACCATAAGGATTGTGTGAAACAAAGACTACAGTGCCATGTATTCTACTTCCGTAGTAGATAATGCCACACCTGCTTGCTTTTTCGAAAACCAAGAAATTAATGAATTTCCTATAAATTGACAAGTGCCACTTGTGCTTTTTCTATCTATTTTGCATCCACCATAATCCGCTTCGGTATAAGCATGCAAGTCAAATTCACAATTCTTATCATACCAAATTCCTAAAGTGGGAGTGTGCTTAATGTATCGAAATATCTTTTTTACAGCATTATAGTGTGACACTTTAGGTTTTCTTTGAAAACGTGCACACCTGCAAACACTAAACATGATATCAGATGCACTTGCAGTAAGATAAATCAAAGAACCAATCATAGACCTATACAAACCATTATCAAAGTCTTTTCCATTCTCATCGTTATCTAGTTTAGTGGTAACACTCATAGGGGTGGGGGATGGTTTCAAGTTCTCAAAGTTAAACTTTTTAATCATGTCATTCACATACTTGACTTGACTTATATGGATGCGTTTACTAGTTTGTTTAATTTTCAAGCTAAGAAAAAATTCAATTCACCAACCATAGACATTCCAAATTCGGATTTCATGTATATTTCAAATTCTTCATGTAGATCCAAAAATAATGTCATCAACATAAATTTGAATAATAAGTAAATCCGATTTATCTTGTTTCAAGAATTAAGTGCCATCTATGGTGCCTCTTTTAAATTCATTTTCTAAAAAAAGTAACAAAACGATCATATCAAGCCCTAGGTGCATGTTTTAAACCATATAGTCCCATCTTCAATTTGTATACGTGATTAGGATATTTCAAATCTTTAAAACCGGGTGGTTGTTTTACATATACTTCTTCTTGTATAAAGCCATTTAAAAATGCACTTTTTACATCCATTTGATAAAGTTTAAAATCCATCATGCAAGTAATAGCAAGTAAAAATCGTATGGCTTCTAAGCGTGCTACGGGTGCGAATGTTTCGTCGTAGTCTATTCCTTCTTCTTGATTATATCCTTGTGCTACAAGTCTCGCTTTGTTTCTAACAACTTTCATTTTATTTCTAAAGACCCACTTTGTGCCTATTATCATTTTATCTTGTGGTCGTGGCACTAAATCCCACACATCATTTCTTGTGAATTAATTTAATTCAGCATGCATAGCATCAACCCAAGAAGAATCATTGAAAGCATCAAATACGTTCTTGGGTTCAATTTCGGATATCATAGCATGAAATTGGTTTATTTCATCTGGATTTATTCTTCTACGTGGTTGGACACCTTGAGTTATATCACGTATAATAAGATCGTGTGGGTGATCCCTATGCCATCTTTGTTGATTATTCTCTAAGTTTTCATGCATTTCTAAGTGATCATGCATTTCTACTGTGTTGGGCTCATCATGTACGATATTCTCATCTATATCATCTAACACGGGCTTTAGTTCAAAATCATCGTCATATTTTTTATCTTTTTCAAACTCGCCAAATTCATTGAACTTCACATGAATAGATTCTAAAATTTGTCTAGTGATAGGATCATAACATCTATATGCCTTAAAATTCACAGAATATCCAACAAAGATGCATTCAATTGATTTAGACTCAAATTTATCTGGATTATCTTTTATATTCAAAACAAAGCATTTAAAACCAAACACACGAAATTAATCAATTTTAGGCATGCAATCATTTACTATTTCATAAGAGTTTTGTTTATTTTCTTTCTAATCGACAAACGATTAACTATATAGCATGCACAATTTACGGCTTCCACCCACAAAATTTAGGGAACTTATTTTCGCATAGCATGGTTCTAGCAATTTCTTGTAGTGTGCTATTCTTTCTTTCTACTACTACTCCATTAATTGTAGTGTCCTAGGTGGCAAAAACTCGTGTTTAATACCTTTTTCTTCCCAAAAAGCAATCATGTTCTTATTTTTAAATTCACGCCTCTATCGATCCTAATCTTTTTTACATTCAAACCATATTCATTTTCAAGTTGTTTTATTAATTTAGCAATCTCAACGGAATTATCATCTTTATTCGCAAGAAATAAAGTCCATGTATAGCGAGAAAAATCATCAACGATAACACATGCATAAAATCGCCCACCAAGACACTTAGTGTAGCGCCCCGTCCTGAACCCTAAGGTCAGAGCCGGTACGCCCGCCGTATTCCACTGAGGGATATATAAGGCGTCTGTACGAATCCCTGCACTTATCAAAACGACAGAGTATTCGATTGCGGAAGCGAAATAAATCAATTCAGAAACCTAAATCAAAAGTAAAATCCCCAAATCATATATAATCAACATCAAGTCAAAATCCCCTTAACGACATCGTAAAGTTCGTAAAATAAAATTCCTAAGCTAGGTCCTCAAATGAAATAATAAATAAAATAAAACTTCCTCATTTCTTGTTCCTCAATCTCCCAACAGTCTCTACGAGTCCCACTGGCCCACTCGGAATCTTCTCCAACCTATATGTAATCATACCCTAAATCGTCTGCAAGAAAACAAAACGAACGGTGTGAGCGACAAAAACGTCACTAAGTAGGTACCCTGCCTGCATCGGCCCAGTGAGATCATACATGCTAGGACAGTAGTGAAATACATATAAGTACGTTAATACGAAAATAGACTGTCCACGTTTTCACAAATACGTACAACGGTCAGAACTTCTTAAAACAACGTATAACGGTCATATCTTCTTAAAACAACCAAACACATAGTCGTGCAAAATGAGCGTGAGATGCAATGCCACATACGTGATGCATGATAAGCCTACCTTCTCAGAAACATTCATCTAATCGTGCAATGCATGACCCTGGGTCCTAACAGAAGGGAACGGAACAGAACAAAACAGATCAAATATGCGACTTACGTCTCGCATATCCAAACAGAACAGAACGGAACGGAACAGAACATATCATATATGCAATGTCGTGATGAATGAATGCACAGAAATCATACACGGAATCCTTCATTTGCTTCATTTCTCCTTTTTCCTTTTCTTTTTCCTTTTCTTTTTTTCCCTCCTTTTTCCCCAGCTTCCCGCGTCTGTACTTCACCCCTTTTCCCAATTCTTTTTTTATTTTCCTTTTTCTTTTATTCTTCTTTTTCTTTATTCTTTTTTTTTCTTTTTCTTTTCACCCTCAGCTCTCCCCCCGTCGATCTTCTTCCCCAGCCTGCCCCAATTTCCCCCCTGCCTCTCAACCGCCCCTCTCTCCCTCAGCCTCCCCCTGCCTCTCAACCGCCCCCCCATCTCTCCCTCAGCCCCCCTCACCACCACACCCCCTCTCCAAGCCCACCCGCCCCTCTCCAGTCCCCCCCAAACCGAACGCCTCCACCCCAGCACCCCACTGACCAGACCCGCACCACCCCTGCTCAGCCCCCCTCTCAGCCCCCCTTCACACTTATTCCTCCACCCGGCAGCACGTGGTCATAGCCCACCACCACCGGCCATGCGCCGCCCCTCCCTCAGCCCCCCTCAACTCCCTTGTTCCTCCATCCGGCAGCACGTGGTCATAGCCCACCACCACCGGCCACGCGCCGCCGGCACAAACACTCCTTCCTACGATTCCGGTATTCACACGCACATCAAAAATCAAATCTTTTCCCGAGTTTCATATGAAAATAGCATCATTCATTTATATACATATACGATCATATACACAGACATACAATACATCACAGATACATATAATCTAATAATCATCTATACAAACTAATACTAATGCACGATCTCGTTTTTATAGGGAAATTAAAGATTATCGTTTGTTGCATTCAACGGATGTTAAGGGGACACCTACTTGGTATTTGATACGTGTTGAAGAACGTGATCGAGTGGTGGTATTTCTCCTAAAGAGGCAGCGTTGTTTGAACCAAGAAGGAGAAAGTCGTTCTCTTTGTTTTTTTTCCTGGTGGAAAGCGGCGTATGTTTTGTGAGGGGAGGGAAAGCCTAAGCGTAGTTTAAATAGATATTTGATTAGGGTTTAGGGAAAATTTTGATATCAAATTAGGTTTTCTAATTAATTAGGCCCAATTGACCTTTTGCCCTTAATTAAAAATAGGATTATAACATTCTCCCCCCTTACAAAAAGTTTCGTCCCCGAAACTTGCGTACCTTAGTCGAAGAGTCGAGGCCACATCTCCCTTATCTGACTTTCGAGCTCCCACGTGGCTTCCTTCTCGGTGTGATTACTCCATTGAACCTTCACATACGGAATAACTCGGTGCCTTAGAACTTGCTCCTTGCGATCCACAATCTTTATTGGAACCTCTTCATAGGTCGTATCACTTCTTATTTTCAAGGGCCTCGCCTCTAACACGTGGCTAGGATCAGAAACATATCTTCTGAGTTGTGACACATGGAATACGTTGTGCACTTGCGATAACGCTGGAGGCAAAGCAAGTCGATAAGCCAGAGTTCCAACCTTCTCGAGCACCTCGAAGGGACCCACATATCGAGGGCTCAATTTACCCTTCTCTCCAAATCTCATCACCCCTTTTGTAGGTGAAACTCTGAGATACACCTTCTCTCCTTCCTCAAACTCCAACGGTCGTCTCCTCAAATCAGCCCAACTCTTACTCCGGTCTTGGGCCGCTTTCAATCGCTGACGAATCACCTTGATCTTCTCTAATGTCTGCTCAACCAATTCCGGACCAGTAATGGCTCTCTCACCAACCTCATCCCAATATAGTGGTGACCTACACTTCCGTCCATATAGAGCCTCAAAGGGTGCCATCCCAATAGCACTGTGATGACTGTTATTATACGAGAACTCAATTAGTTTCACCATGCCATCCCAGTTTCCCTTAAAATCCAATGCACATGCTCGTAACATATCCTCGAGTGTCTGAATAGTCCTCTCGGACTGACCATCGGTCTGAGGATGGAATGCCGTACTCAGTAACTCGGTACCCATAGCCTTCTGACATGCTTCCCAAAATCGCGACGTAAATCTTGAGTCCCTATCAGATACTATACTCACCGGAACGCCATGTAAGCTCACAACACTGTCCACATACAATTTCACCAACTTCTCCAAGGGCATCTCCATCGATATCGGAAGAAAGTGTGCAGACTTAGTCAAACGGTCCACAATAACCCAGATAGCATCATTATTGTTTCTAGTCTTGGGGAGTCCAACCACAAAATCCATGGTGATATGCTCCCACTTCCACGTGGGAATCTCTAACGGTAGCATTAGACCTCCGGGTCGCTGATGTTCCGCCTTAACCTGTTGACACACCAAACATCTTTCTATGAACTCCGCGATGTGTCTTTTCATACCACTCCACCAATAGTTTCTCTTCAAGTCGTTATACATCTTGGTGGCTCCTGGATGGATAGAAAGTCTGGTATTATGAGCCTCTTTTAGCACCTCCCTTCTAAGATAATTATCGGGCACACATAATCTTCCTTGGAACCAAAGACTCCCATCTCCCAACACCTGAAATCCTTCGACCTGACCAGTAGTCAACCTCTGCTTGATATCTCGTAACGCCATCATCAACCTGCGCTTCTTTAATTTTCTCAACCAGTGTAGGCGTAATGGTTAGGGTGGCCAGAACATTTGCTGTGGAGTCAACAATATCCAGATCAAACTCTGCAATCTCTCTCTCCAACGGGGTCTGTCGGGCGTGACTCGATTTCCTACTCAGTGCATCAGCCACTCGATTAGCCTTGCCCGGATGATAACTGATCGTGAGATCGTAGTCCTTGATCAACTCCAACCAACGGCGCTGTCTCATATTAAGTTCCTTCTGAGTGAACAAGTACTTCAAACTTTTATGGTCCGTGAATACCTGACATTTCTCTCCATAAAGATAGTGTCGCCAATCTTCAAAGCAAATACTACTGCAGCCAACTCTAAATCATGGGTCGGGTAATTCTGTTCATATGGCTTCAACTGTCTCGATGCATAAGCTATAAACTCCTTCCTCCTTGCATCAACACACAGCCCAAACCATTCTTGGAAGCATCAGTAGTACACCACAAATTCTCCTTCTCCGAGGTTTGCTAGTACGGGCGCAGTTCGTCAACCTCTCTTTTCAATTCTGTGAAACTCTTCTCGCAATCAGGGGTCCACTCAAATTTTGTTTCTTTCTGCGTCGACGGCTCAGAGGTACAGCAATAGTCGAGAAACCCTCCACGAACTTTCTATAATAATGGCCAACCCGAGAAAAACTCAGCACCTCAGTCACGTTTGTTGGCCTCGGCCATGCGGTAATTGCTTCAATCTTCTTGGGTCTACTGATATCCCTTCCTTAGAAACCACATGACCCAAGAAAGATACGCTTCGTAGCCAGAACTCCACATTACTAAACTTCGCGAAGAGCTTTTTCCTGGCCGTAATATTCCCAGAACAGTCCTCAGATGCATCTCATGTTCTCTTCATCTAGCGAATATTACTAAGATATCATCGATGAATACCACCACAAACTTATCCAGCTGATCCCTGAATGTGGTATTCTCATATCGATAAATGCTGCGGGGGCATTAGTGAGTTCCGAAAGGCATCACCAGAAACTCATAATTGTCCATATCTCGTTCGGAAGGCCGTCTTTGCAATATCTTCGCCTTGATCCTCAGTTGTGGTATCCTATCTGATGATCAATCTTTGAGAATACCCTCGCACCCTGAATGAATATAAGGAAGTTCTCAGTTCACAATAAAGGTAATTCAAGTTTCTTTTAAATAAATCGTACCTTTAGCTGGGTTCGAAAAGGTCCTCAATTCTCGGAAGAGGGTACTTGGTTCTTCATAGTAATCTTATTTAGTTCTCGGTAGTCGATGCACATGCGCATACTGCCGTCCTTCTTTTTTTACAAATAGAACAGGTGCACCCCATGGTGAAGCAGCTGGGTCGGATGAACTTCCGGTCTAGTAGCTCTTGCAATTGCTCCTTGAGCTCCTTCAATTCGGCGGGGCCATACGATAAGGAGCCTTAGATATGGGCTCTGCCCCTGGTACCAACTTAATCTCGAACTCTATCTCACGATTGGGCGGCAAACCCGGTAGCTCATCTGGAAAGACATCTTTGAACTCTTTGACCACCGGTATCTTGTCGATAGAAGGTGCCCGACACTGGGATCCACGGCATAAACAAGGAAACCTTCTCTACCCTTTCGTAGCGCCTTATAAGCTGAGCCGCTGTTAGGTAGATCTTTTGTGGCGCCTTCTGTGAACTTGGGGCTTCCCTGAAAAAACAAGCTCCTTTCTGGCTGGGATCCTTGATATTAACTTGTTTCTGACGACAATCGATGTTGGCGTGATAACGAGCCAACCAATCCATCCCAAGAATTATATCAAAATCGCTCATTGGATAGGTATAAGGGTCGCGTCAAAAATCTGATCTTCCATCTTTAGTGCGCAACCTGGGTACTGATGATAGGAAACAATTACTTGGTCTCCGGCGGCTATCACCCGATAAGGAGTCTCAAATCGTTCAGGGCATTTATTAAGATTCTTCACAAATCTCCTAGCGACGAATGGCTTGCGCCACTATCAAATAAGACATTTGCTGGGACTTTGTTTACAAGAATTACACCTAAGGTTCACAGAGTCACATAGGTATAACATATGCAAGTATAAGCACATATAAAAAGGAAGGTACAACTGAATTGCGTGAATCTTAAATATACTTGTCACTACTTCATTTGAACCCTGTACGTCTGCATCTGTCATGGAGTGAACTCGAGCATTGTCCGAGGCTTGTTGGGCGGTGGCGGTCTCGCCTCAGGCTGTGGCGCTGTCTTCATATCGGGGCAATCTCTGATAATATGACCCACCTTTCCGCATCTGAAACAAGCTGTCTTCTTATAACAGTCTCCATGATGAGGCTTGTTTGCATTCCTTGCACATCGGTGGCTTGTGGAGGGCGTACGTACTGCTGATCCTCCCTCGGTGGCAGTGGTGGTCTAACTGGCTGTCCCAAAGGTCTTCGGGCAATCTTCACCCATCTGCCCGTGCTACTCCCACTGACCTCCTCTCGAGGTCTCTTGTTTCTGTCCTGTGCTGCGACTCTCCTGAAGTCGCTCTCAACCCTGTAGCATGCGTCGAGCATCTCCTCAAACGTCTTCATGCCGCATTCACAATCGCGGACTGAATACGTGAGTCTAGACCTTCCTCAAACTTGAGCATCTTCATTCGGTTATCAGACATAACCGAAGGCACAAACTTCCCCAAAGCATGAAATGTGTCGGCATACTCCTTTACTGTCATGTTCCCCTTTGCAATCTACTGAAGGCCCTCATCTTTTCTAACACAGCAGTCTCGGGCACATAATACTTCCGGAAAGCCTCCAGGAACTGAGCCCAGGTGATGGGCGGCTGCATTCGGGGAACGATGCCGTCCCACCACTCACTGGCCTTGCCACTAAGCAGTGGTGTGGCCACATCAACACGGATCTCTTCAGGCACCTGAGTCAGCCTGAAGCACTTCTCCATCTCTGCTAGCCAATGTTCGCATCCTCCGGATCTCTGCAAATGTCGGGGCATGGATCTTCTTCATCTCGCCATAGTAAAATCGGATCCCATGCTGTGGTGGCGGTGGAGGTGGAGCCTGTGGCTGCTGATTCTGTTGGGCCACAGTTTGGGCCATGACCAGTAGTGCATCGGTCAGGGCCTGAGGGAGCACGACCTGCGGTGGAGGCCCGTCATCTGAGTGATTTCCTCTTCTGTTTCCACCATTTCCTCTTCTTGGCGGCATTTTGCTACTACAAGGAAATTTTTCAGTTTTGGTCAAGGGCATTTCAAGAAATATATAATTAAACTTAAGAAATAGAAACAGTCAAATACAGACAAATAAGGCGGAAATAAAACCCAACCGTGCCCAGACCAATCATCACTTAGTCTACATCACACTTATTCTAAGTCAAACTTAGTCTCAGATCATAACTTACGTCCTAAAATCAAACTTAGTCTAAATCAAACTTACTCTATGATCAGAACTTAGCTCTAAGTCATCTCTTACATCTAGATCATTTCTTAATTCTATGTTTTCCGCAGTAGATCTAGGCTGGGCTCTGATACCACCTGTAGCGCCCCATCCCGAACCCTAAGGTCGAGCCGGTACGCCCGCCGTATTCCACTGAGGGATATATAAGCGTCTGTACGAATCTCTGCACTTATCAAAACGACAGAGTATTTCGATTGCGGAAGCAAAATAAATCAATTCAGAAACCTAAATCAAAAGTAAAATCCCCAAATCATATATAATCACATCAAGTCAAAATCCCCTAAACGACATCGTAAAGTTCGTAAAATAAAATTCCTAAGCTAAGTCCTCAAATGAAATAATAAATAAAATAAAACTTCCTCATTTCTTGTTCCTCAATCTCCCAACAGCTCTACGAGTCCCACTGGGCCCACTCGGAATCTTCTCCAACCCATATGTAATCATACCCTGAATCGTCTGCAAGAAAAACAAAACGAACGGTGTGAGCGACAAAAACGTCACTAAGTAGGTACCCTGCCTGCATCGGCCCAAGTGAGATCATACATGCTTAGGACAGTAGTGAAATACATATAAGTACGTTAATACGAAAATAGACTGTCCACGTTTTCACAAATACGTACAACGGTCAGAACTTCTTAAAACAACGTATAACGATCCATATCTTCTTAAAACAACCAAACACATAGTCGTGCAAATGAGCGTGAGATGCAATGCCACATACGTGATGCATGATAAGCCTACCTTCTGAGAAACATTCATCTAATCGTGCAATGCATGACCCCGGGTTCTAACAGAACGGAAACTAGAACAGAAAGATCAGATATGCGACTACGTCTCGCATATCCTAACAGAACAGAACGGAACCGGAACAGAACATATCATATATGCAACGTCGTGATGAATGAATGCACAGAAATCATACACGGAATCCTTCATTTGCTTCATTCTCCTTTTTCCTTTTCTTTTTCTTTTCTTTTGTTTTCCTCCTTTTTTCCCAGCTTCCGCGGTCTTGTACCTCACCCCTTTTCCCAATTCTTTTTTTTATTTTCCTTTTTCTTTTATTCTTCTTTTTCTTTATTCTTTTTTTTACTATTTCTTTTCACCCTCAGCTCTCCCCCCCGTCGATCTTCCTTCCCCCCCCCGATTGCCCGCCCTTCCCCAATTTCCCCCTGCCTCTCAACCGCCCCCCCTCTCTCTCCCTCAGCCTCCCCCTGCCTCTCAACCGCCCCCCTCTCTCCCTCAGCCCCCCCCGCCACAACGCACCCCCTCTCCAAGCCCACCCGCCCTCTCCAGTCCCCCCCAAACCGAACACCCCCACCCCAGCACCCCACTGACCAGACCCACACCACCCCTGCTCAGCCCCCCTTTCACACTTATTCCTCCACCCGGCAGCACGTGGTCATAGCCCAACCACTACCGGCCACGCGCTGCCCCTCCCTCAGCCCCCCTCAACTCCCTTGTTCCTCCATCCGGCAGCACGTGGTCATAGCCCACCACCACCGGCCACGCGCCGCCGGCACAAACACTCCTTCTACGATTCCGGTATTCACACGCACATCAAAAATCAAATCCTTTCCCGAGTTCATATGAAATATACATCATTCATTTATATACATATACGATCATATATACAGACATACAATTCATCACAGATACATATAATCTAATAATCAAGCATCTATACAAACACTAATACTAATGCACGATCTCCTTTTTTTATAGGGAAATTAAAGATTATCGTTTGTTGCATTCAACGGATGTTAAGGGGGCACCTACCTGGTATTTGATACGTGTTGAAGAACGTGATCGAGTGGTAGTATTTCTTCCTAAAGAGGCAGCGTTGTTTGAACCAAGAAGGAGAAAGGTCGTTCTCTTTATTTTTTTCCTGGTGGAAGCGGCGTATGTTTTTGTGAGGGGAGGGAGAAGCCTAAGCGTAGTTTAAATAGATATTTGATTAGGGTTTAGGGAAAATTTGATAGTCAAATTAGGTTTTCTAATTAATTAGGCCCAATTGACCTTTTTGCCCTTAATTAAAAATAGGATTATAGCACTTAGTACGACTAGGACTAAACAAGTCAATTTGTAATAATTCTAACACTCTGGATGTGCTAATTTCATTTTTAGATTTAAGTGACTCCATGTTTGTTTGCCTTTAATACAAGATTCACACAACTGAAAGTTGTCTAATTCAAGTTTAGCCAATCCTCGTACTAGATTCTTTCGTTGAAGTTTTTCAAACGTTGAGATGCCCAATGTGTACTAATCGCTTATGCCACAAATTTGTGTTAGGTTCATTTGACATAAAACATTTAACTTTAGCGTCTAACATGTCATCCATAGAAAGTGTAAAAATATTTCCTTCTCTTTTTTCCTTTTAATATCGTTTCTATGTTTTTATTTACTATGTTGCAATATGGGTGAGTGAAACACACATCAAAACTGTTATCAAGAAACTGTGAGATGCTAAGCAAATTATAGGATAGATTACTTACTAAGAAGATGTTGGAGATTTGAAGAGTACTTGGGCTTCCAATTGTACCTTTTCCGATGATTATTCCTTCATTGTTTTCTCCAAAGGTCACCGATCCGCCTTTTGTAATATTCTTCAACTTTGAAAACAAGCTCGGATCACCCGTCATGTGCCTCGAGCAACCACTGTCAAGGAACCACTTGATTGATGTACCTTTAGATGTATGTGTTCTCTGCAATGTGTAACAATGATTTAGGTACC